>ML675601.1:74352539-74369312 GCA_007922155.1 Mesoclemmys tuberculata
CACACACACACACACACACACACACACACACACACACACACACACACCAATTTAAACTCTTTAGGATGGAGAAATCCTTGAAACTACCCTTTGGACCCTGAGTTGAGGACCCCCTGCTGGCCAACAGTTACTATTGACAGCCTCTGACAAAGGTCCTGCCACACAAGCTCCTACTAAGCTAGCCTAAGAAGCCTATGAAAAAGCGCTTTCAAACTCCTCCACAGAGAAAGCCCAGTAAGAAAAAAGTGCTCCTCAGCCACAGAGACTTCTTCAATAGTGCCGGTACTGAGCATGTTGAACTCAGATATGCCAGGAATGTCTGGTACCCAGAGTGCTAAAGACCTTAAGTGGGCAAGCTTTGATAAAGTCTCAAAGGACAAAGTGAAGCCTGCAGCCTTTGTACCTACAGAGCCAAAAAAGCCCTGTACCAAGCACCTCAACCTCACAGCAGTCTATGGCGCCACCTACAGTGCATAGCACAAAATCTTTGGCACTGACAACAGCAAATCCTATGTTGGTATAGCCAGTTGCATCTACATCAGTATCATCCCTCCTGGTACCACAGCAGTTTCTGAGATAGAGACCTATTAGTCTCATCTACTCAGGATCTCCTGTCTTCCGTACTGACATTACTCCAACCCACTCAGTACCGGGTCTCTTGACCACTCCACCCAGGTCTACCCTCCCCCCTGCTTTCCAGTGAAGATGAAGAGGGGCAAATATATTCACCCTTTCATTCCCTCGCTAGCTCACTCACCTAGACTAGGACCATCACGTCAGTCAGGCCATCACTCAAGCTGTGGAGCACCCAGCTGGTTTGGGCACCCTGGGGCAAGCCCCCCCATGCTATTCCCACCACCATGGCCCTACTGGGACCTGTGGGTTGTATACAGGGCACAACACTGGAAACCCCACCACCCACCAAGACTGAGGGCATAATGATCCCCATCATCAACCATGTCAGGACCCTCAGAACCCCAAAAGGTGACTCATGAGGCCTCTGACCAGGAAGACTCATCACCACCAAACCTATCCTCATTTTCTTCAGATGAAACAATAATGCCCTGACCACTCACCAAAGGGGTGACTTTAAAAAATTGCAGGCACTCTTCAGAAGGGTAGCAGAGTCCCTGGACGTATCCCTGGAAGAGGTACCTGAGTCTCAGCACAAACTGCTGGACATTCTTCAAACATCTACCTCAGGAAAGATAACGTTGCCTATTGATGCTATCATGGAACCTGTCAAAACCATTTGGTAGACACTGGCAACAGCACCACTGTCACGTAAAAGGTTGGACAAAAAATTTTACATACCCTCCAAAGGAAGCAAATTCTTGTTCATGCATCTCACACCACACTTCTTAGTGGTAGATGCAGTAAACGAGAAGGGAAAAAGCATCATAACAGTACAACCCCCATGACAAAAACTGGAAGAGGCTAGACCTCTTCTGCTGTAAGGCATGCTCATCCGCAATACTACAATTCCAGATAGCGAACTACGAAGCTCTTTTATCAAAGTATGTGTGTGTACGTACACACACACACACTCACACACTTTTCTAAAATGGCAGAGTTTATTGACAGCTTGCCAGATGATGATGATAAAGCACAGATCAGGGTCAGCATCATCCAAAGTCACCTATTACCAGGACATCACTACAGCCGTCACTCAATTCTGCAAACACAGCTGCAGTATGATGTGCAATAGTGTGTGTCAATAGTGATGTGCCATGCTACATCTTTCGGGGTTCCCCGGAGAGGTGCAGTCAACTGTATAGGATCAGCCATTTGAAGACCCAGAACAATTTGCAGCAAAAACTGATGAGTCCTTTCATGCTCTGAAAGATTCAAGGGCAACTCTAAAATCACTGGGCATCTGTATGCTTGCAAAAAAAAAAAAGACAGGTATTACACAGATTCCACCCACCTTACACACAGCCACACAAATGATATGACCAACATTGTAACAGAGACAAACCAGATGACAACAAACACCAAACCAGCCTTAAACATCTCAACAACCTACCTCAAGGCAGCAGTTTTGAAGGTGTGACTGAGAGCACAAGACATCCACAAATTCTAACACTGAAAACACACATCATCTCCAGACCATTCAGAGATGAACTGTCACCCTTTTATCAAGTCTGGCAGAACATTACAGCAGACAAATGGGTATTGGAAATCGAGATTGGTTACTCCAACCTTTTTATCTCCATCCCACCTATCCACCACCATCCCCTCCATCCCTCTTCAGGGACCCCTCTCATGAGTACATGTTGCAACAGGAAGTAATCACCATATACATCTGGACTGCAATAGAGCCAGTAATGCCACAGTTCAGGGGGAAGGGTTTTTACTCCCATTACTTTCTAACACAGAAAAAGATGGGGGGATGGAGGGCCAGCCTACACCTAAGGAGACACAACAAATGTGTCAGAATCAGAAAACTGAAAAATGGTGACAATTAACAGCTATAATTCCAGAACTAGAAAGGAGGGATTGGCTCTCTGCTCTTGACCTCCAGGAGACACATTTCCATATAACGATCTACCTGTCACACAGAAGGTTCCTAAAGCTAACCTTAGAAAACCAACACTTCCAATACAAAGTACTTCCCTTCCGACTGTCAGCTGTCCCAAGGGTTTTCTCAAAAGCCTTATCAGTGGTGGCAGCACATTTACACAGACATGGGATTATGATATTCCCATATCTAGACAGCTGTCTGATAAGGGCACCAACACAACACAAAGAATTAGAGGCCACTTAAAGCACAATTACCCTATTCACGATATGATTACAAATAAACAAAAGTCAACAGTGATGCCAGTTCATAAATTAGAATTCATTGGGGCTTATCTCAGTTGCCCCTCAGCAACAACCTCCTTACCTCGCCAACACTTCACCACTCTAGTCAACTTAATATTGACTGTTACAGACAGTCCACAAACATCAGACAGAACCTCTCTACAATTAATAGGGAGCATGTCAGCAACAACATTTGTAGTGAAGCATGACAGATGTCATGTGAGATGCCTGCCAGTGTGGCCTTCAGTCTACACACCGCATAGGCAGCTCAACAGACTCCTCACAATGCCAAACAAGGTAAAGGATAATTTAAAATGGTGGATGCCATCAAAGAACATCTGTAGAGGAGTTCCTTTTCTGCAAAGAACCCCGAGCATGAATAATCATGGATGCCTCCCTAATAGACTGGGGAGCGCATCTAGTCAACAATATGGTTTCAAGGTCAATGGCCCACATCGGAATCCAGCCTGCACATAAACTTGCTAGAACTAAGAGCTGTCTCAAACGCATGCATTCACTTCCTACAACTAATCAAAGATAAATTGATTGGGTCCTAACGGACAATGTGATATGCATGTTCTATATAAATTGCTAAGGTGGAGCAAGGTCATGCTCTTTGTGCATGGAAGCAATGCTGCTCTGGAACTGGTGCATCAGTTATGACATCGACATATCAACATCATATCTTCTGGGATGCCAGAACAAAACCGCAGACGCACTAAGCAGAGACTTCTCACAGAATCATGAATGGGAAAGGGTCCCTGGAGTGCTTCACATGATATTCATACAATGGAGGTTCCCTACCATAGACCTGTTTGCAACAGCACAGAGCACCAACTGCCCACAATTTTTCTCCACTGAAGGACTGGGACCCAACACCCTAGGAAACGCTCTCCTCATCAAGTGGGATGCACCTTTAATGTACGCTTTTCTGCCTATACTGCTCCTAGCCCGAGTCATTCACAAAATCAGGAGGGACAAATCCAGTAATCTTAATAGCACCTAGATGGTCCAGACAAACTTGGTTTCTATACCTCTCATGAATGTCGATATGCCCACCATGAAGTCTTCCTCAAATACCTCATCTTCTCTTCCAGGATGCAAGACACATCCATTACCCCAACCTGACAATCCTTCACCTCAAGGCATGGTTAACCCTATGGCTCAGAGAAAATGAAACAACCTGCTCGGAGGAGGTAAAAGACATCTTATTAAACAGCAGAAGATCAAATACAAGGAAGACAATTCATAAATGGAAAAGATTCTGCACATGTTGCCAGAATAAACAGATTATGCCAACTTCCTCTCCTTTACCAAGAATACTGGATTACATATTGGAATTAAAAAAACGGGGGCTCTCTACAAGCTCCATCAAAGTGAACCTGGCAGCTATCAGCTTTCTATGATAAGATGGATGGAGTAACCATATTCACCCATCCCAACAACCAATTGATTCCTCGAGGGCATTAAAAATACCTACCTTGAGCTAAGGACTCCAGTTCCAAAATGGGACCTCACCATGATCTGACAAGGAAAGATTCATGGAAATCCCATTTGAACCACTCATTGCTTGCTGTTTACTTATCTTTCCGTGAAGGTGGCCTTCCTCATCGTCATCACATCTGGTAGATAGACGCATGGCAGAACTGGGGGCCTTAATGGCTCACCCTCCATACCCAACTTTCTTTAAGGACGAGATTATTCTAAAACCACATCCCAAATTCCTACCCTGTGTCACCTCCCTATTTCACTTAAATGTAAGTGGATTGGTACCTGCATTTTTTCCAAAGCCTCACGCAGACAAAAGAGAAACAGCATTCCATATCCTGGATGTCCAAAGAGCATTAGCCTTCTACATAGACAGAACAAATACCTTTAAAAAAAAAAAGTCATCAAGATCATTTGTTTCTATAACAGAATGAACAAAAGGGGAAGCTATTTCGAAATAGAGACTATCCAAACGGATATCAGGATGCATCCACGTTTGTTAACAAAAGCATCAGTTACAAGCCCCAGTGGGGACCCGCACACACTCTGCCAGAGCACTTTCATCATCCATTGCCTTCCTCAAATGTACCCATTATAGACATTTGCAAAGCAGCCATTTGGGCATCTGCCCAACTCCTTCACAAAGCACTATGCTATAGAACAACAGCCATCTTCAGATGCCCTATCCAGACTCCCGGTTCTATCAACCATCAGGAGCGCAACTCTCAAGCCCCATCCTTTCACTGAGGGGCATCGCTTAACAGTCACCTGAAGGGGAGCGCCCACTAGAGTCACAGCGACACTCTTCGGGCATGCGACTGTAAGATTATCCTGGGTTCCCAGAAACCTTTTATAGCCCCAAGAGAGTAGTAATGGTAAGAAAACTGTACCAATATTTTTTTCTAATTAAAATGTTCATAGTGTCTTAAGGACAATGCAGGGTGGATAGTTCCTTTCAGGGGCTATGCTATCAGTTTGCAATTCCTTCTTTAAGGGATGGCCGACTTCTGGAGAAACATAGTAGTTTTCAGGGTACCAGTATGGAAACGGGAAATGGCTTTCCAGTCCGGTGGAGGAGGTCTGTCAATTTACACCTGAGAGATGTTTCTGCTAATTGTCACCCCTCTACATATTGCTGAATGGGTCAGGTGTGAAGGTGGAGGAAGCAGATTTGCACTGCCATTGAATCTCAAGGCCCAGCTGGAGTTTCTGCTACCCCAGAAATTTGCTGAAATATGCCTATAAGACTGGGAGCGATTTGCCTGGGAATTGACTATATCCTCATCTAACATTAAATTTGTCCCCTGCTAAGGGGAGATATGAACCACAACCACCTTCCCCTTCCAGAAAATCCTGCCCCTGTGCCACCTTAATATGAAGTGGACTGGGAAAGAAAGACAAACCACAACTTTATTTGATTTCCTGAAGTTTTGGGTCAGCACCACAAGCCTCTCACTTCTCCGCTGCAAAGGGAAACTATATTGTGTGTTTATCTGACCACCAGACCAAATCTTTTTCCTATCCCCATTTTCTTCCTGCTTGTGCAGTGCAGGGGAGTGGTCAGGGACAGAAAAAAATTGTAAACTTCCAAGGGCGACAGACTGCTGTAACTAACTTTTTCCCTCAGACAACCAATGTGTTCTATGACTGTTCTCTTCCCTTCTTCTCAGACCCAACTCCCCACCCCATCTGCCTTCCCCACCTACCTTGTTCTGCACAATTTCCATTTGTGTAGGGTGTGGGAGAAGCACTGAATCTGTGCAATCTTTCCAGGGACCAATAGCTGTTAGGATTTTGTAGAAAAAACTTGAGTTGGTTATCTAATGGTCCCATCCTTAAGCAGTACTTTTTAAACCTGCTCCCTCCCTTCTCCTGACCCGCACCCTTCACAGCCTAATTACACCCAAGAAATGCAGAGACAGGGGCATGATGATTTTCCTTAATCTTTTTTAAGAACTACTTTGGGTAAATGCATAATAGTGGTTCATCAGAAACCATTGATTTATAACAGTGTCTTGCTTGGGGACCATTTTGGGGTGGAGTGGAGAGGAAACTGAAAGTTGGAGGAGTTCGGTAAGGAGATGGGGCATGACGTTGTGGTTTCAGCACTACAGTTCAGACGCAGAGAGGAGCAATACAACACTAGAGGGGATAGTGGTGGGGAGGGAGGGGCTCCATTGTAATTTACCAGCCTGGGGTCCTGGTTCTTGTCAAGGCCTGGGTTCTGCCTCTGATTAGTCACAGCAGCTTCCTCAACCTGTTTCTCTGGGTGGAGATGCAAAATCACATGCTCTTTGTCGTCCAGGACATCCTCCACAGTCTCTGCTCTCTCCTCACCCAGGCCCTTACCAGCGTCCCAGCGGTGAAAGAGTCTGGCAGGGTTGAGAAGAATGGTATTAGCCAATTCAAGTTTGGTATTGAGAGCCTTTGTCAAGCTTCTCATAGAATGGCCATGTACAATGGGCTCTCTGGGAGTGACTGAGTCTTGGGCCTTCCTGTACAAGAGTCTCAAGTGCTTGATGTGTCCCTGGCACTCAGTGTCTACCTGCATGTGTGAAATTTCCTGGCAGAGCTGAATGTTCCTGCCACTCCAGAAGAAGTCATGGAGCAGGGTATATTTGGCCCACACGTTGATCAGCACCTGTGTGTGTTCGGCAGACCAGACATCTGCTCTTAGGGCAGGGTCCATGCTCACTTGGCCTGATCAGAAGAATGCAGTGGAAAGTTGTTCTGACATGGTCATTATAGCTCACTACTACCCGTGATGATGGGGGGGGGGGGTGAAGAGTCAGGAAGAAAAGAGTTCATTGCATTGTGGGGAAATGGGATGGGAGGATTAGTGAAACTCTAGAGCTGGTATGTTCTCTTACCCTTATCCACACTTCAAACCAGCAAACTATGTCACTGCCTAAGGCATGTACATGTGCACACACACTTCAGGTGCACTGTCTTCCTCACCCTGTACTTACTTTCAGGCAAGCTGCTGGAGGTTAGGTGTGTACAATGGGGGAGAAGGGGGGTTATGGCACAATCATGCACATGGACATGTGCAGGTGCTAGTGAAGAGGTACCAAAAATGTTATTGCAGCTGGCTCAGCCAGACCTCTTGATGCTGTTACTCTGGTACTCACCTGTGTGATGGATACAACTTGAAGTTCTTGCACCTCTGTTGCTCTGGCTTAACAAGGCATGGGACAAGGGGTTTGCTACCCCGGGGACTCCAGATCACTTATTTTTTGTTTGGTTTGTTTTTGGTTTTACTTTTAGATGTTTAAAAGGTGCCCCAATCATGGCCCTTCCCCTACTTTTCAAAATGTGTTCTTTAAGACGTGCTTGGAAACCCCGTCCTTTGGGTTTCAAAAGATGAAGCAGGTCACAGCTCATTCTCCCAGAACAGCCAGGCTTTTGCAAGTGGGGAAAACATGTTTTTATCTGTGAATAAATGCGACTTTCCCCACAAAGTGCAGAGAGGCTGAATAAGGAAGTGCCGGTCTTGCACAGAAGTTTATTATAGCATTTGTTTGTTTTGTGGGAGCACCCACCTTATGCTAAGTCCTGAGCAAACATAAAGGAAGGCTCAGCCTTTATCCTGGCAAACAGCTATTTAACTGACCACAATTGCACTTCAAGGTAGTTTACCCCTGGCTCACATGTATTTCACTATCCACGCTCCAAACTTCAGCACATATCATAAAGTGCACAAAGTCAAATGATGATGAAAAAGTTTAAAATGCAATGAAACTGCTAAGTGTAACAGCAGAGGGAGCCATTGAGACTTGATTTATATTTCCCTCTTAGCAGCTGGTTTGTACACAGAAAGTCTTGCAGCCTGGCAAGGTGCACGCTTTACTTTATGGGGGAGTGAGACTAGTAGGACCAGAAAAAAATATTATAGTTCAGAGTTTTAAAAAATTAATTCCATTTGATACCTGAAACCATTCCCTCTTTTTTAAGCTATCAGATTCTAGAAGCATTCTGTACAATGTTCTACATCATAACTATTGCAGCAAGGTTGAGGGGAAATTGAGTATAGACTATATCTAATTTTTTTTTTTAAAAAACCAACCCTGTATTTTCAAGACAGCCAATCATCACTTTGGTTAAATTCTTTGTTATACTTCTTTCCCCCTATTCTTTAACTGTTTGGCTTTTTATAATGGAAACTACCTTGGGCAGATTCTATATATTCCTTTGTTTGTATAGTGCCTAACGCTGGTGAGCGTTGCCAGAAACTAATAACTTAAAAAACCCCAAAACCTTCATCTGTGTGATAGTGAACCAGTCTTTTATTTCTATTCATAAATAGGGCCAACACCTCTCTTGTTGTAATGTTCCTTTTTATTAAAAAAAAAACCTTCAGTAGGTTTGCAAGAGTAATTTAGTTATCTCTGATAATTTCCCATTGGAAGTCTTGGGATTCAACAAGACTGAACAATTGAACCTTGCATTGCATCACTGGCTAAACAGGGTGGGGTGACAATTCCCTTCTGCCTAGAGTGACCAGATGTCCAGTTTTTATAGGGACAGTCCTGATATTCAGAGCTTTTTCTTATACAGGTGCCTTTTTCCCCCCACCCCCATCTTGATTTTTCACACTTGCTATCTGCTCACCCTATTTCTGCCTGGGTAGGTCATCAACAACACAAATTATCCCCTGGTCATTATTTTTTTACTCTAAGTCCGTAAAGCATATTTTCAGCATAAGAATTCCTTAAATATTACCCGTACATACATCTCTCAATGATTATGAATCTTGACAAGTTACAAGCTTTCTGTAGATGCCTTCCATACTACTCTTTTTATGGATAAATACCATGCAAGGCATATGTTTGGTATAGAGAGTTTGTGAGGTCTGAGGTAAAAGTTGTTTGCAAAGAACGGGGAACCCTTTGCCTAGGAGCCTCTGTGTCACAACATCTTAGAGCAGGCCACTGGTCTTCTGATGCAGTGTCCTACTTCTATAATATTACCAAACTATACCAGACATTTCAGGGGAAAAGGTAAGACTCCTGGAATGCACCTATTCCATTGTGTAATACTATCCCTTGAAGAAATGGGGCAGGGTATTTGCTTCTGAGCCCAGCTAATGAACAGGTAATGATTATTATGAGGATTTGGTGGTTTTACTCTCTCACTCATCAAGAAAGTTTCCATCCATAAAATCATGGCAACTAAGAAAGATAATTACATGGTGCTGGAACCTGGTGTGTGTGGTGGCTTGTAAAAAAAATACATAGAGCCAGATAGGATCCAAAGGAATGAAGGCAGTTGTTTATAAAAGAGCAAAAGGCTGGGGAAAACATGAATAGGGAGGAAGTTACTGAATGCTCTGAAGTCTGAAATGTCTCAGCTAAATGGCTTAAATGTGATCTTTCATGTTGTGGCATCTGAGCCCAGATTATTAAATGAATCTAAACTTCCTGCAGAAACTTTTCAAATGAAGAGATCAGAGGTGATTTTAAAGTGGATATTAATGTCATGTGGAATCTAAATTCTTATCCTGCAAACCAGCTGTGACAGTGTATTGAGAAATCACTGGGGGAAGGGTGGGGAAATCACATACTTCCCTTGAGGTTCCTAATGCAAGTAATAAGAGATGTCATCTATGAAATAACAGGCTACCTGTTTACACCTGCAAGGGGTGGTCAGTTACACGAGGCTCATGTACAATTAATGAAATGCTGCTTAAAATAAATGAGATTTATCCTACATTTGTGATTAAAGCACATTGTGTATTGTTCCAAATATCAAAAGAACATTTTTTCCTCTCTCTGAAAGGGATACCAATATAACATGTAGTAGCCATAACCACGCTAGTTGAATGGTAAGAATGGAAGGGATGTCTCTGCATAAACGAGAAATAGTTCAGCATGTCATGCCAGCTAAATACTTTTAGTGCATTTTATTGGCATCTGAATTTAGTTCACTTAAATTAAAGTGAATTTATTTACTGTATCATCTGAAAACTGAGTTTTACACTTTTCAGAAAGTTTCTATACATTTATGAGCCACGCTGCAGATCTTCCTGATTTCGTTGGTATATTTATTTTGAAATGTGCTAATGTGAATAAAAATTTATTAGCTTTATAGCGAGGAGGACTCATCTTTTCCCCCCAATGATTGTGTTGTGGGTTTGCTGCACGTGAGTAATTCCCCAGACTATGGTGGGTAACTTAGACTGCTCAGAGTTTGTTTGCCTTGATTTAGCAGACCATATTTTAGCTTTGCTCTTACTTACTCTATCCAGCTGAGTTATCTAGTCAGTGATGAGTAGCCGCATGGATGCCATATTCCTCTGTAAGAGCCAGGGCACTGATAACTACTGTAAATTGGCATAAAGGCTTTTTTTGTCTTTGTGGTTGATGGTGATATCTCACCGGGTGTCTGATGACAGGAAAATTTGCCTTTATTTTTGAGGCTTGTCAGTCCTTTTTGAATGTTTGGTTTCTGTGCAATCAGAAATCGAAGAATGGTGATGGAGACCCTGAGATTTTTATATAGCAGACTTGGATGACATTGGAGGCTGTTTGGGTTTCACACTGATTTGTGAAAGATTAAGAATATATTGCCCATAGAATAACCTTGTTTTGTTTTCAATAGTTTTTGTTGTTGTTACTTTTTCTCTTCTACAAATTACTAATGTCATTCTTAATTCCTAGACTGGGACTTAAATGAAAGCTTGGACACTCTGGCAAGTCTGTCCATTGTGATTATTTTAAGATTTTTGGTGACAAGGTTGACCTCATTAGGTCCCAGCTATCATCCAGTAATATATATTACATTGACCTTAATCTTTGGCAGTATCGTTGTCTTTCCACATTGCCTTTCATATGTCTAGATAGTTTTCAGTTACCATTACTAAAATTATGATGTTGATGCTGAAACTGCATGTCACTTCTTGCAAATGTAATGTATGACCTTCATAGCTCCATTATGTCATTGAGGCCCAGTGATAAACAACTTGTCTTGTTGGCATTTTTATTCCAGTGAGCAGATGTACAGCCAATGAGTTTAAACAGTGCCTTCCACCTGATGATCTATTTTAGACATACTCTGCTGCTTATTAGCTAAGCAGTTGGAGAAAGTTGTTGCTATTATTTCTAGGTTCAGGAGTAAAGTCGTATAGGTAATTGATATTTTTGGGTTCACACGCAGTTGCTTAAAAAAAAAAGGAGGGAGAGGGTGGTCAACCTGAAATGAAAAATTTGAAAAACTTTTGATGTACTGAAAAGTTGAGAAATGCTTTATTTTGGGTTGAATTAAACATCTGGTTCAATCTGAAAATGAAACATTTTCTTTTAAGTTTGAGCTTTTAAAAATGTTTTTATTTTTTAAATTAAATTCAAGAAAATTTCTTAATGAAAAGTCTGTTTTGAATCAAATCACAAAAAGGTCAATACAACATTTTGTTTATATTTGGATTTGGTTTTAATTTTTGTTTTTTCTAACTGAAACAATTTCATGAATTCAACATGAAGTAAACCCAAATCTGTATTTTTTTGTCAAAAAAAAGAAAGTTTTGTCCGAAGATTTTACCCGGCTCTATTTATGAACACATCTGCTGACAATTACTTCAAACATTTCATTCTTTTGTAGTTTGAGGTATAGCCACAACACGAAGGCAGCCTATTTATGCTCCATTAGTGGTGATTATCCTGTTTTATAATAGACATTGAGTCAATGTCTATTCTAATTGTTCCAGCTAACTTTATGTCTTAAACATAGATTCTAAGGGCAGAAGGGACAATTGTGATCATGTCGTCTGGCATCCTGTATAATGCAGGCCATAGAATTTTCCCAAAATAATTTTTAGAGCATATCTTTTAGAAAAAACATCCACTTTTGATTTAAAAATTGATAATGATGGAGAATCCATCACAGTGCATGACAAAGTGTTCTAGCAGTTAATTACCCTTACTGTAAAAATGTTTGTGTTTTTCCAGTCTAGTTTCAGCTTCCAGCCAATGGATTGTCTTATACCTTACTCTGTTAGACTGAAGAACCCATTATTGAATTATTATTCCCTATGTAGATCAACAAAGAGAACATTAAGGGGTGACTTAAGATACATAGATTGATCTCCTTGAGCCTATTGTTATAAGGTACGATTTTGTAGTCGGGAGGTGTGGCCTCCCTCAGAGATTGATGCTGAGGGAGAGCTAAACCCCCTTGCGGGGAGGGGGGGGGGCTCCACCTGACCAGAAGCAGAAAGGCAGGGCAGAAAGTATAAAAGACAGGCCTTCCCGCTCAGTAGGGGGAAGGTGACCGAGGGAGAAGGACATCTCTCCCTGGATGCTGGGGCCTGGGTCTGCACCAGACCATTACCCTGAGGAGAGGCTGCTGAAGCTGCCAACTGAGGACTTGCCAGAGCTACCTGAGCCTAGCGAGCCAGAGGAGACCCCTGGACCTCACGACCTGGAGGAGCTACCCAAGATGCCAATTCCCTGTGAGCCAGAGGAGACCCTTGGACCCTGTGACCTAGAGCAGCTGCCCTCCATGGACAGCTCTGAAGAGTTGCCAGACCTGCCGTTGAGTGATGAGGCTGAAGGATTTTGGAACTTCCCTTGGGCTGAGTATCCTAAGGAAATGTGGAGCGACTCAGGGGACAAGGTACTCTAGGGAAAGTGGGGGGTGGGGGAGGAAGGAGCATGGGGGAGCCAGACAACCGTTCGGCTGTGTTATGGCCTGTAGCCAAGTCAGTGCGTTTCAGCTGGAGCTCCGCTGACCCAGTGATGGGCCAACCCGTCACTGCCTGGGCTGGGATGCAGTGGAGTCAAGTGGACCTGCGTCCCCCTTCCTACCCTGACCTAGGGGTGATCACCCACTAAGGGCCAGAGCTGGTTGTCCACTGCCTGCCCCACCCTGCCTAAGGGCTGGGCTTTGGATTGTTTCCATGCCCTTCTGAGGGCTAGAGACTGCCTCTCTTCTGTCTGGCCCTCCCTGCCTAAGGGCCAGGGCTTTGGACTGTGTGCTCCCCTTATGGAGGGCTAGAAACTGTCCCCATTTGCTTGGCCCACACTGCCTAAGGGCTGGGGCCTTGAACTGCTTGCTCGCCCTACTAAGGGCTGAAGACTCTCCTCCCTTTTGTTAGAACTCCCCACAGGGTGCAGACGTTGAGAGGTGTGACCTCACTCGGAGATTGACCCCATTGTAGTTTCTTCAGAAAGAGAGAAAAGGGTATTGCCATGCACCAAATGGTTCACTCCAGTGCTCTGCAACAATCATGACAAGTGGTGTGGTCCAAAGGATTGGCCACTAGTGTGTAGCCCATAGGGGTAGCTTGTCTTTATTATAGTCACTGCTTTGCATTATATTCAGCATTAATACAAGGAACTTACAGGCCTGTATCCTCTAAGACATTGGCTTCAGCAAGTTAGCATAAGGCTTCAGGTCTATGAATTCTGAACAGATAAACGGCCCAAAGGCAAACCTCAAGTATTGGGGAGTTGAAAATAGAGTGTTTAAGGGTAATTTCTGACCACAGGAACAACCAACCACAAGAGTGTCCAAGAATCCAACCATAAATTGCCATGGCAATGAATTGACGTATATAACAGATACATGAACTACTTCCACAGATACCTAACCACACGGTAACTAATTGACGTATCTGATGATAAATTGAAATAATTGATATATTAACCTATAGGAGAAGGACACGCCAACATTAGTAAGGTGAGGAAATACAAATAAGGAAAAGGGGAATAATCCCTACTGAATATGCATCAAATATAGGGGCGTGAGCATATCACATTATAAAAGTTACATCTCCACCTAGCAGCAGTAGGAGAAAGAGGTGTAGGTCCTTGGGAGGTACTAGAATCATAGCCACTGGGGATGAGGGGGGAAGGTGATGGTGATGAAGAAGATGATGGCTTACATTGCAGGTTGTTCTACAAGGGATGATGTTGAGCATATGGATATGCTAATGTACATTCTATTGTATTTCTGTCTACCTTACTGAACTGGATTGTTTGCGACTGTGCTAAATTAATTAATAAGCTATTTGTAAATATAGAAGAGTTCCTATAGTGTGAGTGTTGTGGCTGTGCACATCAGGGTTCCCAACTATATCATAATTTGAATAATGATGGGCCTGATCTTGGGATCAAGAACTATTCAAGCCTCAAAGTGATAACTGGGAATTCTGAAGTAAGCAGTATAATCAATATATAATCAATAGATCAGACTACAACTGTGGGATTCCAGAGACCTGGGTTCGAACCTCAGTTTTGCCACACCTTGCTGTCACAGCTTTTCTGTGCTTCAAATTAGCCAGCTATACAATGGGAATAAGAGTGCTTACCCACCTTGCACAATGCTTGGAGACTGCTGAATGAAAAGTGCTAGCTGTTAAACTCCAGTGCTGTTTGCATTGATTCCCTATGTGTGTGGCAGTTGCAAAGGCATTCTGCTACATTCATGTAGTACATTTACATTTGGGTTCTTTGTTCTAAGAAAAATCACAGACATAATATTAGGAAAACAAACTGTCTGACACTGATGAGAGAATATTGGGGAAGGACTCCTGCCGCCCTAGGAAATTTAAAAGATTAGATTCCGTATGATTCCAATAATGAACATCTGTGTCATGCTTTACATCTTCAAAGGACTATAAAAACATGGGATTTAACGTATTCCTGTACTTAATGCTTGTTGCTATGACCAGCTAATTACTGAGATATTTTGGGTTAAAATCCAATAGATGTCTCAAAGTAAAAGGTGTGCAAATTGATTACAAAAAAAATAAAATATGCATCAAAACATTTGAAATGTACAGTTGTGAAAATGTAGAAAGCTGTTTTTTGCAGGTTCTAAAAGACTCTGATTTCCTACACTCATGCTGGGAGCTTATAAGGATTCTAGCACGTGCAATTAAAAAAATTGCTTCCCTTCACTGGGAATGAAAATGATTAGGGGACTGGGGCACATGACTTATGAGGAGAGGCTGAGGGAACTGGGCTTATTTAGTCTGCAGAAGGGAAGAGTGAGGGGGGATTTTATAGCAGCCTTCAGCTACCTGTAGGGGGTTACAAAAAAGGACAGAGCTAGGCTGCTCTCAGTGATGGCAGATGACAGAACAAGGAGCAATGGTCTCAAGTTGCAATGGGGAAAGTCTGGGTTGGACATTAGGAAAAAAAAATGTCACTAGGAGGGTGGTGAAGCACTGGATTGGGTTACTTGGGGAGGTGGTGGAATCTCCATCCTTAGTGGTATTTAAGGCCCAGCTTGACAAGGGCCTGGCAGAGATGATTTCGTTGGGGTTGGCTCTGCTTTGAAGGCAAGCAACTGAATATTGACAAAATATACAAGTGTTTGTCTTCAAATGCTGGAAATAAGATAGGTGCACTAGAGTGCCTGTCATTAAATGAGGATATTGATATCTCAGTCACCACAGAATCTTGGTGGAATGTGGAAAATCAATGGGGCCCAGTAATACCAGGGTACAAAATATACAGTATAGGAATGATGGAATATGTGGCTGTGACAAAGTGGAGATATTCTTGAGGTTTTCTCTGAGTGCTCTGTGTGTGACTCAGTTTCCCTATATGTTACTCATGTATTTCAGTGATGGGACCCAGGTGTGTGATCATTTCAGAGACCGCTAAAGGGTGGATGGGCCTTCCCCAGCCGCATGTACACAGACCTTGCCAGGACCCCCTGCCCTGGCCCAATCCGTTGCAACAGGTTGTGGCAGACGGAAACCAAGAGGAGTGGCCACTTTGCCCGGGAAGAGACAAAGGACTGGGGAGGGGCACGGAGATGGCTTGGGGTGGGGTGGTGATGGGCTGCCTGGAAGGAAGAACGAGGCCCATGGGGGTTTTGCCCAGGAGCAGAGCACAAGGATGAGGTTATTGGACTCCTCAGGTGGTTGCTGCTGTAACTCCTAATTAAGCTGCTAGCAAAGTCTTTCTACGCTGTGATCCCTTCTGATGCCCACGCTTGCTGTGAATCGCTTCTGACTGCAAGGCGGGGTACATGGCACCTTTGGGGGCATGGAAGAACTCTCCAGAGTCCCATCCAGGGGGCCCACAGTGGGAATTCTGGCAGAGATGGGGTGCTTCACCCTCCGAGGCCAGAGTCAGGAGGTGGCTGCACTGGTGTGTGGAGTTCCAAGGTGTTGGAAAAAATTTGTAAGTTAAACTAATAAGTCACCAGGACCAGCAGATCTTCATCCAAGAGTTCAGAAGAAACTCAGATATGAAATTGCAGAACTACTAACTGTGGTATAAACAACAAGAGTCCTGCAGCACTTTAAAGACTAACAAATTTAATTTTTGCAGGCGTAAGCTTTCGTGGGCTGAGGGGAAGGTACAACAATGGTTTTGAATAGGCCTTAGCTACTCTAACTGTATGGACTTTGCTATTACCTACCCCCCTCATTGTTGTACCTTCCCCTTGACTTTATATATATATATATATATATATATATTGTGACAGAGCCAGGCCTGACGGCTTTGCCAGAGTGCTGGAAGGCCG
>ML675601.1:74369322-74577873 GCA_007922155.1 Mesoclemmys tuberculata
CCCACAGGGGCGGAGTACCTTACCCTCCCCTGCCCCACCTTGCCACAATATATATATATATATATATATATATATATATACCCCCTATCTGATTTCCATTTCTGACAAAGTGGGTTACAGCCCACAAAAGCTTATGCCGGCAAAAATTAAATTTGTTAGTCTTTAAAGTGCTACAGGACTTGTGTTGTTTTTGCTGTATACAGACTAACACGGCTACCCCTCTGGAACTGTGATATGTAACCTACTGCATAAGTCAGCCTCTGTAACAGATGACTGGAGGGTAATTAATGTAGCACCTATTTTTAAAGTAGGCTTCAGAGGCTACCCTGGCAATTACAGGCCAGTAAGGCTAACTCCAGTGCCAGGCAAATTGTTTGAAACTATAGTAAAGAAGAGAATTATCAGATGAATAGAGGAGATGATATGCTGGGGAAGAGTCAACACAGCTTTGGTAAAGGGAAATCTTGCTTCACCAATCTACTAGAATTCTTTCAGTAAGTCAACAAGCATATGGATAAGCGTGATCCAGTGAATATAGTGTTCTTGGACTTTCAGAAAGCTTTTGACAAGGTCCCGCAGCAAAGGCTCTTAAGCCAACTAAGCAGTCATGGGAAAAGGGGGAAGTTCCTGTCGTGGACCAGTAACTGTTTAAAAGACAGGAAACAAAAGGTAGAAATAAATGGTCAGTTTTTATAATAGCGAGAGAAATAGTTGGGTCCTCCTAGGATCTGTAGTAAAACTTGTGCTGTTCAACATACTTAAATGATCTGGGGGGGGAGGGGAAAGAGCAAATGTGAGGCTGCAAAACACAATACAACATTATTCAAGATTAAGTTCAAAGCTGAGAAGAGTCACAAAGAAATTTCACTAAATTGGGTGACTAAGCAACAAAATGGCAGATGACATTTCATGTTGAAAAGTGCATGAAGTAATACACATGGGGAAAAATAATCCTAATTATACATACAAAATGGTGAGGTCTAAATTAGATGTTACCACTTGAAGATATTTTGGAATCGTCATGGATAATTCCCTGAAAACATCTGCTCAGTGTGCTGAGGCAGTCAAATAAACTATCAGAATGTTAGAAACCAGCAGGAAAGGGATAGATAATAAAACAGAAAATATCATAATAATACTATATAAATCTGTGGTACTCCCACATCTTGAATACTGCATTCAGTTCTGGGCACCTCATCTCAAAAAGGATATATTAGAATTGGAAAGGTGCAGAGAAGGGTAACAAACATGATTAGGAGTATGGAACAGCTTCTGTATGAGAAGAGATTAAAAAGACTGGGATTTTTCATTTTAGAGAAGAGGCGACCAAGGAGGGATAAGAGGTCTATAAAATCATGAATGAT
The DNA here is from genome assembly GCA_007922155.1 of Mesoclemmys tuberculata. Taxonomy (NCBI): domain Eukaryota; kingdom Metazoa; phylum Chordata; order Testudines; family Chelidae; genus Mesoclemmys; species Mesoclemmys tuberculata. Next base: position 74,370,687 of record ML675601.1, read on the forward strand.
GTAGAGAAAGTGAATAAGGAAGTGTTGTTTACCCCTTCATATAACATAAGAACCAGGGGTCATCTGCTGAAATTAGTAGGCAGCAGCTTTAAAACCAACATAAGGAAATATTTCTTCACATAATGCACAGTCACCTAGTGGAACTCATTCCCCCCCCCCAACCAATCTGGGTTCAAAAAAGAATCAGATAAATTGATGGAGGGTAGGACCATCAGTGGCTATTAGTCAAGATGTCAGGGATGCAATTTAGGCGTCCCTAAATCTCCAACTGCCAGAAGCTGAGACTGGATGACTGGGGATAGATTTCTCAAAACTGCCCTGTCTGTTGGAAGACAGCTCACTGCCAGAGCCTCTCCTTGCTGTTGGAATCTTTCACTGTGGTGGGGAAAGGCTCTGTACAGACATGGGAGGCACTGCTTGGACAAGTAGGTTATATACACTGGGGTTCAAGCATGTAGAACACTCTATTCACCTTAGCTGTGCCTCACCATCTACACTGCTATTTATATCCCCGCCTGTACGCTACACTGCCACAAACCCAGACCTTCCCTAAAGGTCCCAGTGAAGAAGAAACTGTTATCAGAATTACGAACTGACCAGTCAACCCCGCACCTCATCTGGAACAGGGAATATGCAATTAGGCAACAGCAAAGACCCCCAAAACCCCAACCCCAAACCCAAATATAGTACAGTACTGTGTTAAAGGTAAACTACTACTTAAAAAAAACCCAGGAAAGCAGTATTTTTCATCTGCATAATGAAGTTTCAAAGCCGTATTAAGTCAATGTAAGCTTTTGAAAGAATAACCCTGACATTTTGTTCAGTTACAAACATTTCAGAGTTATGAACAACCACCATTCCTGAGGAGTTTGTAACTCTTAGGTTCTATTGTATTGCTCTTTATCACTCCCCACCAATCCTCCGAAGTCTGATCTTTTGTCAATTTAAGTTCATTAGGCATATGATATTAGCCCACAATTCAGTGCTGTCTAAATGCCAGATTCAATTCCCATAGTAGTCTATTGGAGTTTTGTCACTGATTTTAGAGAAGCAGCATTTTGGGGCTTAAAAGACACCTCTACCATGCTCTGTAGCAGAAAGACTTTGTATTTACAATCTACCAGCAGATGGCAATAGTGTAGGAGTTTGAAAATATCTCAGTTAAGAAGAGCAATTTTGCCACCAATTGTTTGTGTGTTCTTTGTGTACACAATCCTTCTCTTAAATCTGACAAAGAATTGTGAACACGCTACCTGTCTTCTAAGAAAGGTTATCATCTCGTTAGCAACATTCCGATCTACTAGTAAATTTCTAAAGTGTCTTGTTAGCACTAATTTTTCTTAAGTATGTGAAAATGATATTAACTCTGCTATTATGTAGTGAGAATATATACTAATAAGATTAAATGGCAAAGTTTTTACACAGCACAATGTGGTTTACATAGTATTTCCCCAGGGCACTTACCCATCATGTATTGTTGTTTAGTAAAGGAATTTACTAAATAGGCAGGACTCTTCAAGATTTTTCCAGTTACAGATTTTAATCTCTGAGGGAGGGAAAAAGAAAATTTGCCTGGTGATACCAGGTGGGTTTCCAACATATCTGAGATCTCATTAAAACTCTCCTCTCCTGGCTTCTGTTTCTTTTTCTTTTCATTTCTAGTAATACAGTATTTAGCACTTGTGTAGGACTCCTCAGCTCTATATCTCAAAGTGCTTTTCAAAGGTGGATTAGCATCATCTCCATTTTCACAGATGGGGATACAGAGGCAAGGAGATTTAATGACCTGTTTGATTTTACAAAGAAAATCAGTGGCAGAACCAGGCTTAGAAGCCAGGTCTCCTAATTCTCAATCTAGTGTACTGTTCATTGGATCTATTTATATTCCAGCCCTCCTGGCTCCCTAAGAAAGTACTTCCTAATCTATGTAACATCCAGACTCATGCTCCTAGTGGTGGGATTTTTAAAAATGCCTAATTAGGTGCCCCCAGCTCCCATATATATATATATGACAGTTGTTCTTTCCATTGTACATTGATAGTGTAAGTGTCACAGCCTTATAACTAAAGCAGAGGTGATGCATGGTGGGGGGGCATGTGAGGTCACAGGCCCCCCAGATTTCTGCCTTCCATTTAGCAGAGAAGTTCTCAAACTGTCACCTCCTGCCAGGAGATGGTGGATCAGAACCTGGGGCCCCTGGCTTTCCATGCTGTGGGAGCCAGGGTGCCGGCTGCCCGACTGGTCCCTGAGCCAGGCTTCCTCTGCATGGCTTGGTGCTCTCCAGGCAGGGCCTGGTGCTGGCTAGTGACACCCCGTGGAGCTGGTCCATGATCACAGAGGTAGAACCCAGCTGCCATTAGATATTCCCTGAGGTGCTTGCTCGCTGCTGCCTTTGTGCTTCTGGCTCTGCTGCTGCTCCTTGAGTCCGGAGGCAGCATGTGGGGTGGTCATGTGCTCCCCTAGAATCTATAAATTGTGCCTCTCCCCGGTCAATGTTATGCATCATTTCTGAACTAAAGGATACAAATGCCTTATTACATTATATGTAAACAGCCTAGGAAATACTTTATCGAGCAGCTTAGCACTAGTACAATGGGGTACCATGTGGGGATCACAGTTTGAGACCTTAACCCTTTTGCTCCTAAGATCTGCAGGGGGACTTGCAGGTCTGCAGCAGGTAGAGACAGCTTGCTCCTGGTGGCTTAGGGGCACCCTGGCTGATTTAGAAATGGCATCAATCTGCCACTGCACCATAAAGATAGTTTTATGGTGGGAGGAGGGAACAAATAAGAAAGGAAAAACAGTGATAGGAGGCTCTTTGTGGCTCCAAGGCAGGCCCAAAACCACACCATGGCCTGGGCAGGAATAGCAAAACAAACAGCAACACCAGCTACATGCTCCGAAGCATTTCCCCTGGGAGGTTGCTTCAGAGAAAATCCTTAGGTTAATGGACTTTCAAAAGAGAGAGGCCCATTTTTCTTTCAATTATTATTGGTGTTTGTATTCTGGCAGTACCCACAATGCTCTAGGTGCGTTCCCCTGACATTTGGAGACATGGCCCCTGCCCCCGAAGAGCTTTCAGTCTTAAAAGACCAGCAACATGCAAAGGGTGGGGCAGAGAGATCAAACCTATCATCCAAATATCAACAGCGTGGTGCAACCATACGCTCATTAGATAAGTGCTTGGCTGTGTCTTGGAGGAGGTGGGTTAAGAAGGGATTTGAAGGAAGAAGAGTAGTTGCTTTATTGAACAGTTCGGGGGGCGGAGAGAGTGTTGCATGTAAGGGGCATCATAGAAGAAGGTGGTAAGGCAGTTGAGAGAAGTGACCAACGGGAAGTTGAGGCTGGCATAATGGGAGCAGGGGGTAGCACACTAAGAGAAAACAGTAGATCGGGTGGGAAAGGCTAAGCTGTGACGGGGCCTGGAGGGGAGGACCAGAAGCTTGAACTTGCTGCAGTGGCAGAGGTGGAGTCAGTGAAATGATATGATGAAAGGGCTGAAATTAGTGCAAGAGGATGATCTCAGAAGCTGCATTATGTACGGAAGAAAGGGCGTGGTGATATGTTTGTCATGGAAACCAGGGAGTAGAAGGCTGCAGTAATCAATACTTTTCTTTTTCGCTGTAACAGATAATGTGGGTAGAGAATCCTCCCCCTCTCCACAACCAGAAATGTCCTGACTTCTGGCTTGCTAGAAAGCAAGGGTTTCTACAAGTAGGTTAGCAACAACAAGGATTTGTGGAAAACTGTGGGCTCCTTACTTAATAGGTGATGCAACCTATGATATATAAAAAGCTGAAATACTTAATGTTTTTTTTGCCTCTGTCTTCACAGACAAGTCCAAACTACTACTCTGGGCAGCACAGCATGGGGAGGAGGTGAGCAGCTCTCAGTGGTGAAGGAGCAGATTCAGGACTATTTAGAAAAGCTGGACATGCATGAGTCCCCTTAGGCCGGATGCAGTGTATCCAAGGATGCTTTAGGAGTTGGTTGATGTGATTGCAGAGCCATTGGCCGTTATCTTAGAAAACTCGTGGTGATCGGGGGAGATCCCAGACAATTAGGAAAAGGCAAATATAGTGCCCAGTTTTAAAAAAGGGAAGAAGGAGGAGCCAAGAAACTACAGACCAGTCAGCCTCACAGTCCCTGGAAAAATCATGGAGCAGGTCCTCAAGGAATCCATTTTGAAGCACTTGGAGGAGAGGAAGGTGATCAGGAACAGTCAGCATGGATTCATGAAGGGCAAGTCATGCTTGACCAACCTGATTGCCATCTATGATGAGATGACTGGCTCTGTGGATGTGGGGAAAGTGGTGGACATGATATACCTTGACTTTAGCAAAGCTTTTGATATGTTCTCCCACAGTATTCTTGCCAGCAAGTTAAAGAAGTGTGGGTTGGATGAATAGACTATAAGATGATTAGAAAGCTGACTAGATCATCAGGCTCAACGGGTAGTGATCAACAGCTCAATGTCTAGTTGGCAGCCGGTATCAAGCGGAGTGCCCCAGGGGTCGATCCTGAGGCCTGGGTTGTTCAACATCTTCATTAATGATCTGGATGATGGGGGTGGATTGCACGCTCAGCAAATTTGCAGATGACACTAAATTGCGAGAAGTGGTAGATACTCTGGAGGGTAGGGATAGGATACAGAGTGACCTAGACAAATTGGAGGATTGGGCCAAAAGAAATGGGATGAGAATCAAAAAGGACAAGTGCAGAGTCCTGTTGTTAGGATGGAAAAATCCCATGCACCTCTATAAACTGGGGACCTATTGGCTAAGCAGCAGTTCTGCAGAAAAGGACCTGAGGGGTTGCAGAGGACAAGAAGCTGGATATGAGTGAACATGCGTATGAGTGCCCTTGTGCCTGACGGGTTGCAGAGGACAAGAAGCTGGATATGAGTGAACATGCATATGAGTGCCCTTGTTGCCAAGAAGGCTAACAGTATATTGGACTGTATTAGTAAGAGCATTGCCAGCAGATTGAGGGAAGTGACTATTCTCCTCTATTTGGCATTGGTGGGGACACATTTGGAGTACTGTGTCCAGTTTTGGGCCCCCCACTACTGGAAGGATGTGGACAAATTGGAGAGAGTCCAGCAGAGAGAGCAACAAAAATGATTAGGGGGCTGAGGCACATGACCTCTGAGGAGATGCTACCTGAAGGAGAGCTCCAAAGAGGATGGAGCTAGGCTGTTCTCAGTGGTGGAAGATGACAGAACTAGGAGCAATGGTCTCAAGTTGCAGTAGGGGAAGCATAGGTTGGATATTAGGAAAAACTCTTTCACTAGAAGCACTGGAATGGTTACCTAGGAAGATGATGGAATCTCCATCCTTAGAGGTTTTTAAGGTGTGGTTTGACAGGGCCTGGCTGAGATGATTTAGTCAGGGTTGGTCCTGCTTTGAGCAGCGGGTTGGACTAGATGATCTTCTGAGGTGTCTTCCAAATCTAAATTTCTATGATTGTAAGTACCTATATATTTATAGGCTTTCATGCTACCTATAATAGGTGTCTGTGCACATTTGCCACAGTTAAGCTGAATCTGCATCCTGCTTATTGGCTGACTTGGAGTAAGTGAATTTGGGTGCAGAGGAGAGACTACTTAGAGATTCCACATCTAGCACGAGGGGTATATTTTTACTCCTTTTTCAGTGTCGTCTTTAGGTCTGTTGCCCATACCCATTGTACAGTTGTAGTGCTGATGAGACCAGGATTACAGCAGCACCAGATTGTAACATAAGGTAACAAATCATTGGCCCTACAACTTCTCAGGTGCCAATCAGGAGGCGTTAGCTAGTAACCTCTGGCTATTTTTGTTGTCGATTTTACACTTTTATCTCATACAGAAAGATAATACTAAGTACCAGCTGCTGCAAGATTGTGTTTCAGCCTTCAATCCAATATCATGTCTGTGGGACTGACTCTTGAGTAATGAGTTTTGTTTGCATTTCCCTTGGAAGCCGGGGGAACTGCACCAAAGAGTCCCAATGCCAAGTGTCAATTGTCTGCTAGCGTGAAACTCATCGTTGTCTCTGTGGCATGAAACACAGGTGTTTGTTCCTCTGCCTTTCTAAAATATAAAAAATTAGATCCTTTCATTGTTGCAATATCTTGCATATAAAAGGCTGTGTTGAGGAGGTCCAACCTCAGTCTGGCAATATGTGAGTTGTTTAGTACATTGAAATAACTGGAAGAGGTTAATAAAATAGACAGTTCTCCAAGATGTAATGTGTTTGCAAGAGTGTGTGTGGGGGAAACCTGTACTTGAGTCCACACTGTCATTTGTTCCCTGTTTATACAATGCCTACCACGATGGGGTCCTGGTCTATGACTGGGGCTTCTTGGCCCTACTGCAATACAAATAATAATAATTGTGCAGTCTTCAATGAGTGATATAACCTAAGTAATAATACCTGGCTCTTGATCTAGCACTTTGCATCAGTAGGTCTCAAAGCACTTTACAAAGGAAGTTCAGTATCATTAGCCAAATTTTGCAGTTAAGGATAACGGGGTACATAGCAGTGCAGTAATTTGCCCACAGTCATAGTGCTGATGGGGCCAGGTGATGGTATCAGTTTACACTGATGGTTTTGTGTGTTCTTGTGATATGTATTGAGACGTAGCTATGACTTTGTTTCCACTGTCCAGTACCTTTCAGTTATAAAGGAGCTGACATTTTCTGAGGCAGAGTTTTTGCAGCGTGTGACAAAGGGGGAGGCACTTATTTTTGTTTTCTCATTTTGTTTCTTCTCATTTGAAATAAGCCACCCACAGTGAAAATATGGACAGGCACTATATGCAAGGGGGAGGGAAAGCAATAGTGTTACATTAAAGGACATAACTTCTACTCATTCTCTTTTTGCTTATTGCCATAGATTTTAATGATTTTTTTTTTTTTTAAAGATGTTTAGGGTTTGTGAGGTGCTCACAAATTTCCCTTCAATGGGGAAACCTAATAAATTGAGCCTCAAAGCACCACTATGAGGTAGGGAAGAATTATCCATATTTTACAGATGAGGCAGAGGAAGAGTAAATAACTTGCTCAAGGTCACACGGAAAGATGGTGGCAGGGTTGGGAATTGAACTCAGATCTTCTGAGTCACAGTCCAGTGCCTTCAGCAGAAAAATATCCTTCCTCTGAATTTTTGCCTTTGCGGTCTTGCTGGCTAACGTATATAAGGTCCAGATTTGGTAGGCTCAGACCTAATGAAAATAGGGAATGGAGGAATAATAAAACATCTCCAAGATTAAGCATGTCTTCCTCAGGCTGATGATCCATCACTCCTGGATCCTTTCAGAACTCATGAAGCATGACTGACACAGTGAAGAGCTTGTGAGGTGGGAGGCAGCCAGTGTTACATGAGTAGAGGGGCAGGGAGGTGGTAGTAGAGAAAAAAGATCTGTGAGGTAAGTGGAAGCTAGTCTGTGAAGTGACACTCCAAAGGGAAAGCAGCCATGTTCACTACAATATGCAACTGTCACAGCTGTTTTCATTTTGGAGTGCAAAATCAAGAAACACAATCATTTCTGTCATTGAACTCCTCAGTGGCGACATAGAACGTAAGGTGACAGATATGGCAACTTCATGCACTATCTTTGGGAGTTGATGTATCATTGTGGGCCGGGGATTGTAGGTAATTCCATGGGGGAGGATGACCACAGCCCTCCAGGAGCTAAGGACAGTGAGGGCTGACTAGGCAAACTCACTCAGGTTGTAACACCTCCAGAACAGGTACCACCTCTGCAGATGCTTGCCTATATTTAAACTGGATTTTCCAGAGGCCAACAACCAAAGAAAGGATTTTTGGATAAGCAGCCTAAGTTGAAACCAACTTGGGGCCTTTCTTTCAGCTGCAATAAATGGACAGGATCTTCTGTCCAAGGGAGACCCCAGCCCTTCCTGGAAAGGGTTGGAAGAATTGACCTATGCATGGGGGGTTCTTTTTCTGAGGAAAAGTGCTGTGAACTTGGCGTTCTAACTATAGAAAAATCCCTTGGTGGGGTTTTAAGGACTGTTCACCAGCCAGAGCCCATGTCGCAGTTGTAAAATCAGAGGAGGTAACTCATGCTGCTCTCAGATGATCTGAGACAGGATGGGGTATAGCCTACAAACAGGGGCTCAATTTTCCTTTTACAGGGCAGGCAGGAGACGGAGAAGATAGTGCCACAGGCAGTCAGCAGAAGCAGCAGTGATTGTGAGAGCTCCAGAGATCTGAAGGCTGTAGTGAAAAAGGTAGCTCATGCAGGAGAGCTGGAAGGAGCTGGAGAGAAAGAAGCTTCAAATACCACTAGCTCAAAAGGGTCAAGTCATGTACATGGGGCCCAGGAGGAAGGACATGAAGGTGTATCTATTCAGGGGCTGGCAGGCAGAGAGATGTAGGTGTGATGACCCCAGCTCTCTGCTTGTGGCTTGAGTTCATATGGATAACAAAGAAGGTTCCGGCACTTTTGACTGTGAAAATACAGGTTCAGTTGCCCCAAACTATGACAGGGCCCATTAGAAAGAGAAACCCATTTCCAATCAGAGGTCTCTTCTGATCTCACTTTTACATGACACCAGAACTGCAGATAGACTAGCTGATTCTAGTTGGTTGATAGCTACATTACTTTAATCATCTGCCTATGTCCTATCCTTCCACAATGCGGTGAGTTAAATGAAGTATAAATAATATTGCTCGGTGTGTTACCTTTGTATCCTATTTAGTTTGTTGGTGAGGGCTAGTCTTGTTTGCTGTTTTGGAATATAGGAAACTCCAGTAGTACCTGCATTTTATCCTTACCAGAAATGTCAGAACATTTCAAGACATTGGGACCAGAGTTAGATTTATGAAATTGAAAAATCTTTGAGGAGAACAGATGTAAACATTGAAACCAAATTAAAGCATTTTTTTTTCACATCAGTTCCTTTTAATTCTCTATATCCTTTGAACTCTGTCTGGAACCTTGGAATGCTGTAGCTGTCATATGCCAACAGGTGGCAACATTATAAGTTAATCTTTAAAAATGGTTAGATATAATTAAACTCTCAGTTGCTCCAAATTTGGTCAGAAAGAATGTGGGGAAAATAATTATTGGATGTTTCCTTAGGTAAGAGCTTGTGATACAAAACTTTTGTAGCATGCCTGTAAAACATGCAAACATCTCAGATACAATTGGGTTGTGGGGCCCTCCTGCTGTTTAATGTTCTGTCACTCACTGTTTTGCTTTATACCTCTCATTTACTTTACAGTAAATTTAAAATTCAACATTGTTTGTCTGGATTTTATTACCAACACACAGGAAACAGTCTCATAAAATCTTATCAACATACAGGAAACAGCCTCATAAAATTAGTAAATATAGTAGGTCAGCACTGTTTCTTCTTCATTTGGAGAACCCATAAATAATATAGCTTTGATTTAAGTAGACATCCAAAGTTTGGTTTCTACAGGTTTCCTTAATGGGGCTTCTTAATATTTGTACAGGAGTCATGTCAGATTCTGCCAGGCAGCTTTGTCCTTCAACAACATAAAAATAACTGGATTAAATTTGTTGTTCGGTACTATGCAGGAGGTCAGACGAGGTGATCAGAATAGTCCCTTGAAACAGATATATTATGACTAGCTGAATTAAAATTAAATGTTAGTGTTACATAAATGAACCATACATACATAAATGAACCAGGTATCTGCATTTTGCCACAGAGAAAGCTGCTTTTCAGTGATGGAAACAACAGCTTCTAATTAAAACGTGTAGTAAGAGTCTGATTGTCCATCATCCATTGAAAAGCAGTTTTACATAGGAACTAGCTAAGGGCCCAGTCTGCAAGCCCACAGAGAGTGGGACTCTCCTTGATCTCCATGAGAGTTCCCTTTGAAAAAGACTCGCAGCATCTAGTCCAAATTTTGTAAAGTGAACTGAGATCCTTTGGGACTAAAGATTCTTTATAAATGTTAGAAGAATTATTGTTGTTTTGCCTAATATTAATGTGTGTGTAAATATTTTGTACCTATTTGGAATCCAAGGACACTATAACTGAATTGAGAGTTCAAAGAAAGGAATACATGATTTTGTTACAAAACAAAGCCTAATGACACCATTGCAGTTTGGCTTTAGGCCAGAACCAGATGCCTTTCATAATTAATTGGCTTGTTACCCAATTAGAAGGAAAGCATATGAGTTGTATTAAATGGTGTCAAGTCAGTCTTAACAGTGGTCAGTGCAGGTTTACCTCAAGGATCAATACTTGAACCCTTCTTGTTTACAATCATTATAACTAAAATAGCATGCAATTTAGGCCCAGTCCACACTTACCTTTGCGATTCGGCGGCAGTCGACGGGAGGTACGCAAGTGACGCAAATCACTTGCATATCTCCCATCGACTTTGTAGCATCTCCTCTGCAAGCCGTTCACACTGCGCTGCGTCAAAGGGAACGCTGTTCCCTTCGACGCAGCGCTATGCCACTTACCGGGGTGGTTTTCCTGCATTGCTTGCTGGATTGACTGAGCGTGTCTATACAGACCGCTCAGTCGATCCAGAGCAATTGATCTGATGGCGACGAATTTGCCACCGTCAGTGTAGACCCAGCCTTAGTGCAGGGAGCATCATGTTCATCTGACTTCATGGCGACGTGACAGTTTTGAACAGCAGCTCCCTTATGTTCTGTTGGAGTTTAAGTAGAGATCTTTCAAAGCTGAACAACTCAAATATTCCCCTCCCATACTGTATAGTAGGTTTTGTGGATTCAGTCTGCTTTGTAACTGATGTCTGTAGCCCTCCCTGCATTGTGTGCCTTCAGCTAAGTTCTTTGCACTGAAAGGATGAAACTTACTAGGCAATAGTTGTTCCACAGGTGATAACTTCAATGGTTGGGTTGGCTTTGTATTGTGTTAGGGGACATGATGCCGCTGCTTCTCCTCACCAAAGCAATAATTTATTTCATTGCATATTTGGTGATCTGTGCTTTGCACTTATTATAAACACAAAGACTTAGAGATAGCTTCAGTGCTGTGTCTCCTGAGGCTTTACGCCATCTTTATTCCCAAAGAGTTTGCCTGTAGTGGGGAGCCAGTGTCACCACTGACATAAATTAGAGCAGCTGTGGCAGGGCAACTAGACCCAGGTTACATAAGGATTGCAGAGTCTTTAGATGTCCCCTCCCACACCCAGCCCCACTCCTGGATCATGCTGGTTCTTCACCAGGGAAATTCTCCTTTGGCCTCTTGTGTCTCTCTTTCTCTCCCTATGAAGGCTCTCTCATAGGTTGCCTTAATATGCTGATGAGCTAAAGCAGATGTAATAAACAGAATAGAGGCTAGTTTTAGTTGTGGAAATTATGCTCTGAGTTAAATTCATTGTGGTTTGGAGATATTTTTAAGTTCTGTTAAGAGCGCCTTGTAGAGAGCTACATTGAGGAAACCATTTGCAGGGAGTACAAGTTTTATTGGTCCTATAAAACCTAGGAACTATGCTATAAATTCTTGAGCTTCACCTACTGGCAATTCATCTATTAACTATTTACATATATAGACAGCTATCATTTAAAGAGCACTCCTGTAACACAGTGCTTCAGCTGTGCTGGAGAATTGCAAGTCTCATTTTTTCCCTCCACAATTAGGTCCATGAAATCTTGCCCAGCAGAATTGTTCTGGGAAGTGACAACTTAGTAAATTCTGGTTCCCTCCACTCAGAAACAGTGTGATTTTTTTTTTTTTAATGAAATGAATAACTTTCTATTTTCTCTTGAACTTTGTCACAATAGTCCATATTTGTTACTTCTAGCTGGATTATTTCAGTGCACTCCATGGGGGCTATCTTTGACGACCACTTGGTGCAGAATGCAGTTGATCACCTGTTTGGTGATGTCAGCCTCATGGAAATTATTATGCCATTTCTCAAGACAACTGCACTGGCTTTCTAGCTGCTTCCACATGGAAGTCAAGATGTTGACTTTAAACCCTATATTGGATTGAGTCCTGACTGTTTTAGAGACTACCTCTATTGACTACCACATCAAAGGAGAGGAGGCCACTGAACTAACAGTTTGGAGGCTGGATCGTCAGAGCGCAGGGCACATGGGACCCCTGCAATGAGCGTGTGCTGTGAGCCTGGGGAATCGGTTGGCACTACACCTGGCTCATGCAGCGCCTCATGGTGTCGGACACCATCAGATGGTCCAGGGACATCTACATGGAGCACATCACTGGACACCAGCAGTACCAAGATGAACGGACCTGAGCGCCATCGTGAATTGGCAGCGAGAGTCAAAAGCCTTTCTCTGATAGATCTAATGTCCTGAAGGATTATCTATACCAGGAGTGTCAAACATCTGGCCATGGGCAGAATATGGCCCACCAAACTTTTTGGTCCAGGCTTTGACGGCAATGCATGCTGCCGCGACACCTTGCAGTGTTTTACTCTCTGGCAGCGTTGCACGCTGCTGACAGATCTTGCGGTGTCATGTTCTGCCGCCAGAGAGAACAACGCCATGAGATGTTGTGGCATCACGCGCTGCCACAAGATCTGCTTACTCTGGTGACAGCACGTGGAGCTCTGTGTGCATGAGACGCAGCACTCCAAAAGATGGGAGTTAAAACGGTTAGTGTGGTCTTGGGGCATTGCGCAGTACTATAATTCTTAATCATTGATTGATTCTTTTAATCGTAAAATAGTAGTAGTTGTAGAAGTGAATTTACTGCAGTTTTTATATCACTGATAACTAGCAACTAAAATATACTACTATATAAAAATGGTTGTGCCTAGTATTTCGATTTATGGTATGTAAGGCCCACTTGAAGTACATTTAATTCAAATCTGGCCCTCCATAGCAAACGAGACCCCTGATCTATACCATAACTCTCACTCTGAGGGTAAAACCCGCTTTCATTACCATATGTACTTCCTACAAACCACACATCAATGTAACTTTTGTATGAACAATGTACCCTCTTACCCTACTGCTTGTATTTTTTAACCGTCAAACCTATTAACCTCCATCTGGGATACCACAGATTATGGTTTCCTTGTGTGCTCCAGCTTCCAACCAAACTCTGTACCCGTTGATAATCTGTACGTTATACCTGGATGTCCAAAGACTCTCTTGTTTAAACTCTGTACCTGATCATTTTTAAAAAAACATTATCTGTAATAAAAGCTTTCTGGGGGAAGGGCCTTTTTTTCTGGAATTGATTGCCCCTGCTGTCCTGACAGATCCAGAATCTCCTGATTTTTAGGGGATGGTGTAAGGGAAGGTTTTGCTTGAAATAAGTGGCTTTGGGTGAGTGATGAGTTTTGTAGCGGGTTCGTGGGGAGAACATTGTCTTTTCTGCTTTTAGTTAAAAGTCATTAATACTGCATCTAATTAAATATAACATAGACACTGTGGGACCTCATAATCCTGTGCACATTATACATTAAAGGATGGTTCTGTACTATGTCTTGTGTGGTAATTTAGCAGGGCTTTTGTCATTTGTATCTGAGATGTTTGTGAATGTGAACAGCACAAAGAAATCTCCTATCCTCCAGTTTAAGGCCCTTCCTTACCCTCTATTATCCCACTTAAGTCTCCCACTCAAAAAAAGGTGTTTTCTCTCACCGGGCTATCCTGGTAAATAAAGGAAAGAAATGAAGCCCACCTAGTTACACTGGAAAAGACCTGTAATTCATTATAGCAATGGCACCAAAATCTAGTGTGGAGGGTGAAGGGGAGAGTGTTACAAACTACAGATTTATGCAAGTATTTAATAGTGGCTTGCCAAGAGAATCGGTACTCTTTTCAAAAGGAATCTTTCTTTGTGTCTTTTGATATTTAAAGAGCTGTAATTACAATGGCAAAGCTTTGAATTCTTTTTTTTTCTGTCCTCTTATACACATTAATTTATGGACCAATCCAACATTACAGACAACCTAATGAAAGAATCACACACTCCCTTTATAATTTCCCCCCCCTTTTTACAGTTTCACTTGTATGGATGAATGCAAAGTAGTTGATGCTATAAATAAGTTTAATGATGTATCTCGCCCCTCAATTGCTGGTTGTTGATGCTGCAGTCCTGCATAATAGAAGAAAGGAACTGAATTTAAATCTTTATCTGTCTGTCTCTTTTTCTCCTTATGATCCAAAAGGCTCCTCCAACTACTAAACTCAGGTGTTCCTCTCTTGGCTCTTTTCTTGATATTTAAAGTTCTCAGCATGATTCTCCACTCCCTCCCTCCCAGTTTATTCCCCCCCCCCCCGGTATTTTTAGCATTGTGAAAAAGATCCAAATTACATAAATGAATGCTAGTAGGTTCCAGCAAAATGTGACAACCTTCTCTAAAATAACGCTGTCTTTTTCTTAGCTGGCCAGAGTTGGTGGAGAGCATTAGCAGGAAAAGGGTGGAAGGAAACGACTGCTGTGAGATTTGTGTTCCTGTCTGTGAAGTATCCCCAGGCTGAAATATCAGACAATTACAATGCTTAGTTTGCTTTCTGATAAAGCACACGTTGTCAGAAAATATTGTGTATCTTTAGAGACCTTTGAACTTCTACCATGCTCAAGGTTAAGTAGGAAATTGACCCTCACAGGGAAATCCCACGTAACAATGCCTGTTACAGCCAGATTGGAGAGCCTGGTAACAATCTAGTTGATCCCTTCCTGAGTTTCCAAGTTGTAGTGGAGACGGCCTTAATCTACAGAGGTTCCAAAACGCAGTTAAAGCCCACTCAGTGCTTTAAATTGGAACCATGTTTACAGCTTGGTTAGGGAGAGTTAGGTTGCCTGAAAAAGCTGTAACTGTAAGGTGGGCATGGCTGTAAATTCTGTATTAGGGGTATAAACAGTGTGAGGGGTTTACCTGGAATATATTTCACACTACTTTTTTGTTCCTAAATCTCTGTTACAGAAATAAGCCATTTAAAAAAATCCTCTTATTAGTTGGATCATTAATGCATAGAGGTTATCCATAGTGCTGCTTCTTAGGCCACCCATTTGAAACACCTTGTTTCAACCTTCCTTCAGTGTGAGGGAGTTTTACTTGTGCCAGCTGGGCATTAGCTCTCTAATGCACCCAGCCCAGCAATCAATCACACACTCTCTTCTGGGATACACCAGCCCTGCCTTTGCCCTGCAGGTTGACAATAGAGACACCCCAACCTCCAAGTCCCTTCAAAGCATCCAGTCCCTGATCACTGGGTACCCACAGAAATTCCAGATCCTCCATCCTCAGGGGTAAGTCTACACTGCAAATTGAAACCCCTGGCTCCAAGTCCCAGAGCCTGGATCAATTGACTTGGGCTTGCAGGACTTGGGCTGTGAAGCTAAAAATAGCAGTATTGGATGTTTCTGCTTAGGCTGGGGTGCGGGCTCTGAAACCTGGCGAAGAGGGTGGTCTTGGAGCCCAGGCTCCATCCCTTGTGTGACTGTCTACCCTGCTATTTTTAGCCCCGCGGCATGAGCCCTGCGAGCCCAAGTCAACTACCTGGGCTCTGAGACTTGGTACCACAGGTTTTTTCTTGGCAGTGTAGACACACACAGAACAGTGTACCCGAATTTACCAGTTTTACATTAGCTCACTCCTGTGTCACACACATCTCTTGAGTTCAATTATAGTAAAACAAAAGAAAATTAATTTAAAAGAATAGAGATTCAAATAGAAACCAGTGTAACAGACGGAAAC
Organism: Mesoclemmys tuberculata; assembly: GCA_007922155.1. NCBI lineage: Eukaryota > Metazoa > Chordata > Testudines > Chelidae > Mesoclemmys > Mesoclemmys tuberculata. The sequence continues at coordinate 74,386,328 of ML675601.1, forward strand.
AAATGGTTATATGCAACACAAAATTAGAAAACGGGGGCCTAGACTTATTAATGGTTGCCTTTCCTACCTAATAATAATAATAATGTAGATTTTCACCCCAGGGATCCAGTCTTTCTTGAAGCACTGCTGTTCATCAAGGTACCTCTTCAGTGAATAGATGCAAAGTGTCTTTCTTCCCCTTTCCCCCTCCCCCGTGATATACTGAATCAGTCTTTTTTCTTTATTCACATGCAGAGCAATCCCTTCGCTGTCCTTCATTCCTTTTCACTACTGAGTGGTTTCATTGTTTATATTTTGATGGTTTTCCATTGGCTTTTCTGGTTTGGTGCAATGGTAGACAATTGAGCAATGCAGTACATAACTGTTTAACTAGGGAGAGTTGAAACTCCCCTCCCACGTGAATGGTGCATCACTGAGACCTGATTCCCTGGTGACTCACTTTTGCTCCAAGACCAGAATGGAATAATTTTCAATATGGTTACATTAATCCTTAAATATCACCCATACCCAGTCATTGTGAGATGTGTGTATCGGTAAGTTACATGCTTTCACTAGAGACCTCTTGTGCTAATCTTTATGTATAAATACCATGAGAGTGGTGTATTAGGTGTAGTGAGTTTGTCAGGTCTGAGACAGAAGTTGCTTGTAACTAACCATGAACAATTTGTTTGTTGGCACCAATATGGGAGGGGGTCTGGGTCACACCTGTGAACTCTGCCATCTTGGCTTGACACAGCAGTGTGACTACCTCCGTTCTGATGGGGCTGGTGAAGAATTTAAGCATTGAAATACCAAGATGTTTTGGAACCAGAGGTTGGGCTCATGGCAGGTCTGAGTCATCCCTTCATCTTTCTCTATTACAATTAGCTTCATGCTGATCCTGTCTTTCCACTTACTAAAATGGGCTTTAGATCAAGTTATTTGGGACAAGGTTGGCGGTTTCTTGACAGATTCCTTTCAGCTTTATTTGAACATTAAAAGTTCCCACGACAATTTTTTTTCAGCATTCTTTTCTCTTTTACCATTACTATGCAGTCATGATATGTGCTGGCCACCACCTTCCACACCTGAGGTGGCTGCATTTCTGTGGGGCTGGGTGTATACAATTCCAAGACTGTATCAGGTACAGACCAGTATTTGATGTGATCGAAACAGTCCTATATCTTAGGCAATTATCAGGGTATTAATATAGCTCAACTGTCACTTATTATAGAGACAGTCCCTCATTTCAGACCCAAATTTACTTTCATTCTGGTGCTCTCTCATCTTGTATTGCATATATAACAGGAAAAGATGAATAATTGATCCCCAGATCATTTTAAATATCCCTGTTCTTTTTCTAATTTTTTCTGTCGTCGATTGTTTTCTTGTATTTTAGGCCATTATGGAGTAACAAGTCTGGAATACTCTAATGATACAGGTTGCCAGATTTAAGCCCCAGGCCTTTTCTGTTATCTTTGGCTCCAGGCATCATGATTTTGGGCCAAGCTTTTGCTAAAGTTCCATGAGCATCATTTCATAATGGATTACAGGCAGATGAGCATGGAATGACTTTCTCTTGGTGATCTTTGATCACAATAAATTTGTGGCTTGCAGTTGCTCACCTTTAATATTATTTCAAGCCTTGAAAGAGATTTAGCCCTCTGCACTCAATGAGTTGCATTAAAACAAGCATTTTTTAAATATACATTAACGAGCATTTTAAAAAGCTAGTCTTAGAACAATGTTGTTCAGTAAAGTTTGCATTGCATTGCGCAGTTTATTTTTCAATGAACTCCAGAAATTACTCTCTTTTGTTTAGATTGTCCTGGCAACACACATTGATTGTGAAAATACTGAAAGTATGTTGTTCTGCTCTCTACAATGAGGAAAAAAGTGATTCAGCCTGAAAAGCCTGCAAAGTCCTTAAACATGAGTAGAGTTAAAATGAGAATTAAAAATAAATAAATAACCTCCTTGAAACACATGTTCCTGGAGCCCTGATCCAAAGCTTACTGAAATCTATCAAAGTCTGCAGGCTTCAATGGGCACTGGATGAGCCCCTAGGCTTTATATGTCCGTAGATCATGAAAGCACTTACCAGTGTTCTTGTGTTCCATTGACGTTGATGAGAGTTAACCACATGCTTAAGCCCTTTCTTGACGTGGGACCTCAATATAGAAAGACTCTTTCTTGCGTTGCAAAAGTAATGTGTATTCAATTTTATCCTGTGAGAGCTTTAGTTTTCTTCAGAGTTTCTTTGTATATTTCATTCTACCAATTTCCAACTGATTACTACATTTGTAACACTCAGTTAATCTTATAACACAAAAACTCTTTGCATTTAATGAAAATATTTACACAGCCCTTTTTGGTGAAGAAGCAAATTATCTGATCTGTCTGAGATTTTGCATGTGAAATATAAACTAGGGAAGAAGTTTTATTTGATCTCCATAACCCTTATGTTAGATTGTATACAATTTTTTCCTTCTAGTGTTCAATATATTTCCGTTGCATTCAGGGAACAATAGGAGAGCCCTTCTGTAGGTCCTTAAACACATGCAAATTTTCATAGATATTAATGGGAAAGTGTGTACTTTAGTAGATAATGTGTCCTTTAAATTGCACAAGTAGAACATCTGAAAGACTGTTAAAACTGCACTCCTATTGACACTTTTTGAGCACTTTTCCCATCAATGAACACTTTTCCCATCAATGCCATTACAGATTAATTATTACCAATTTTCTAAAGTGCCAAAAAAAAAATCTGAAGTAGCTCATATGTAGAAGGAAAACTTGAAAATGTCTACCATGCTGGAAAGTGTATTAACATAGCTTTTCTATTTTTAAGACATAAAAGAGATAAGAGAAAAAATAATTCTTAGGACAATTAACTAAAATTATTCTTTAGTATACTGGTTGAAATGTTTTTTGTTTTTTTTCCAAAATGTGATTTTGATAGAAAATGCCTTTTTGACAAAACAAATATTTTAATGAAAAAATTAGTTTTCATTAAATATATTGAGATTCTCATTGCCCACATTTTTAGGTTTTCAATTTTCCAATGAAAACCTGAACATCTTTAAAAAAAAAAAACTGTTGAAACTTTTCATGGGGAATTATTTTTCCCAGCTATAATCATTAGCCTTTAAGATTGGAATTGTCAATGAATCTAAGAAAATTAAATTCTAATTCTTTTAGGCTCCTTTGTCTATTCCAGCCCAAATTAACTTTGTCAGTTGTTAAAATTGTACCATAGTTGTTGGGCTGAATTCACCACGGATATAAATGACTTCAGGACTTGGTCCCTTGTGAGAAAGGTCTTATGGGGAACAATATTAAGGTGTTATGTGGAAGAAGGCTGGAAATAGGAACATTGAAATTTGTCCAATTAACCCAGAATCCTCTCTTCAACTGTGCTCAGCATTAGATGCTACCGTCATAATGGGTAGTCTGCTAATAAGGTAAGTTTCTTCCTAACTTCAGAGAGGTAGTGCTTGGCATATGTCCTGAATCACAAGGGTTAAGAGCCTTTATTAAATCTTTGTCCTAATTAGAAGAATCCCCTCTCCTGTTTCACCCTTACCAAGAACCAGGTATCCTGGTTCTTTGGTGTCCCTTGAAAGAGGAGGAGCTGTGTTTTCAGATAAGTTTCAGGGATGTGATATGTTTCATGGGAAGGCCTAAGATTTGGTCTTCATTTGATTTTTGCTCGGTGGTCAGGTGACAAACCTAGATTGACTAGTTCAAATCTGGTCCAGGTCAGCTGTGAAGGAAAGGTGGTAGAATCTTATGGTTGTTTGATATGGAATGAGCTGCCAATCTCAGTCAAGCTACTTGTGAACAGATGCGATTCAGATAAAATAAGTACTGTGTGATAGGGTGTACAAACCCCACACTAGTCAATGAGGGGTTAAGGAATTACTTTGGGTCCAGCCATCCCTGCTCTGCCACACCTGCAGCAAATGTTTCATTTGGTGGAGGAATGAAAAGACAGGGAAACAGCTCATTTGGTGGCAGACCAGGAAGAAAGCAGACCTGCAACTCACAGCTCCAGCAGCACAGAGAAGAGGGAAGGCTGAAATCTCCAAGATGACTGCCCCAAAAGACCCTCTGTGAGGGTAAGGTAGGTAGGGAGGGTCCACCCTGGAAACAATCAGAGAGGGAAGCATTCTCTTTTCCCCCACATATGGATGCTGGACATTAGTAATCCCTTTTTACTTTCTTGGTGTGGACTATCCCAGCAGGGGAATGTCAGGGACTGAGCTGGCCTGGGGAGGGGAGGGCAGAAGATAGGAAGTGGCCTAAGAAGGGCAGCCTCGATTGCCAGATCATTGGTAGAACCTAAAGGGTCCTGGGTCGGAGCCCAGTGGAGTGGGAGAGCCTGGACTCCCCTACCAACACCCTCCTGCCAGTCATGGGTCATAGCCCTGACCACTAGACCACATTTCTGACCGAGCCCTGAGTGAGGATGGTTACTTACTTATAAAACCCTCAGACTGAACCACAAACCAGAGACCAAAATGTTGAGGTTCATGAATGCTTAGAATAACCTTTTTCCTTTTATTGCCGTGGCCTGATGCACTTCCTATAGTAGTTCCAGCTAGGCACAGAAGTACAAGTGCCACCCTGTCCTGTGAAAGGCTGTGCTTGGAGTGTTTCCAGATGGACCCACAGCAAGAAATTGCACAAATAATAGGTGCTCCCACACGGTTTTGCAGGCTCTTCAGATATGGATAATTTTAAGAGCTTTACCAGGCTTTTAGGCACTTACCTGAAATAAGCCAAACTTCTGAATCTTTTGACATTCGTGTATCACTCGTGTCCATGTTGCAAACCTCAAAGCAAAACAGTGGATCCAACTTCAACCGTACTTTGGGGACAGTTGAATCGGGATGTGGTTTTGGATCCAAACTTTGTGGCATAGGCCCATCTCTGTTACTGTCACCACGGGCCTAGTTTGTACCCTTGCTGGCAGGCTCTACAGGAAGACTTGGTAGGCATGGAGAATGAAGTGCTCTCTCAGCTCTAGAGGTTACTGTGACAGGTTCCCCTGGGGTGCAACCTGTAACTGTGAGACTGCTGTGGCCCCTATAACTCTCCAGCCCGGGCTGTCTCTCACGGTGCTTTGCTAGGGACAAGCAGCAAACCTCTCCGGGCACTTTTGTTATTATGGAGCCCCACATCCAGCTAGTTTACAAGATTTTTCACCTGGCTTGCCTCTGATACTGTGATGCTGTTAGCAAGCTACACTTACTCGGACATCCAGAGGCCTAACAGAGTTACATAAACTTCACACACACCTAACAGAGTCACACGAATGCTTTCCCACAGCCACTCATGAACCACCAATAGAGGGGCACCAGTCACTTCTCTTCAGCACTGCACCCCAGAACTAGACCGTCTTGCACTGCTTTGAAGCCTGGCCAGTGTAAGTTCATTATTCAGTCTGCCACTTCATCAAAGGAAAGGACATGCATCAGCCTTTGTAACCTGAGCAGATTTCCCAATCACTTCAGCCAAAACATGCTGTTATAGGTAAACTATAAAACAGATTTATTAACTACAGAAAGGTAGATTTTAAGTGATTATAAGTGGGTAGGAATAAAAAATCAGAGTTGGTTACTTTAAGAAGTAAAAGCAAATTCATAGGCTAAGTTCTAAAAACTAAACAGGATTTGAATCAAGCACTGCTAGTCTCACTCTGATAGTCCAAGCAGGTCACAGTTTTTAATACACAGGCTGGAATGTTCCTCTGGCTTGGAACCCCTTTCCCGGTTCAAAATCTTTTGTTCTCCAGATATGTTTGCAGGTGTTGAGTTGTGAGGGGAGTGAAGTCAAGTGGTGATGTCACTTCCCCTCTTTTATATCTCCTTTCAGCTTCCTGAAAAGATCTCTTCCTATGATGTGGGCGGGCCGCTTCCATTTGTCAAGCAGTGTTTATTGTGTACCTGGTTCTCTGTGAAGTCTTCATTGTAAACAGTCCCTGAGATAGTGGATTCTTTCTTGGATGGCTGTTGATGAGCCATTAACGTTGTCTGGCTACATCATTGTTATACCTGAAAAGCTGGCTGTGCGTGTTTCCCATTTCACAACGTATTTCAGTAACACATACACACAGCAACATTTCAATAACTTCACATACAATGATAGCATATACCATCCAACTGTATATTAGTATTTAGCAGATCAAGACTTTTTAAACGATACCTCACGGGGCATACTTCGTACAAAACATATCATACTTATATGAGAGTGCCAAGTGACCCCTCCATGTCAGGGTGGGCAGACGCTCACACTGCTGCTGTCTGGGCTGTACTTGTACTGTGGCTATGCAAAAAGCTTCACAAATCCTCCATGAAGAATAAAATCACTTAAAAAATACAATAATCAAAGCTGAATGCATTGTTTGCAAACACATAAGCACAGAATTAGTAAAGGGATTTGATCAAAACAAAGCAAAACTCCCACTTGAGTAGGTACAGATGTGGAGAAGAGAGATGATATTTAATGACGATGTCACTCCATTACTGTTTTTCCTTTCTCTCTCTTGCATTAAGCCACTAGAGTCTGAACAGTGCTTGGCAGAGCAGAATTGACTTACAAACCTGATGTCAGCAGCTGATGTCAACAGACACTGGAATTCAACAGCCACTCTTGCGTTTAAAACGGCTTGTTCTGTGTTGTACACGCATGACGCTATAACCCTTCTAGTCTCCTGTGGATCTGCCTCTCTGCTCCCTTCAAACACGCAGTGCTGGATGGCTGAATGAGAATGCCCCTCTTGTCTTGTTGCTTTACCTGTTTTTGCAACCTGGATAGCTGTTTCCATGACTGTTTCATTCTTTAAGTGCCTAGAAAGAGTTAAATAAATTGGGCAGCGCTTCTGTGACCGTGGAATTATGACAAGCCCTGACTCTTGGAATTCAGCAGCCGGCAGGGGATTCTGTGGGTGTGAGGCTGCAGATGGCTATGCGTTATTACAACCGCAGAACTGATGAACATTTGCTGCAGAATTCTCTTGCCCTTGCTATAGAAATTGACCTTGGAATACTGCAGAATTCCAGGCCCTACTTCAGAATACAAGCCGCAAAAGCATGCTCATGCTGGAAATGGTTGTTTATGTTGTACAGTAGCAGAGTAGATTATGATCTGATTTACTTGACTGGACTGCTGTGGATCGATTTGAGCACATTCTGTATTTCTTAACTGTCTAAAGAACGTATGCTATTCTTTAGTTCCTTTTTTAGTAATGTCGTGTCACGTGATCTTTTTCCTGTGCTCATCTCCCTGCTCAGTCTTCTCAACTTCTGCTGCTCAGCCCTTTTTAAAAAAAACAGAAAAATAGAGGATGTGAAGGAGAGAGAAAGGTTAGTTGCTGCTATCCAGCATTTGCTGGTAGTCATTTCTGTGCAAACAGTGGTTTTAGTCAATGAACTTGGTTTTAAAATGTACAAAAATATGTAAGTACAGTGAAAATGAGGAACTTTTCATGTTTGCAAACCCAGAAACAAAATGATTTTTATATGTTGGTGGACAATGGCGGAATCTCCTTTAAATGATAAATTCCTTTTGCATTTTAAAACTTGTTTTTATTCTTTATGTCCCTTCTGGTACTTTATTCAAATGTCTGGTCAGTGATGGATTAAAGCTGGATCTAATAGATCTCTTGCTGTGGTGAGTTCTGCATCCTGATGGTCCTTTTTCCTTTTCTAGCCTGAATTGAGGTAGAACATGTCATCCTTCCTTCTCCCATTCTCTTTGTTCTATTTCAGAATAGGTTTGGGATTCCACATTCCTCTGTCTATTTGGAAAATGTTTATCCTTATTCCAGTATTACCAATTCTCATGATTGTAGATCCTCCCCTAGGCTGGGGGGGGGAAGGGGCTTTAGTGCTGTGTGGGCTTGTGCCCACCCACCTTCCCCTGGTTTCAAATAAGAGAACTTTCCCAGTGCCCTCTGCCCCAAACAAACAAACAAAAAACTCTCATGATTGTACTGCAGTGGTCCCCAAACTGTATGTGTGTGGGGAGGATGGCAGAACATGCGGGGGGGAGGGGAATGAGGAGGGAGCAGGGCCTGGGCCAGCCTCCACATGGGGTGGGGAGGGAGCTCTGCCCAGCTCAACCCCGGCCTTAGTGCCTGGCCCCACTTTGGGCCCTGGCCCTGGCTCAGTCCCTGGCTGTGCTTCTCACCCTGCTTCTGGACACTGGCCCCCACCCTGGCTGTGCTTCTGGCCCCTCTTGCAGCTCCAGCCCTTGGAGGGGCACAAACTGGGTAAGGGGGGGATGCAAAAAGGTTTTTAGGGACTACTGTTTTATTACAATTCTCATGATCTTCAGTATATTTCTTAAAGCCCTAGCTCAGGGATGTCAAACTCAAATACACAGTGGGCCAAAATTAAAAACTTGGACAAAGTCGCAGGCCAACCTTGATATTTATTGAAAAAATGTCTACAATTGAGGAAGTTTTTCCTTCTCATCAAATATAACGATGAACCTTTTCATATGGAAACAAACTTAAGTTTTGCTTAAACATTGAATCTGGAACAAGCAAAGCTTAATACTATAAACACATGTGAAACCGGTGCATGCGCTGTCTACTGGCGGGCCAGCTCTAGTAGACATTTGGTATTTTCTCACGGGCCAAATATAATTACACTGCGGGCCAGATTTGGCCCACGGGCCTGAGTTTGACATCTATGCCCTAGCTCCTGGAGTCAGCTGAATATGAGAGAATTTCAGCCTTTTTTTTTTTTTTTTCTCTTTAAACAATATTTCTAGCCATCCATGGTTATGGTGAAAAGCCTGGAGATATGACCCTGTTTGATTAAAAAAAAAAAACCCAGAAGGTAAATAAAAAGAATCTAAAAATTATTTATTTTGGGTTCTTTAATTTTTTTTAAAACTAATCTCATGGTTCTGTAGTGCCTGACTCATGATTTGTGAATGTTTGGGGTTGTTCTGTCCCTGCATCTATCTGATCATTTTGTGCTGCTATGATCATTTGACATGGAGGGCTTCAAGAATTACATCTTTTACTAGCTGCCATACCTGGTAGCATAGTTATAGACCTAATAAAGCTTTACCTATAAAAACAGCTCTCTCCTTTCACTATTTCTAGCTAGAGTGTTTATATTTCAGACAAATCAGCAAACTCATCGAATCCACCGCAAGGAAATGTTCTTTTGGACTGATGTTCCTCTGTTCATTCCTATGGCACACTAAAAAGTCACCTAACGTTGAATAATGCAGATGGCTACTTGATGAATTAAATAAAAATTGTCCTCTTTAATGATTTCTTAAGGAAGCAGGGTCAGTTTCCTCTTCTGATGGAACAGGAAGAATAGATGCTAGAATGTGTCATCTTTAGAAAGAAAATTTATCACTTGTGAATGAAAGATGAATACACAAAACAAAGCAGCACAGGTATCCCTGGCAAGGCATTTTAATAAAAGTCTTCAAAAATTATTAAATCAATACCTCTGTATACTTTATGATGAATTCCAGACTACACAGACTAGAACATCCTATAGACGTGTGAAAAGAGAAGTTTCAGACACTGTAGATTTTTCCAACTTAGACAGGAATTTCATTTTGAAGGATTTTTTTAAATTTTAGATTGAAAGAACAAACGTAATGTCTGTCCCCTGGATAGCATAGTGGGTGGGTAATCAGTAACAGGTTGTATCTGAACGGAACACAAAATGCCAGCTACTTCTAGCAAATCGCAGATGCCTGCAAATTTAAATGTGCAGTGTACAAAAACAAGCCCCAAGTCACCTTGCTTCCTACCCCATACAACCAGGCACTAAATCAGTCTTGCCCAAATTTTTCCTGTCTCATCTCCCCTTACCAGCAGCAGACTCTGTCCCCTCCTCTCCCCAGCACCAGCACTGCACAGCCAAGGCTTCCTCTGTCAGCAGAGGAGCTTGGGTTGAAAGTGGGGATGGGGGAGGAGCTGGGGCTAGAGGTGGAGCTGGTCTGGGGGTGGAGCTATGGCTGAGGGCAGAGCTGGTCTGGGAGTGGAGTGGAGCTGCAGTTTGGGGACCACTGCACTAAACTTCTACAATGATCGCCACAAAGGCCACGCTAGACCTTGGGGAATCTGGGAGCAGCCTTCTGATTCTGGTACTCCTCTCTCCTGGCGCAGGCAGCACAGCTGGCTTGTCACTGTGCTGTCATAATAGCACTATCCCCTCAAACATCTGCACCCACATGCCATTTCACCCCCCTTGAGAAGGTTCACAGAATGGGCAAGTTAAGTTGATGGTGCAGCATTTAGATGCCGCTTTTATGGGTTGGATTTCTGCTGATTTTAGAAGGGAGCATGCTGTGTAGATCAGCTGCTTCCCATCGCTGCATCTCAAGTTGTTTCCACACTCTGCACTGACACAACTTCCATGTGATTTTTGTTTCTTTTTCAGCAGCAGAGCAGAACAAAACAGGACCCAGTTAGCTCAGGGAGCGTCTCTCTATCTCTGAACTGCTACACAACTTGCATGCTGGAAAATATAGGCTCCTTGTCCCAAGAGTGACGGCTTTAGTGCTAACAGAGTCCCAGAAGTCTAGTCTGCAATTTACTACCACCAAAAAATTGCAAAAAGCTGTTCACATTCAGATGACGCTGTAACATTCCTTTATTTTGCCAGAATTTTCCATGAGGGCTGGTTCAGTTCCCCGTATTTGCTGTTGTCAATATCCTCCTCATCTCTGATCTCTTAACCGCAAGTGCTGATTCAGCCAGGTATGTAAGCACGTACCTCACACTAATCATGTGGATAGCTCCAGTGACATCAAACCTTTTGCAGAATCAGGCCTCTGGTGCTCAAGGGGGGTGTAAGTTATTACTCCTCTATAAGATGTGATTGGGAATTTGTCCCGACATTCTAAACTACATGTGGCCAGATGCTACACTGATGGGCTCCATACAAATACTTGTCATGTATTTATTATATTATACCAGGAATCAATAATTAGTAGGGTTTCCTATCACTGATGCTGCAAATACTTTTTTCCCCCAGGGAATCCCCCATACTGGTATTTTGGTGATGGTTTGGAGTATGTTAGGGACATCTCTGGCACAGCTGGAATGCTTTGGATTTGTGATCATCATAGAAAATCTTTGTGTTTACTACTGTTACGTACTGTGGAGCTACCTTTTAAATAATCTGTGGAGAACGGACATGTTAACTTCACTCTAGTTTACCGCCTTTTACTAGAGATGTAAGGTTTTGTAAAAGACGTTGATGATTAAATGTTCCTTTGTCTTAGCCTTTTAGTTATAAATAATAGATGATTTCTTAGACAAGTCCATCATTTTTAATTGCATAGGAAATACTTGAGTAACTGAGCTCGCACTTTGAATGTTATATTGGTATTGTTAAGAAAACCATTATAGATTACTCAAATTAAATAAGTCGAGACACGTACATGTTTCCTCTGTGTGCCTGGAAGATTATTACTATTATTAATAATAATCCAGGAAATTATACAAAATGATTCCTTTTGCCCCAGTCTGATATGCCTCCTTTTCTACAGCTGTAATGTCTTGGGGGAATGTCACATAAAATAGCAGCTGCACACCCAGAATTACAACACAGAAAAAATTGTTTTGTGGGGGTTGTTCTTGACGGCTGCAATGACTTTCAGACAGTGATCTTTTTAAGAACATCTGCATGCTTCAAGAAACAGGTAGAAAACAAAGGCTGGAATTCTGTCCTTGTACATGGTCAGCTTCTGTGGTGGAGGAATTCAGACCAATGATCAGACTGCAGCTTCTCCTTCCTGCCCTCTACACTGCTGCCTCTGGAATAGGGGGGGAGGGACTCCTTTTTTGAGAGCAATTTCCCACTTATCTCCTGTAAGGATAGGCATAATCTTATGAGTATTGAATGATTATGCTAATGACATGGTGTGATGTTATTTGTTAGGAGTGACTGTACTAATGCCAAAATTAACTCTCTGAACATGCACAGTGCGAACCAGATATCTCCATCAGATTCTTCTGAGTTTATTGTTTGTGCGATTAAAAGTGCTCTGCCTTCATTTCAGAGTGCTCACTAAAAATTACGCCTTCATTCTGGGGCTCATCTGTCCTTTCTTTCGACCCCTATTACCCGCTGCCCTTACCCCAACTGCATTTGACCCACTCCAAGGCTAGGAAAGCAGGATAGGGTGAGATTAGGACTTGGGTCCTATTGTGTTAATTTCAGTGGCATAAACGGGCCCAGCAAGTCAAAGGGATTAATGAGACCCTGTCACTGTACAACATTAAGCAGTTAAATATGGTACAGAGTTTTGAGTATAGAGACACTGACCTACTTAATCCTCTGGCAACAGTCACCATTAATTATTTTTATAAACTTTTGTTAAAGACACAGCACAAGAAGGAAAAACAGTTAAAATATTTGCAATATAAACTATTAAATAAGGCTTTCATTTTAAAAATGTTCTATTTCCCTTTTGCTGTAAAGAGCTCCCTCTCTAACGGTCTTTTGGATAGAATTAAAGATGGCAATAACTATCCTTTTTCGGAAACACGAGAAATTTAGTTGGAGCCATTGTTAAAGGTCTAACCCTGCTTCCTTTAAGAAAAATCAAAACACCACCACACACACACACACACAAAAGAACAACAAAGATAGAAAATATCTCTGGTCTCTGGTGCTAATGTTGTAATCTCGCTACTTAAGAAACATGGGCTCAACACATGGTCTTCTCAGCCACTCAGAGACCTGGCAAACTTATACCAGCATAAGGCTTTTAGGACATTGCTTTCAGCTGCCTCACTGAACAAGATGGAGTGGTCTTGGCCAGCTAAGCCAAGACTCTGTTTAGACAGAAGGCAAAGAGAGAGAAAGGAAAGTGAAGAAAGGAGGTGGGGAAGACAAATGAGAATGGCGGTGACAGTAGGAACCTAAGACTCGTGTTGTGGGAGGTTTTGAGAATTTAGCTGAAGCTGGTGGAGGTGGTGATGTTATCTGTTCCCTCTCTGTGGTCTGGTCTGGTCTGGTCAGGATATCTTTTAGGATCAGGATGATGAAGGCCCAAAGATCTCATGGTAGATCTCAGAGTCCTAGGAGATGTGGCCATGATGGTAAAGCTCACTCCTTCCAGTTCATGCATCTCCACCATTTTGTTTCCAACCTAAATCTTTTTCAAGGATCCTGAAAAGGGGGTTAATTGGTGGACTAGCTCATCCCCTCATTTTGTTCAGCAGTTAGACTTAATTTCCAGCACACCAATTTTGATCCATTAATTTCCAGTTCCATTTTCCTCTTGTTTTCCAGTCATGTTCTCAGGACAGGCCTGGGGTGGGTATCCAAGGGAACCTTTTTGTTTGGACTAATTCAGTCGATCTCCCTTTTATACCTTTTTCTCACCCTCCCACCTCCCCCAAATCTATATAACAGCCTGTATTGGATGTTTGTTCCCATTCCCTTGGACAAGTTTGAATACAGGCCTCTACACAGCAGACCTGACCCTGAAAGATGCTGGGCTCTTGATTTCATTGAAACATCTATTGGGAATGTACCTCACAGGAAGCATTCAGAATTTCACAGGATTACTTGCTACTTAATGCCAGCAGAGAGTACTGATGGACACTGACTAGAGCCCTTGCTTTCTAACATCTACCCTTTCTTGATACAATAACATACTCCTATAGCATAGCCATTTTTCTCCACTGAGCAACTACATCGTATTTAAGGTTCATTACAACCAGAAAAGCAATCCATTCAGTACAATCAGTCTACCTTATTTCCCTATGCATGAGATCATGACAAGAGGGTTCTATTGTATTTCAGTTTCCATTAGCAACGGGAAGGAAAATCTTCATTTCCTCTACTGAGCTTGCGCCAACACCACTAAGCTTGCCCATTCTTTAAACAGAATAGTTATGAAAAGGAGGCCACAGGCCCTTTAAATTTACAATGTGCACACGTGCCAGGGAATGTCATTTAATTTCACTAAGTGTCTGCTTTCTTGTATGGTCTTCCAAAAGTGTGTGCATTACACATCATGTGACCCTGAACCCATTTCCCCACGCACCAATTCACCTTTCTTCATGAAGTGTCCAACTCACCATTCCAGAGCATCAGAATATTCAGAAAACAGTTAGTGCAAAACTTCTGTCAGACTTTCCCAAGAGCTGCCACTGCATATTAAATCAGATAGGGTGTGTCAGTCCTAAGCAAGAGGGTGGTGTTGATATGATGGAGTGGGGAAAGACTGGCGTACATTAAATGGCTAGACTGTTTCCATCACTGGCAGTTAGTATTTAAATACAATGACTTAGCTGCTTACTTGCAGCAGTACTTGGCAAAACTAGAATATTATGACCATTCTGAGACTAGTGGTTTTAATTGGGAATACTGGGAAATGTGGAGGCCCCTAAAACAGTGGTATTCAACCTTTTTTCATTTATGGGCCCCTAAAAAATTTCAAATGGAAGTATGGACCCCTTTGGACATCTTAGTCTGCAGACCCCCAGGAGTCTGTGTACCACATGTTGAAAACTGCTGCCCTAGAATGATGAGAGTTTCTTGCTGTTTGGAAATGTCATATGGTCTGGAGAGGTGTTTTGTTTTTTAATTTTATCCAATCCCTGGAAAGGAAAACACAGTTCAGAGGATTTTGATTTTTTTCTTTTTTCATTTTTATTTCCTAGACATTCAAAATCCTACTTCAGAAGGCTGATTTTAAAATATATCGAGAACTATCAAATGAGATGTTAAAGCAAAACCAGAGCACTACTATGCAAACGAGAAAAAATGTTAACCAAACTCGTTTGTGAAGCCAGTAATGTGTTCTAACTTCAAAATATAAAAATCACTTCTATTTGCATTTTTTAGGAACATGGGCATTTCCATATTGAAGTGGGCCAGTGGTCATTATCAGATATTGCAGAAAGAACCTATTACAAGTTCTCCCTAAGAGTCCTAGAACTGAGATTGGAGAAAATAATTCTCTATCTTATGGTTTTTCAGTTTATTTTATGTGTTTGACCTTGTTTTGTAGCTAGCCAATTTTGTGACTTTTCCCCAAGTGGATGGTTAGGCCTTGAACCTTCAAATACTTACACATGTGCAGTATTTTACTCACATGAGCGATCCCGTTGAAACGATGGGAACTGCTGCTACTTTTGAAAATCAGAATACTTCTTTAAGGGCCTAAATATGGATTTAGAAGGATAATTTTAGGCACCTACTTCTGAAACAATACTATGATTTCAGTGGGAGAATAGCCTAGCTGTAATAAGCAGAAGTAGTGGGATGAGTCTGCATTCTCTTGCCTTCTGTCAACCAAACCTTCCTATGCAGAGGTTGGATAGTACATTTTTCTTCATCGTTTTGGAGGCAGCTAACTTTTTAACCTTAGCTGAGTAATCTAAATGACCAGAGAATGGGAATTCAAAATTCAAGGATTCTGGAGCTCAGCAACCATTCACTTTATATAAAATTTGCCCTTATTCTTTATTGTGTGGAATGATGCAGTAGCATGATATTCTTTTTAAATTCAAATTTTTTGTTTTCAAAATTGCATTCTAATCAGAGCACAAGATATTTAATTTTGAATTTAATATCCTTGATTGTTACTTAAGATCTTGTGTATCTGTGTGTTCTATAATACTCAACTCTTTTGGTGGAGCTGACGATAGAAAGTTGTGATGTTTGGCCCTGGGAAAATTTACTGAAGACCAGCTTGTGGGTTGGGATTTTCCTGAGACACCACCTCGGGTTGTAGGTCTCTGGTGAGATTCTGAAAGAAGATGCAGGGTTCATCTGGCTATTGCTTGGTGGGGACTTTTGCAGACACTGGAGACCAGCCTCACCTAAAAATGTACATCTACGTTACTGAAAAGATAATAATTTTTAATCTCTCCTATGCAATATATATTTTGTTCTTTTTATTTCTATTGTTTTCTATGTCATTGTTCATTTATACTTTCTACACATCATCTTTTAATTTACTGATTAAAATTATATATGAATATATGTTGATCCTGTTTTATTATTATTTTAATTCTAGTAGGGAATGTGCAATAAATAGTCATGCTCTTTCTGATGCTGGGATTGGTTGCATTCTATTAAGATATATTCTCTTTGGGCCAAATATTAGTCCTACTGAAGTTAAGGCAAAGCCCTCATTGGCTTTCATGTGATCAGTCTTTGACTATTTATTACCCAATTGTATTACGTTGCAAATAGAGCCCCATTGTGCTAGTCAACGTTCATACTCATAGCAAGAGACAGTCCCTGCCCTACAGAGACAAGACAAAAATGTGGGAGAATAGAATAGAGAGATGAAGAGATTTGCCCAAGGTCACATACAAGATTAGTGACAGAGCCAGGAGTAGACCACCCAGGTCTTCTGACTCCAAGTTCAGTGCTCTATCAATGGAATTACTATGGTTAGGCGGTTGTTACTTTTTTGTGCAGTAGGTTTCAATGCAAAGACTGACTGTTAGCAAGGGGTCAGTTGTTTGAATGGCTCTGGATGTTCCAAGATGGTAACAACTGACAAGACTTTGATAGAGCCACATATCAAAGTAATTTCTAGTGACTTCAATAGGAACTTTCATTATAGTTGACCTTCTTAGTAATAAAACAATTCTCTATTAGAACTAGTCGGTGAATTGCACTTAATTATTCAGTGTCCTGGAACTGCCTTTGTTGAGCTCCTTAATTTTTCCCTTCACAAATTCGTCCTTCCTGTACTGTTCTCCACTGAGCTCTGGATAGGAGACTTAAAAAACTACTCACAACTGGAGTAGCACAAGTTTATCAGTATTTGCCTGCAGAATATGAGAGTCCCATATGAATTGTGTGCATGTGTATGTGTTTTTGAGATGCCATGATTTTGGCTAAGGGTGAGTTTTTGACCTTTCCATCAGTTAACCCAGTTTTTCATGGGAGCAAAGGTAAAGTTAGATCCTGACATCCTGGTCCATGTTTAAAAAAAAAAAAGAAGAAACAACTCAATTTAACTGCATCATTAACTCTTAGTTTGTGAAAATTGCTTCCAATATACATAGAAAACTGAAAAATTTGCATTGAAACAGAGCTGCTAGAAAGGTGATTTTCTTTTTCTGGATTATGGTGTGAATTTTTCCATAAAGCTTTGTCAGCTATTTTACATGGTATCATCAGACCTTTTAACACTCTCACATCACTTGTGACACTAAACAGTTCGACTAGAAGGCACAGTACTTTCTGTATTCTCGCAGGTAAGAATCAAACCTTTCTCATTAATTTTAATGAGCAATTAATGCATCTCAAGTGTGTTATTTTTACATTCCAAGGTTTGTGATGAGTGGAAGTTGAGAAGTATGGATTTTTATTTGCATTTTTTGCAACGTGGTATCTCCCTGGTCCTTTGCAGGTGGCAAAGAAGCACAGCAGAAAGTGGGTCTTTATTTCAGTTGTAGGATAAATGTTTAACCCGTATAACCCTAATAAATGTTTAAACCGTATAACCCTAATAAAACCGTATAACCCTAATAAAAATGAAAGTGAAAAATCCCACACCCAGAACTTCAGATCTGAAGGCTTTTAATGTGTGGCTCTCTTTTGACTTAACTGACCTTCTGACACTCATGGCAAGACAAGGAAACCTGAGTCCTCGGAACAATATTATCATCCTGTCAAAGCGTCCTAGTCCATTGACGCTGTCTTTCCATTATGCAATGTTTGCATATGTTTAGGTGTTGTTTTTTTATATTTCAGAAAGATGGGCATCTTTCTCTTTTATCTCATGTCAGAGTTTTAGTGGCAATGTCAGTTTTCTTGAGGTGGTTAACTACTTAATCAGGGAAAGCTACTTCCTTAAATTAGGCAGCTGGAGACAGTACCTATATATTATATCAACTTGATTAAATTTGCTTTTATGTATTTCCATTGGCAATGCTTTCTGTGAGTAAAATAAAGACCTTTTGAATTTGCCTGCTGTTTGATCAGGACATACTGTCCCCCCCCCCCTTTTTTTTATCAGGGTATAGTTTTGCTAATTAAGAATGGGAGCAACCTCAGCCAAAATCCAAATTAAATCAACAGTGCCGATATTTAAGGTAATGACTAATATCTATATAGGAAAAAAAAAGACCTTCCTTCATTACCATTTACAATTTAGGATTGAAGCAGAGTAATTACCACTGCAGGGTAATTTAATGCTCTTTTATTAACACTGACTTACATCTCAGAGAGGAGTTCTGGGATCCATGAGGACGTCCATTTTCTGTGAAATACTGTCTCATTTAAGGAAATAAAACTGTAATGTACAGTTTTATTAGAAAAACATAAAAGAATAAAGATGGATTGGAATTTGCTCATGCAATAAAATGTAAGAATCCATTAACCTGCATCTTTGTTGGTTTTTGTACTATGTGCTAATTAGGATATATGATATTTTGGTTATCTCATGCCCCTGCTTTTCTTGAATTCCTGCCCAGCCTGTAAACTTTAAGCACCCCTGGTCAGCTGGATGGGCAGAAGCTTAGGTTTTCGCAAAAGCTTTGTCCACACCAGGATCTTACTCACCAGTGTGGCTAACCAGTGAAACCTGGTAGGGATGTTTTACATGTTACAGTGTAATTTGTAATCCTGGTTTCCAAGTGGATTAAGATTCACTAGTGCAAATCGTGTTGCACTGGTGTAAATTGTATCTGTGCTAGAGGTTTGTATTCATGCAGCTGCATTGGTGGCTAAAATCCCATTGTAGACAAGGCCGAAAAGCAGGGATATAAAATGGTTCCAGTAAATAAAAATTGTTTAAATGTAAGGATAACATTTCCTGCAAATGCCATTGGCTTTTCAAATTACACTTTGTTTTCCACTAATGACAATACAGGATTTAACTAAATGTGGTTTCAGGATCAGTGTCTTTTCCAGTTACTATACATTACAAGTCTTTAAAGCATGTAGGATTCAAGAATGGTTCATAATGAATTATGATGTGCATTATACCAAAGTTCTTAGCTAGCACTACAAAACTGTATGCCATGATTTATTTTAGCATTAATGAGCCATTTGGAAATGTCTATTATCTGTGACGTGATTATTGGTTGGAGAAATTGAAGGCCAGAGGTGAATTCAAGGATTTTAAAAAAATTTTAAACTAGGGATCTGTTTTGATGGCATTAACCCTTCTTACATTTTTCTATTTAGTTCTATTAACATACTGAAGAGCAGTTTAATTTTGTTAGCAAGAATGTTCCTGTCTAGAGCAAGTCTTCTGAACACTTGAGCCAATATGTGTCCCTGATGGAAAGGTTTACACAGCCATCTTGGAAACTGATTAAACAAGTCATTTATTCAAATAGTCTTCCTGTTTATATAACTTTTAGGGGCGCAGAAGCAATACGACACATGACTATGGGAAAAGAGAATTCCCAATATACTTAAAGAAATAATCACAGGAATAGATTATGAGCAATCATTTGTTTGAATTACAGCTGGGTAAAACATTTGTTGAATAGTTTTAAATAACAAACATATTTGTGATAATCAAGGCCTGTTCAGAAGGGGCTAAATCTGTTGAGTAAATTCTTTACGATGAATAGTTCATCTAACTCTAATCCTTGTCTAACTGGTAAATACCATGAAACATATAATTAGTGTTGTATACAACATGTCAAAAAGTTGGTATTGTCCCCCCAACCCACAGATGGCTGTGTTTTTGGTTTGTTTTTGCAGTGGGTCCAACGATTCCAATAGATTCGCCTGAGTAGTGTTGTTGTGGAAGGAGACATATTACCCATGTAGCAGTGCCAAGAGGCAATATTTTTTTAAAGGAATAATGCCTCCGCAAGTGTTGAGGAGAGCATTGGGCTACAGAACTTGTAAAAGGTGTGCTCACTCAATGCAGACCTGCTGTCAGACAGCACAGCCTGGATGCGCCCCAACCACATCCCCTTAGAGCTGCTCTCCTTACCCTATTCTCAAGAGTGCAGCTAGGAGAACCATGAATGTTCCATGTGTGGGCGTATGATGGGAGGGGTAGGCAATGAAGGAAGGGCTCTGTGTCTTCTCTCTCCAGCACAGATCCAGCCATAATTTGACCTATACTGAAATTTTGTAAGATGCTTTAGGATCTTTTGGGATGAAGATTGCTCTGTGGCTCTAAACTGTGATTATGCAGTGGCAGGTCTAGTCATTCTTTGTTAGAAACTAAAGGGTATCAGAAAAGCCCATGTACTGAACATCCTCCTAGACTTTGTGGAAATGGAATAATTAATTTTCATTGTATCACAGATCGGCTATGCCAAAATATAGGGAGTTTGTCCTGTCTTGCCATAGAAGGATTTGACTAGTTAATAAATGGTCTATTGTTTAATATTTGTATTATGATAGCACCTAGGGACCCCAAACTGGGCACTGTAAACACACACAATGAAAAGACAGTCCATGTTCCTAAGAGCTCACAACCAATTTCATTTATTTTTAATATTCAAAGCTTTTACATGTGAGTTAACAATCATTTTTCAGCTAGTCAGATCACAGGATTCATAAGAGTGGGATCATTCAAGTAATGAACCATCATCATGAGATCTTCCTACCCATTAAACAGACAAGACAGAAAGATGAAAGGAAGAGGGTAAAGGTCATTTGCCCTAGTAGAAATTGTGAGGTATGTAACTATATCACAGTTATGGTTTTTGTTTTCAGTGTACCATACCTTTAAGGAGACTGCCTGCCTGTTTGTAGAGGCAGCTGTGTCATTCTGTGAGACAGCGCTGGTGTAGAATGTTTCATATTATGCTTGTTCATGGAGATGGAATTTTTTTCTCTATTGTTTTGTTGTTTTTCTTAGTCAAAAGTAAGTTTTTTTTTCAGGCTCAGGATAAATTTCTAGCCCCATTGAAGTCAATGAGAGTTTACCCTCTGACTTTGTTGTGGTGAAGATTTCATCCAGAAAGTCACCGCTTTTGAAAAACAGGACAAAAATCTTTGAAACTTCTCATGCTAATAGTGTGTGAATGTGGTGGTTATACAAGTGATAGACATCACCTTAGAATAAGCATTAGTGCACTGCGATAGATTCCCTCACAGAGCTCTCTCAGTGGCTTTCAATCCTGACCTGTTACATCAGCCTAATTCTGTTATATCAACTTGACTGATGCTTTTTTTCTGGGACTTTCCTTGAGAAGCATTTGATAATTATGCTGACTTGCTTGGTGGTTTAATGATGTGGACCATTTCCACTGGGCAATAGTGTGAGACATCAAAATCGTTTATATTTTGTGATTTAAATGGGTTCTGAAGTCAGAAGTGAAAGTTTAGCATACTATTCCAATGCACCACACAGTTCTCGCTAAATGAAAGATGGCCTGAGCTGCAATATTTGGACTAGGATCTTAACTTCTCCCAGCTGGTTGGTATTTGAGTCAGCAGTTTTGGATTTACCATTGAAACAGGACAGACTCCAGTGGCTCAGTGGTCACTTTTGTCTGATGCTAAATATCATGTCAGAAATGATCCATATCTTTCTTCCTTTGCTGGCTATAAGATACCAGATAACGGTAGAGTAATATGGACTTGAGGAAAGAAAGAGACCAGTTTCTAATAACGCAGTGCAGCCATTGACCATGAAAAGAGAAGCTCACCAGATTCTGGAGAGAGGGTGCCGCTACCATGACCTGCTAATGAAATACGTAGAAGTTGAGAAGGGTCATGAGCATCCTCGGGACTCAAGTTAAAACAAATGGGAAAAGGTGGCTTTTAAAAATGATGCATGCCTTTCACTGTTTTGACATGATTGTCCTTATCATTCCTGCTCCGGGAAATTGTTTTTCCAGTATTCGGATCTCTTTTATGACTCGGTTTTTTCAATCAGGCAGCTCATTTCTAAATAGCAGAGAATTAAACGTGTCTATTTATTAATAGCAGGCAGTCCCATAAAAAACAATAGGAAAATTAATTGTAAGAGGACATGAAGGAATTTAGTTAAGCCTAATAGCCTGAAGGCGTGTGAACATAAAAGTACTGTTGGACATGTAGTGATACAACTGCCTACTGTAATAGCTACCATTCAAACTGAATTTAAACACTGTAAGCAAAAGTCTTTTCATGATTGTGTTGAAACTGCAATACAGCTGCAAAGTTCCCGAGGAAAATACTGCATTGCAGCTCTCCTTCTGCTTCGTAGCAAATCTCGGTTGGCATGTAACATACGGAGGAGGAGCTACAACACAAGTAGGCTGTTTTCAGCTTTGTTATGCTGATCTACCATCTCTATCATCCATGTTAGAAAGACATCTTTGACTTTCTTTCGGGGAGAGGGAGAGAAGGAGGTCAGATGACTTACACACTGATTTCTCCTGGCACTATTATTCCAATAGCTCCCAAAGGGTAATATTTTGCCTTCTTACAGATGCAACAGAATTTGACATCCCTGTTGCTTAATTTGAACAATTGCTTATTTAGTGTTAGACTCCTTGGCTGAGGCTTTGTGGGAATGAAAGGAAATACGCTGTGATGGTATCGCCAGTGGGCAGCACTTCCCTGCTGGAAGGAGTGAATGTTGTGATTCATAGCCACTAGCTGATGTGAGAAAGAGAGGGAGACCTTACCAATAACCTTGAGACTAGAGCTGGCCAGCAGCCTTTTGCGTGTTTAAATGAAAGAGAGTGAGGGATTAGTAGCAGTGCATTTGGAGCATGGCATAGCTGGGAACCTCCCTCCCTATCAGAGGATTTGCTCATTATCTCTGATTGTTCCAGATCCTCTTATAAAAGCTGAAGATGCAAAGTGCTGAAAATAATAAGGAGCCCAGCGTTTTGGTTGGGGAAATAAAAGCACTGGCATGGTGCAGTAGGGCAGACTTTGGGCAGACTTCATGGGAAGGCCCTAAGGCCCTTCCAGGTAACCAGGAAGAACAGGTGTTAGGTTCTGTGGCCTTCTCCTTATCAGCAGAGCCAGGCAGAATGGGGGAAGAGACAGCCCTGGTGCCCTTTACGTTGTACAGGACTAGAAGGCAATGTGAGGGTTTCCAAGGCTCACTCCTTTCTAGCTGCAGCGGCAGCAAACTGATGGGGAGGCCTTTCCTTTCCAGCAGGGGCAGGTTGAAAATGAGGCGAGCGGAGCTATAATAAATCCCTCTCACCCCACAGAGCCTGAGGTGGGTGGGAAGATTCTGCTCTAGCCAGCAGGCACAGCTTCTGAGGAAGCACACTGAGGACCAGCTTGACTGATTCTAATAAAGCAAAACAGGAATTTCTCTCTCTCACTCCCTCACTAGCACCAGGAAGTCTAAAAAATACCAGTAGTCATATGTCATGATAAAACATAGCAGAGGTGTTGGCAACGCGCACATTTTTTCCATGAGTCTGGCAATGTTTTTCTTAAAGCCCCAACCTCTGGAGTTAGGTGATGACATCAGCATCTCAGCTTTTATTTAAAAACACAAGGTAAATTTCTAGCCTTCTTGGTTATGGAGAAAAGCTTTACAATGTGAGCCCCAAAGTCCCAGAAGTAGAAGGCAAATAAATAGAATCCAAAATGCATTATTTTTCAAATCTGATGATTTTAAAGCCAATCTCATGACGCGTGATTTTTTTAACACGTGAGGTTGGCAATACTGTCCCAACTAGCTGAAAATGAACTAGTTACCAAATATGTACTGGTGTCCTGCCTTATGAATAAACATTGCCAACGTTCATGCAAAAACCCTGAATGTATTGTGTCCCTGCTGTGTGAACCATACACTCAGAGTGATCACTTTGACCAACAGCTTCTAACTGAAGTATAAAAATGTGTCATTTTAAATTTCATTCAGAAATAAATTCCTCATGTTTTCTCTGAGCAAGAGGCATGCATGGTACATTGTTACTTACACTGCCAAATCCTTTCTAAATCTTTCACAGCTCAATCCTTCCGAAATACAACCTGACTCTCTTGGGGGGCGGGGTGGAGGAAATAATGTTTCACATTTAAATAAAATAGGAATCTATATATATTCCTTAAAAAAAATTGTTTCTCTTGGAAATGTATGTTTGCTGCAGAAAGCAGTTTATAAATGGGGGGGGAGGGGAAAGGAGACTGCTCTGAGTTTTTGTTCTTTGCTATTCAGCAGGCCAGGCTTCTTACAGGCCCATGCGAGTTCAACTTTTACATTTGAAGCCTAATACAGAATCCATTAAAAGACGGGTGAGTCTGCACTGAATTCCAGCCATTCCTAGGAGGATGCTCACAGCTCAGTTAACAAGGTTGAAGTTGCATGGCCCCAGGCTACATCTTCTATTTTTGGGGGGAAATCAGTACAAAGGTTGAAATCCTTTTTTTTCCCCCTTAACTTTTTGTTAGGGATGTGTCATTTTTGCTACTCTGTTAAAATATTTACAGAATAGTTGGGAAACAGGAAATATTAAGCCAAAATATTTCATAATCTTGGTTTGTAGATCCTACAGACAAAAATTCTTCAGTAAATTAATGAAGCATCTTTCTTATTTTTCCATGTGTCTGTTGTTGTTGCAGTGTATCTGAAATTGAAGGAATAGCTCAGAGAAAGAGCAAAGTTGTACAGTATAATGTATTTGCATAAAATTCTGTTTAGTTGACATAAGCAAGGTTTCTCACATTTGACTATATGTGATGCTTATTGCATAGACAATAAATAAATACTCAGGTATTTCCAAACCATGATGAAATTTACAAAACATGTCTTTTTTCCTAGTGGAAAATTTTGAGTCTGCCAGGTGAGCTGAGAGTGCTGCCAAAGGGATGTAGGTATCAGAGAGCTACATATTCAGCCTCCTAACTAGAGCTTGGGTATTGAGAGATTGGATAATGGTTTGGTAAGAAAGAAATCTATTGTTCCCCATTCAGTAGCACCTGATCTCTGCCATGTCATCAGGCTGAATAAATGGCTTTATATTTTCAACCTCCAGATTTCACTTTGAAATGTTCATAGGTCACTTATTGCTCAAGACTGAAGAGTTTTCACATAAAAATGATCAGATTCCTGAATTGTCAAAGGTAAGAACAAAGCCATTTATTGTCTCATTAATTTTCAAGGGGATTTTAAACATCCGAAGGTGTAATAAATAAATAAATCCCCTTAAGATGTTTTTAACTGCTTTAAGCTGAGAAGGGTTAACTCTTACCAAAGGAACATCTTTTAAACATATTTCAGAACAGCAGAGAAATCCAGTTCCTGACATTCAGTTTCATAACATTTAAAGTGTACTGTCATGTGCTCACTGTACACAGTAGGTTATAGGGCTGCTACTCGCAGGTCGGGCTCCTGTACCAGAGATGGACTGGCTACAGAGCTTCCATGAGAGAGACGATACAAGAGATGTATTAATCTCAGGGTTGGTCTTCTCTACACAATTAGGTAACATAAGGCAACTTTCCTTGACCTAATTATGTCAGTCTACACTACAGCCTTCCTTCCACCTATATAAGTGCCCTAGTATACCAACAAAATAACTCCACCTCCATGAGAGGCATAAGATTTATGTCAGTGTAGTTAGGGCCACCCAGTGTCTGTGTAGACACTACCTGGGGCTGTCTTGTCACTTTCACAGCAAGAGTTGTGAAACTGACAAAAAGGTTGAGCAGCTAGAGCCCAGCTGCTCCCCGTCCTGTAAAGAGCAGAATGGCAGGACCCTGCTCTGGGCTGGGAGCTGGGTTGAGAAGCCCGGGCAGCTTCAGCCCCACTCCCAGCTGGGAGCCTGGGTGAGAAGTCTGGGTACCCTCTTTCCGCCTCGCCTGCTTCCCGCTGGGAACAGGGCAACCTTGTCAATTTCACATCTTGGTGAGCCATGAACCTGAGGAGACTGCCCAGCTCCCTGCTGGAGGAGGAGAGGGCAAGAAGCTGGGGCAGCTGGACCCTGCTCCCTAGGGGTGAAAAGCCCTGGGCAGCTTCCCCCTTGGCTCCTGGAGGAGAGCTTCCTTCGCTTCCCATGGGGAATGGAGGGAAGGGCAGCCTGCCGAGAGTCCAGGATCCTATGGGGCCACCAGGCTCCCAGCAGGGAGCTGCCAGCAGAGCTGAGAGACTGGGCTGTCTATTCCCCACTGCCCCTTTTAGGTTAGTGGAAATGCTTCTGGTAAGGACATACACCGCCATCCCAAGGAGGGAAGCGTGGACATGAACTACACAGCAGTTACTGGAGTGGCTGTAAGTGGAGGGTCAACTTAGTTTCTTTAATGCGTTGCTGGCTATAATGGTTACCAGCTAAGGTAAGGCATGTTACACATAGCGCCCCATGGTGGCTGAACAGTATATTAGTTTCAGCATTCCTTTACAAGTGCTGCCTCGAATGACAATAAATATATAAAAGCTGAATTTCAGTGCTCTTGAGTTAGCCTACTTGAAGCACCTGGGTACCTGACTACTCCAGCTATCTTTCAAAAGTGAGGCAATGTGCTAATTTGAATAATGTAGGTCCAGCGAGCACTACCAGAATACGGTGCCATGGGAAATAACATCACACCATTAGACAGACAACCATTTTCTAGTGCAGTGGTTATCCTAAAGAGAGGCACTTTAAAACACTGCCCTTATAACCTACCATGTATTGGAAGATGGAGGTGGAAGGTAAGAGCTGAATACTGAGCTGTCCTTGAGAAGACCATGCCTTTTTTTTTTAATTTACCAGAGTTAGAATCAAACATTAAATTTAAGAAATATAATGTTTATATTGAATGTGCATTGTAAGCTACCAGGCAAAACTGTGTGACCTTCCCGACATTATCTCCATACGTTTTCACTGACACAAGTTCATTTTGCTTAGTGTGGAGGTAATTTGTAAATGCTGCTATTATTCACACACACTTTTGGAAGCTCTAGAATTGAAAAATGTCCTAACATATTAAGACTGTTCTGTGCAGAAGAGCTCTTGACTGACAACCTGTCTACTCTCATTACAGGAAGGTTAACAGAACCATGTCTTTTCACTAATAGGGAGCAGTTACCTCACAATGTTTTTTCTCGTTTAAATACGTACTTAAACACGTTGTAGAACTATATCATTATTTGTATTTATTATTTGTCATAGAGTTTAAGGCTAGAAGGGACCACCAGATCATCTAGCCTGACCACCATCACAGGCCATTAACACGTCCCAGCATCTCCACACTAAACCCAACAGCCAAAAGTAGACCAAGTTTATATTGCTCTAAAAACAATTGCCTTCGACAATTTCTTCCATATAGCAACTCTTCTTTGTGATTATCAGCATTCATTCCCTGAAAACTTCCATGAATGGGCCCAGTCTGAAGTCATTGCTAAGGCCCTGATACTGCAAATGGCTCTCTGGTGGCCCAGAGTGTTCGGTATGGATACAGTTGCAAGAGGGGGTCCCTAGACTTAGAGTGGGATTTTCAAAAGTGCTCAGTATTGGCTGACTCCATTCCAATGGGAACAATGTTAGGCCAATGCCTAGCACTTTTGAAAGCCTCACCCCTAATTTCCATTGAAATCCACTGCCCACAGTACATCCTGAAAATGAAGGTACAGAATGGAAATGGAAACGATTCAGCTATATAATTGTAGCATAGGATTCCATTTTCCCACATACAGTCCAAAAGCTCATATATAGAATGTGTCAATTGGTTTAGACTTTACGAGAATGTCAAATCCTTTGTAAAAGACTGGCTGATTTAGGAATATTAGCATGGAATTAACACAAGACATTTTAAAAAAATATAAACTTACCTCTAGGATGATCAAAAACCAGCATTACCCTAGTGCAGCAGACCCCCAAAATGAAACTAACCAGTCTTCAAACTAAACAAAATATAAAAAGCAAACAAAATGACAATTTAAAATAGATTTTAAAATTTCCCCAGTTTAATAGAACAGGTAATTAAACATTTAAAATAGATCTTTTTGATGGTGTTCCTTAAAAAGCACAGATTGCCATTATCCAATTGATCTATTTCGGAGCTCACTGCTTTAAATTATAATCAGAGCAATTTCTACATCTGTTATATTAATTGTGAACAAAGCTTTTTTAGTATCCTTCTGTTAGACAAATAAATAAACATGTCTCAAATGTTGGCCTAGAATTTGAGTATAATGCACTGGTATTTTCATTAGTGTAGCTAGCTCTGTGATGGTCACTGTGGAATATTAAATATTGGAAATCAATAGCACAGTTGCATTTTTTTATAGCATGCTTTAAGAATAGTTACTAATACTCAAGTCCTCAGCATGTCAATATTTACATCAGCAAAAGCTGACTTTGACAAATTATTAATATGAATGGTTGACTTACTGACAACTGTTGGACTGGAAAGTGAAAAGCTGGACAAGTAATTTATTGCGTAATATGTAAGGTTCTGTGGAAAGGTTGCATGGGTCATTTCAAAGTACTGAAACATATGCCACCAATCAGGGCAACTGGCACATTCATATTTAACCCTCACCCCCCTTTTTTTCAAAAGAAAATACAATATGCTGTGAAGGGAAGACCAAAAGTGGCCATGATCTGCCTTTAGATCTAATCTTATATGGTCCCTGTTACCATGATATCTGAGACCATGAATGAATGCTTCCTCCTAGGGAAGTATTATTTTTCCCAGGAAACTGAAGCACATTTGGCTCTGACCATGCAGCAGGGTCTACTGGCGTGGACTCTTGTAAATGCTCATTGACTTCATTCTGACTTCTCACAAACCTAGGTGGTACATGCTAGCAAACCTTGACGTAGAATTAGGGCCAAATCTTATGCAGAAAGTCTGTGGCTGAGACTGGAATTGAACCCAAAATACCTGAATCCCAGTCCACTGTCTTAATTGCAGGCCATCATTCCTCCCTTGAATAGAGAGCATAGTAATCTGGGGCAGAATTTGATTCTCAGTCCCTACCACAGAATTTTCATGTGGACCTTAAAAAAACTCAGGTATCTCAAAATTCTGAGACACGAATTATAGCAGAGATTGTGGGAGGGTAAAACAATACTTTTCCTTCATTTTCTTTGTTCACCAACTAAATGATTCTTCCAGAGATAGATATTTTGATAAGTTTTAGTACTTTCGGCTGTTTTTCAGGCTCCTGCTGGTCTTTTTATTAAATTATGAAGTGCACTCACTTTGTTTGGGGGTGACGCTAAAGAACCATTCATGTGTAGTTTGTGGTGTTGGGACAGGAAACAAGGTAGTTTTATATAGTAATTTATCTTCTCCTGAATAGTTCAGTGTCTCAGACTGTAATGTACATTCAAATGGGTTTGTGTTGGAAAAAAGACTGAGTTTGGATGTTGTATGTCCACCGACTCCTGCCTTTTCGCTGAAAGAAAATCTGGTTTGCAAGCTAACACAGCACCCAACGATGTTGGAGAAGAACTGGTGATACCAGTGTGGTTAAATTACAGCTTGGAAGACTACAAACGGGAGAGATTAATGCCACAGTATACTAATACACTTACTGTGTGAGTTAACAGAGTTCCCTGAGCTAATAATAAAGAAGAAAGAGGGAAGCAACGAGCTGGGGAGAGTACACAGCTAGAGATGAACTGGTGGTGCAGAAACACCCAACAGACACAGGTATCTCAAAAAAATCCTTTGTGCAACAGCTTCGCCTTGTGTTTTTATGCAGTTCAAACACAATGTATTATTTTTAAGGGAAATTTAAATATTTTAGGTCCTGTAATGGATTTTTTGTGTGAGGGAACCCATTTAATGTTTTACAAAGCACTGTGGAGTACACTAAGACAAAGCATGAGCTCCTGGAACTCATCCTTTCCTGAGCAACCACTGCAGTCTTTTAGACAAAAGATCAGCGGGAAATGAAAAGTTTAATTGCATTACCTCATAAAGCCACAAGAGGGGGTTTGAGGAACACGATCTGTTTTGGAAGTTCATCCGGAAGTCTCTGCATTTCCCTATTATTAGGCAACTTTACAATGTCCTCATACAAGTTATGTCTCCAGCAACATGTATCCTATTTAGGAAGACACACACACTAGGCAAATGTTCTTCACACCTTTGTGTGTATGCCCCATCTACTGGGAGAAAGGGGGAGGAAAGGAAGAAGCTGTGTGTTTTAAACTCATTAAGATATTTTATGTCACAGCAAGTTAAAATAGTGCTCCAATGACACAACGAACATATCCAGAATCGGTTTAGAATATGCAACCTCCTGTGCAGGATATAATTAGCTGTACATTTCCTTTGTGTATGGGGCCACCTGACTTCACTGCAGGGGCATGGCTTTTGAGTAGAAGAAATCATCCAAGTTTGAGAGACTTTTCACAGTAATTCTTTGTTTTCTGAGAGGGTGGCTTTGATGCACATAGGCCCCTTCAAAGGAGTGTAAATGTCAATACTTTCCCTTCCACCTTCTATCTCCCATGCCACTTTCCTGTTTTCTTGAAGCATCTCATTAGGTCAGGTGTGTCTCCTCTTATAACCACAGTGGGTTCCCCTTTCCTATTAATAGTCTGATTTTGTTCCATTTTTCTTTCTCCTGTGCATTTTGTTCAGTTCTTTTGATGTTGTATTAAATATCAATTCTGTAAGTAAGAATACAATCTACTTGCATCCCCATTTAATGTGCTTTTATTCCTGCTTTCAGATAACTTAATTACTGCCTTTTTAACTTCCAGGTTAGACCAGTAGGGCACAGGAGTGCTGCTCATAAACTGCCTGGCATGGGATACAACAGAATGACACAGGTTCATTATTTCATTTATTTTCAACACATGTCCTTGGAGAATGGGAATGTTCAATCCATGATCATTTGAGACTTCGTTCTGTTATTTAATATGCACAGTCACCTTCCTTCCCTTTTTCTTCCTTCAAACAGTAAATTTTCTTTCCCTTAGGAAAAAGGGCAGGCTGCAAATTATTTTAAGTTACCACCTCTGAAAGATGTTGCCAAACAATGGTATGTTACTGAAACATTATGAACCAATAGATTCAAGGTAAACTTATGAAAAGTGTCTACATGATGTAGGATCCTAAGTCCCATTTTCAAAAGTCACTTAGGACCAAGACTTTTAAAAAATACTAGTGATTTTTGGGTAACCTACGTTTAGGTGTCCAACTTGAGGCACCTTAAAGGAGCCTGATTTTTAGAAAATGCTGAGCATGTCCATTCTGAAAATCCGGCCACTTTAAGTGCCTTATGTTGAAAGCCAAAAAAGGAGGCACCCGAAATCATAATCACTGTTGAAAATCTTGGTCTTATGGAAGATAAGTCTCACGGAAAGTCAGTTGGACCTAGGCTATGGATACGTAGCAAGATAGATCATAGCATTTCTTTCTTATCAGATAGACAAAAAGAACACACTGGAGAATTTCCAAAATAGTCTATGGCACACAAAACCGGAGCTTTTTATTGTCAGTAAACTCTGAATCTGTCAGCAAAACTATGAGTGCTGACAGATATAGGAACTACAGAGTAATATGTTGGGTTGCTTCTCCTGAAGTTCACCTGAGTTGCTTCCACTGAAATGGACAGAGACAAATACATTGCTATTCACTTCTCAAAGAAACCTGAGCTGCCCTGATTTGGAAATAGTAAGGAAGTGGAAGTGGCTCTGTATTTTACAGACTTCACATCAGCACTCTCCCTAGAGTCATATATGAGACTCTTTTCAGATTGAAGCAGATCTGTTATATGAAGACTCAGACCACATTATACCAAATTAACTGGTTTATCTCAGACCTTTCTCTTTCTACAGATCATTGGTGTTTTAAATGTTGCTTCTGTGTTATGACCATCTTTGGAAAGCACTTTTAATTTCATCCTAACACACAGTCACAAAGGACCCGATGAAGAACACATGCCACAATCAGAATGAATTTGAAAGGATGGTGGCTAAGAATAAAGTAATTATATTTACTGTTTTTTAGAACTCAAGCAACCTAGGCATCTTATATGCAGCCTTGCAGTATAGCATGAAATGGAGCATAGCACAGCCAACAATGAATGTGAGATTGATTTAATCCAGAATCTTAATTTTTGAATGTGGTGTGGGAGTTTAGTGAGCATTCCATTCATTTATTTAACCCAGGACTTTGGACCCTGGACAAAGCATTTTGTTTATTAGAGAGTGCAGTTCATATTTAAAGCATATTAATATACACTTCAGTTTTTCATAAACATGATGCCTAGTGCAAAATGTGTTTTTTAACTGCATGCTTTTACAGGCAGAGTCAGGTTGCAAGCATCATTGATGTACCTATAAGTGGACTCTATTTAAAGCCTTATATGATGAGCTCCTTCATTACCTAGTAGGGAACTGAGAGAGCTCAGCATCTTACAGTATTGGGCCCTTCTACATAATTTCAAATGCCATTAATTGTCACTGGGTTTTTAACCCTGTCCTTAAAAATATTTGCAATGGAAGTAACTGTCACATGCCTGGTTTGAATTAATTATTTGTATTACAGCAGCGACCAAAGGTCCTTGTCAAGATCAGGGCTACATTGTTATAGTCACTGCCAGAACACATACAAAGGCATGGCATCTGCCTTGAAGAGCTTACAATGAGAGCTGATCAAAAAATAATGGCAATTATTCTGTGGGAAAATACTGATTTTTTTTCATCAAAAAACTATTTTTTTGGCTAACCAGTTTTCAGGTTTTCAAGAAAATGTTGAAATTTTCTGCAGAAAGCAGAAACTTTTTTCAAAAAATTGTTTAGTCAAAAACCCCAAGTTTCTGTCAAAGAGTTTTGATTAAAATGTTTTGACCAGCCCCGCTTACAGAAAAGAACTCTTCATTCTATGTTCCTCAGGGTGGCAAGAACCTCTGACAAGTTTTTTCCTCCTTTGAGTTATTGTACCAATGTGTAGTGCACATCAGGATTGCATGTACGCTTCATGTGCCCAGGACTGCAGATTTTTCCCTAGCAATATAAGTGGAGTCCACTCCCAATTCTTGTCCTCTGTACTAAAGGACTGAAGGGGGCTTCCAGACTGCCACCATCTTAGCTTCCTCTTACGGTCTAGGTCAGAGCTTCAGTGTTCTTTCTGACATCAGCTTTTTCCTGTCAATAGTTTTTAAAAGTTTTAAAAGTCTCACAAATGTGTAGTCTAGTCAGTTAACAAATAGCATCTATTTTACATTTCTCTTCCTCACTCCCCCTCAACTTGCCTTTTTGGTTTTGTTTGTTTTTTAACTTTGGGGTGGGGAAGCTAAATCAAATAGATGAGTTCACCTGCTGTTATTTTGAGGCTGGTGTCGTCTGTCATCCCTTTCCTATGTTCTGGGAGCCAGGGCCTGAGTTGTGGTCCTACTGTGAGAAAGCTCTATTCCCCAAGCATCTTTTGATTTGAGCTGGGGAAGACAGCTGCCATAGTGGAGTAGAGGGATTTCTTGGGTAACCTGGGCCTGGTCTATGGAGAATTGTGAGTATTAGGACAAAACCCTGGACTTTGATTCTGTGTTCCACAGGGAGCCAAAGTAGAGAGTAGAGCACTGGGGTGGTGTGTACTCAGTGAACTGAGTTGCTGAGCAGGTTGTGAACCAGATGGACCTGTTTTCAGAGTCAGCAGCTTCATGAAATAGTCCACCCTTAGAGATAGTGAATCCATGGATCACAGAGACCAAATCAGAGTCTACGAGAGTCCTCTGGCCAGCCATAAGAGGGTGGTTTTAGCAGCCATAACTATGTGGATGTCTAGAATTGTTAGTGTAGAATCCAGAAGGACTGTCCTTGGAAGAAAGAATCCCTTGAAGAAAGGTGATATTATACACAATGATGGGTTCCCTTTCTTTCCTGGCATAACTTCCATTTTGCCCAATGGAGACACCCAGGTTTGTGCCTTGTGATCAATTCATTGCCAGGTCATAAGGAATTCCATATATTAAAATATGGCCTGCAAGTGCCCTGGCTCACCTTTGGCGCAGGAATTTGAGGGAATTAGAAAGAACCTATTAGAAATGATGGTATTTCCTATTAGAACATTTCTGTACTCACCATGCGTTCCCAGGTTCAGCATCCTGTTTCCGTATGATGGTCCCTGCCAGTGTCCAAACCTTCTAGCCGGACCAGGGACTCAACTCATGCGTCCTCCTAATATAGTGAAAATAGGACAGTCTTTCTCAGCAGCCAGATAAGAGCAGCTCTTTAGCATAGGAGAAGTGTCCACTCCCTGGTTAAGGGATCTCTTCCTCCTCTCAGCATGGGCCTGAGCCCTATGATGGGAGACTGATTTACCTGAAATCGGTCCATGAACATCCTTAGACTGGTGTCATATGACCAAACCCTGCACAGTCTTTTGAAATAGCATCACTAGGTGCACTCCAAATATATAGTTCAGCCTCTGACTGCAAAGAAGGCAACTTCAAGGAACCAAGTAAATGGAGAACTATGTAACTTTACTATATACGTGCTACGCTGCAGCACTGATACTGTAGTTTTAGCAGCAGGAGAATATAGTATCACAATGGTCTATGTTACTTGGTCTAAGAGCATAGTCTTAATCTGAATATCATCTCAGGTTGACCATAACATTTAAGCCCTTTGGGGCAGGAACTGTCTTTTCCTTCATTCAGTGCCTATATACAATGGGGCGTTAGTCCATGGTTAGAGTTCCTAAGTGATAGGATAATACAAATAATAAATATAACAGTGACTGTAGAGGGACTGTCCCACATGCTGCCTGCATGTTAAGGATAGATTTTCTTTTCCCCTAACCTCACATTGGTCTTCTACACATAGCCCATTTATAAAGCCCACAATGCTAAGTTGTGTGTGTGAATTTCACTCTGTGTGCTGGGCTTTGTTTAGTCAGGTAGGCTTCATTTCTGTCTTTTGGCTTCTCTAATGTTTAGAGTTTCCCCTAGGAGGATAATTCAGTTTCTCTCTTCACACAAAAAGTTAATATAAACACTAGATACCTTGCACAGACGTCAAAGGAAAGCTATGGAAATTACTTTGCAGCCCTTAAGAAAAGAAAGCTTGCAGGGAAGACAGGCTTTCTGAAAATACAGCTGGGGGGGAAAAAAAGCTAAGGATCAAAATAGGGAGCCTGGTGTTTCTAAAATATAATACTTCTCCATTGTTAATCACGCCAGGTGGCATCAGCTGCTTGGTTGATTTCAGTGGTGTGTGTGTGTGGAGAACAGTCTGCCCTGGAAACATTCCGTCTCAACCACAAATCAAAGAGATATGGAAGCCAAAGAGGGCTTGTCTACACTTAAAATGCTGCAGCGCCTCAGCTGCACCATTGTAGTGCTTCAGTGAGGACACTATGCTGATGGGCAGGGCTCTTTCATCAGTGTAGGTCATCCACTGCTCTGAGAGGTGGTAACTAGGTCTCTCCTAGGATTCTTCTGTCAGCGTAGACCTGTCTACACCAGTGATTAGGTTGGTTTAACTGTGTCGCTCCAGGGTGTGGATTTCTCACTCTTGAGTTCTGTAAAGTTCCAGAGGGGTAGCCGTGTTAGTCTGTATACAGCAAAAACAACGAGAGTCCTGCAGCACCTTAAAGACGAACAAATTTCTGTGGGCATAAGCTTTCGTGGGCTGCACCTGATGAAGTGTGTTGCAGCCCACAAAAGCTTATGCCCACAGAAATCTGTTAGTCTTTAAGGTGCTACAGGACTCCTGTTGTTTTTGAGTTCTGTAGTTATACCAACTTATTTTCCTAGTGTAGACTAGGCCTGGCTGAGAACTGGGGCCACAAAACAGTATACCTCCCCTTGGGCATGCAAATGTAAATATGGTAAAGGGACTTGAACCTGTACAGGGATATATGAGTTAGGGGTTGTTCAGGGTGAATGCATTGTCAGTTTTCTGTGGAAAGGAGGTAGCCCCTCCCTCTGAGAAAGTGAAAAGTGGTGGCTCCTCCCCTTGGAGGGAGAGGAAGAGATCAATTGGAGGAGAAGTGGAAATGGTTGAGGAACAGAGGCAGGGAGTTGAAAGCCAGAGAGAGAGAGTGAGAGAGAGAGAGAGAGCAAGGGCTGCCAGAGGGATGGAGGGAAACTGGGACTGACAGAAACCAAGAGTAAATGGAGAGACTGAGACTGAGCAGCACAGACAGTTGTGCAGAAGAGGGTCCCTTTGCTTTAAGGCTGGCTAGTCAAGTCAGTCCATGTTTGATGGCGTGTTCCCAAGTGTACATTCCTGTTTGCTTCTGATCATTGGTTCTGATTGTCTCCTATCATTGATTCACGTTGTCCTGGAAATCTGGAACTGGAGAACCAAAGGTCCTTCGGATCCTGTGGGTTAAGTTTAATGTGTACCCCTGCAAGCAAGCACCCCTGGAGTTGAGTCCATCTCTTCACGAAGTCACAGGAGGTGCTTGACTGAGGCTCATGACTGATTTGGGCATTCAAAGTTACCCAGAAAGATATGTGGGAATGGGGAACCTTGAGCTAGAGAAAAAATAAGCTATACAATAATAGTCTATGCACACAAAGATAGATATAGATATGTTTCTTTATTTAGAGGGTTATAGTTAGTTAAGTAACTTACCATTAATTTACAGTGTGCATACATGCACACGCGGGTGTATATAGATATATTTGAACTGTTATAAATTTTATTATATAGACATTCTTCATCTTTTTAATGTTATTGTAGGTGGAATCCAGTTCTGTTTATTCTGGCTTAAATTAATCCCTGTTATGTTAGGTTTTTTGACAGCCAGTTATATTATTTTGGCTACCATTAAATAGCCTTTTATCATGGTGTAACACCCTCCCCCCAAGCTCTCTCCTGCTGGGTAAATTATACTGCCACTGTAATGGACCATTACTAAATCCTAGTTGGTGATTTTGTTATGGGGCGACCCTCAAATGCATTTCAAATTATAACACAATAACTCTCCTCTGAGAGGTCTTTTTACACAAGGCTTCAAATGCAGCAGAAATGCCTTATATCCACATCAAGGGGGATGCCACACTTCCCTTTATGGCACAGAGCAGTTCTCTGCTGCAATCTAGAGGAGGTATTGTGGGGGGTTGGAGTTACCCATTGGATCTGTGTCGTGCAGACCTCCCAGGATGAAGCCCTGGGTTTGGGATGATCGTGTGAGTTTTAAGCCCCAAAGCAGAGAATCAGCTCTGCAGCCACGTGGCAGCAGATTTTATCCCTCACCCCATTACCTGTTCATGCAGAGCCCAGTCCTTTTATTTTGGCTTTGCTCCGTGGCACGGAAAGAGGCCCTGTACGCTAAGTGCGATTTCTCAGGACCGTGAACAACTGAGGTGTTGTTTATTTGTGACAAAGTAAAGAACAACCCACAGAGGCTTTGTTCTGGGTGACAGGAGGAGCTTGGAAAGGTTCAGCTACTTCTTCTACCTATGGGATGAAATAATCACTACTCCTGCTTCATGACCACTGTGTGGATTTTGGGCCCATAACATCCCTGGGCCTGAATTTTCCCACATATTCCTCAGCACAGCTTTTCCCAAGTGCACAGGGCTCAAGTGGGGAAGCTGACCTTGTGCTGGAGCTCCATACCCGGAGGCCTCATTCTAATCAATGGCTCTCGTTCCATTGACTTTGACGCGAGCAGGATTGGATCCCACATCTCAAAGGCCGATGGCCTTGTACACTAGTTGGATATCACTTTAGATTAAATATGTACTACTTTTTTTTCTTTTAAAATAATATATAATTTTATGTATTGTTTAAATTGTGGTCAGATGTCCCAGATGCAGATGAGGCCCCCGTTGTGCTAGGCACTGTACAGACACAGACCAAAAGGATGACTCCTGCCTTCCAGAGCTTACAATGTAAGTATAAAACAAGAGATGAGGTGCCAGCAGACAGATTATGAGCAAGCAACCAAACAGTGCTGATCAGCATGACTACAAATGTCTTCATTCCTAGCCAGTAAAAGCCTACCTCCTTATTGCACATTGATTTAAACCTAAGGCAGCAAGTCCCTGCAAACTAAAATAAAGATCTCAAGGGGAAAGATCCTCATCCTTGCTCCCGCCCCTTTATGCTGGATTGGCCAAAGGGGTTGTAAAAGCCCTAGTTCCAGTTGGAGGAAGAATCCCACCGGGACAGGCACTGTAGAAGACACCCAGCTAAACTGCTGCCTTTTGAGGAACATCTTGCTATTCCTGCCATAGGGGGATTGTTCCAGGAGTCAGACTGAGGGTGACAGGAGTGTATCAGGGGGTGTGCTGTAGAGATTCTAGGCTTCACTATATTCTGGTTCATAGGAAACCCCAAGAAAGCTGCCATAAATTAAACAAGCCCTCAGGGCTGTCTCAGATATGCGTGGGCCCCAGAACAGCTGAGGAGCGGGAAGGCACAAAGGCAGCTCAAAGCCAACATAGCCCCTTATTCCCCCTGGGCTGTAAGTTCTGCACTGCGCCTCTGAGCTCTCACTCAAGGTATGTTAATTACACCTAATTATCTTTATCTGTAGCACTTGTGCTTTTTCTATGAGAATATAAAATGTGACATTTCCATTTTATAAAATGTGTCAAATTTGCAATTTTTAAAATGATCTGCTATTAAAAATCTGTAATTTTGTTCTTCCAGGATTTGGATGTATAGAATGATGTGATTTCAAACAGATCTAATAAATATATAGTTTGTTGGAATCATGTCTCTTTTTTGTTACTTAGGCAGTTTTAACTAGCCAAAATTAGCGTTTACTACTTTTCTCCTCTTTTCTCCTGACAGGTGGCGGGAGACAACAAGAAGTTGTGTTTCAGGATCTTCATACCAGAGCTATCTAGCAGCTGTCATGTTTTTCTCTTCTCTCATGGCAAAGTGGGTAATGTGAAGAAATGCCAGTTGATCCATTCTTTGTGTTTTTAATAGAAAATCCCATTCAGTCCTTTACAGTGGGAAATTTTACATGCGTAGCTGTTTAGTCAAGTGTTTATTTGTCATTGAGTTGAAGCTGCACAGGGTTTTCTCAGGAGCTGCAGTCCCTTTTTGATCTGGGCAGCCCTTGTGAATGCATCCTGTTGAACTGGCATTCAGCAAATATTTTACTTTTGTGCCCCTATCCTCCACAACGAGCCCTTTGAGATCGTTAGCTACTGTCAGGCTCTGGGTTTTAGGTGGTCAGGCCTGGTAGATAAAGTCAAGAACAGGCACCCCAGAGGTCAAATCAGTCATACAGTTGGGACCAGACTGAAGGCAGTACTGAAACCAGGGTTAGTGGACAGGCTGTGGGTCAGAACCGGGATCAGAGTCCGTGGACAAGCCAAATCAGAACCAGAGCTGGAGTCTGGTTGCAGGCCAAAAGCAGAAGCTGGTTGGAGTCGGTCTGGGGGTCAGGTGGCAGGTGCAAGGCTGGTTTGGGTTGGTAATAGGGCTGGAGAGTGGGGCATGGACCAGGCTGACATGGGCTTGAACAAGGCTCGGGCAAGGCTGGCGCAGGAACAGGACCTGGATCAAGAGCAGACTGGGAGCCTTGGGAGTCTGTAACACTGAGGCAACAAGAGGGTTCCTGGCCAAGTTGCATGGGCTAACTTACAGCTCTGGTGAGGTAAGTGAATACCTGTGCCTGAGGGCCATCTGACCCGGGTCCCGCCGAGGGACAGGCTGCGGCAGCAAGCCTGAGGGCTGAGTCCATAAAGGCCTTGCTGGAGGGGTGAATCATGACAGCTGAGCCAATGGTCCTGGCCTGGATACAGATTTGCCTCATAGTTACAGTAGCTGCCAAGCTCTGCTCCTGGGGATAAGAATTCTCTTAAGGTCTTGGGTTTCTGATGGGCTCCACAGCTCACAATAAAGCTACAAGTAAATGAATGGAGCTATTCTATGCTACTATTAGTAGCTGACCTACCACTACTGTGAAAAATAGATTTTCCTTAGTGCTGTGTTCTTATGAGGGCGGATGAACTCATTTTGCCTAACTTCAAACCCAAGTTTGATTCCCGTGTTTTGGGATTTTAGTTCTTCATGGGAGCAGGGGGCGGAGGAGAGAAAGAAACAACTTGGGGAAGAGGCAAACAAAGTGGAAAATGTAGCCCAGAGTGAAACACCAGTAGAGAGGTTATTCCACACTGGGACTTAGAATCATACAATCATATAATGTTAGAATTGGAAGGGACCTCAGGAGGTCATCTAGTCCAAGCCCCTGCTCAAAGCAGGACTAACCTCAGCTAAATTGGAAGGAGAAATCCTGGCCCAGCTCACATCCTACATAACTGGGCCATGTCCTGTGTTCTCTGCAGGGGATAGGGTGTGATAGGGTTGCATCCCCTCCTCCAGGATGTGGGGAAGAAGTGGAGCCTCATGGCCTCAGCTACAGCTTCCTGGATGCAGTAAATCCATGGCTTCTGGACCCCAGCTCTGCTGGGCGGAGGATGACCAGCCAAACAATGTATCCTCATTTATTTATTTCTTCATTTGTATTGTGGTAGCGCCCGCGGGTCTCAGTCGTGGACCACGTGTGCTAAGCCATGTATAAACATGGAGGAAAAAGATAGCCCTTGCCTCAAAGAATATATGCCACAGTACACATTCTCCTCCTGGACTGACTTGCCTCCGCCCTCTCACTGCACACTGTGGTGCAGAGAGCCCCCATGGAGCTCAGCTCTTCAGCTCACCATGGGGGCTGAGTTGCTGCATTAGGTGCATAGTGCTTTTCATAATGGTGTTAAAGACATTGGCGATCTTGAAAAGAGACTATGGCTGGCTGGGAAATACATGGTAATCCTTAGACCTCCTGAAAAATCCCTTTAGAAATGCTGGTATCTATAACACGGCGTAATCTGATTGGACAGAGAAACAAGAGATGCAGGGGCTTTTTTTATACTATATAACAAGTAAGGTGCCTGACTAATCATAGTACATGAAAGCCTCTACTGAGCATCTACGGCAGGTCAATTGCTCCTCTGGTGTTATGACACCTTCAGTAGAAGAGCTAAAAGAGAGAAAATTACGAATCCAGTTTTTCTCCTCTCTTGGATGAGGAAAATAAGCCGATTTACTGGTAGGAAAAAATATATGATGGCAGTTTACAAGTTGAGGAAGATTATCCAACATCTTGCTGCAGTACTTTTACAGATGAAGAATCCGCTAAATTAATTAGAGATGATATTTTACGATTAAATCAGGGATCCGTATTCGTCATGTTCTCTCCCACTCCCAATGCTTTACTCAGCCCTGAAGACATCAATTCATTTTTGATCCAAAACGTAAGAGCTT
This sequence comes from Mesoclemmys tuberculata, assembly GCA_007922155.1. Classification (NCBI taxonomy): domain Eukaryota; kingdom Metazoa; phylum Chordata; order Testudines; family Chelidae; genus Mesoclemmys; species Mesoclemmys tuberculata. Next base: position 74,427,342 of record ML675601.1, read on the forward strand.
TTTTTCGTGTCAGAAACTTAAAAACAAATATCAACATCTCTGTTTTCAGGAGTTATAATTAATCTGCTGACTGAGCGTCTGCTGTGACATGGGATAAGGATTAATGTGTATTTTGTAGTTTGGGTTTATTTTTGTGCTGGGAATAAAGGGAGATTGAATAGTTGTATGTCAAACATGTGCCACAATATAGTAATAAATGTAGTTCTCTCTTATGAAAAACCTCCAATCTTTACTTTTAATTAAATTCCCAGATTTTAAATATGAGGGAACAAGGAATTTGCAGTATATATATCTAAGGTGTCTCCCATTGTCAAGTATCTGAGAGCCTCCCAATCTTTAATTTATTTATCTTACAGTACCCTTGTAAGGTAGGTAGGTATCCCTATTTTACAGATGAGGAACTGCTGACGCACAGAGAGACTGTGTGTGGACATGACTATCTCAATTAGAGAGAAGTACAGCAAGTGCCCAGTGTGCTCCGGACTGTACTGGAGTGGTGGTAGGTTCCTCTAACTTGTCAATCAACCAGGAAAACTGAATGGATCTGGCTGATGGAAGAGGAAAAGCCAAATTGCTGGTTTCAGAATGGTACTCTTGAGTGGGAGATGAAAGTGCCCAAAAGGAATGAAGATTCCATCTCATGGAGAATGAGGAGGAAGGAAGATAAAATCACCCTCTCTATCCCTCCACCCATAAAGGTACAACTTTTAATACATATATTGGGAATTTGTTCTGGTACCTCGCTCTCACATGTTGCTGCTCTGTGAGGTTTAATGCAGCCCATGAGCTGCAACAGCTTCTTCAGATCCTCTGTGTGCTTCAAGGGTGTTGGGAATGGGCCACTAAGCCTGTGTGGAGGGGTGAGAGTAGGGGGACCTTTATCTTGAGGAGCCTTGAAGGTCCCTATTACATGGGATGAATGTGTAACTCCTCCACTTCCTTTTCTGTCGTTGGCCCAACTGTCGTCAGAATCAGTCAGGCTGGGTGTAGACACATTGTGTGAGTCTAACACTTATTTCCTCACTCCTGCACAAGAGAGGGCCAATATCTGGTCTCTTCTGAAGACTTTACTGCGCTCTTTCTGTGGCTTATTTTCAAATATAACATTTGAATATTGTTGCTATTATTATTATTATTATTATAGATTATTTTGAATTATTGTTGTTTCTTTACTCCTAAATAGGCTAAACCTACCTTTTATTAAAACAAAACATGAAACAAATCTTATCTGATATTTCTTATAAAAAGCAACTTTTGAGTTTTAAAAATATTAACGTATCTTGCATCACTAAGTTATTTCCGCTTTTGCATGTCTGCTTTATGCCTCATCACTGTGATGTTCGAGAGCCTACATTTATGTAACTTATATGATGCAATGGTAGAAAGCTTTAAACATAAGATGGAGCAGATGTCTGAAAAGCATGCAGCTATTTGTTACAGAATCTCAAAGGAAAACAAGTGGATGTAGCTATTTCAAAGACACCAGCATCCGATTTTGAGAAAATCCAGGATGGTTTCTATCCAGATTTGTGACTCTTGCAGACACACTTCTAGGAGCTACGTTCTCCCTCAATGCTTAGACACTATTGAACTTTCCTGTATAGATTTACCCTTTTATAAGAATCTTTCCTAGCATGCTTTTCTGCTAACTGTCTCTTTACATTTGGGGAAGACAAACAATTGCAGCTCCACTGTGGCAATTTTGCCTCAGATACCACCTTTGCGATTTGCTGGTAAGTATTCTTAGCTCCTAATATTTTTTCCCTTTCTCTTATGCGTAAGGAGATGATGCATTCTTACATGCTAAAGATGATCAAATAGGATTTTTGAACACGTGTGCAGAACAATGCTGTTTTCCTGAATGGAATGATAGACACAGAATGTATTAAGAGGGAGGAGGGGGAGCACAGAGAAGAGAAATTGAAACAGACAAAAGTGACCCTCTGTCAGGTTCAGATCTTGATTGCCAAGTTTCAGACCAGCTCAACCATTGCTATAATTTTGTGAAGAACACCATTGTAATTAGAAGAAGAAATTGTAAATAATGAGCTAAAGAGGATGGGGAAAACTTTGTAAATATAATTTTAAAGCAAGAAAAACAAAACCTATATTGTAATTGGTCTTAGCTTGTGGAATACTGAAGCCTCAGGAGAAAATTGGTGGCCTTTGCTAAAACTTAGGAGAATTATTTATCGCAATTTGATTTGATTGGACCAATAGATTTTATGAACAAGCTGGTCTGCATCGCTGAAGGGGAAAAAAATACCCTACAAGGAACTTATTTTGATTTGAGGCATTTTGGAGGGCTATTTTAATTTAATTAATGAAAAATCATAGGTTAATTGCCTCCTGCTTTAATGTGAGGGTATTATGCATGCAGGCATATTTTATTTATACTCGACTGTTGGATGTACACAATCAATTCAAAAAGGGATAATGAAGAAGTGTTCCGCCCTGTGTAGAATTGTAATTAGGGACTCTAGTGCAGCCTTTTTTTTTTTTTTTTTATTAATTGTGCTGTTGTGTAAACATGTTTGACATCATGCTGAGAAAAGCAATTGTCAAATTTCACCATTCTCTTCTTTTTTTCTTCCATTTATTCAAAACTCATTGTATCCTATTAACCCTCTGTACGTCAGAAACACTAACTTTAGATGACAGATATGCAACAGTCAAGAAGATTCCAAGCAAAAACTCCTTCAGAAAGGCCCATGACATGAGACGTTCATATGCCCAGAATATAAATGTTATGGTTTCTGGCCTTCAGATAAGTCCATGAAAACATGCTGAGCTGTAATAAGGTTGCAGATCTTGTATCAGCAACTGGCTTGCGTATTGAACAGAGAGGTCAGTGTAGCAATGAAAGCAATAGTTCTCATACACAAGTCCAGGACACATTCTGCCACAAGGGCAGGAGAGATCATGCTAATGAAATCTCCTCGTTCTGCTCAGCTTTCTGTTTCAGCAGTCATTTTACAGCATGGTTTGCAACAACACAATCTATTTTCAGCACAGGAAAATATCACATTGCATACTGGAGTATCTCCCCATGCATCACTATCCCCCAAATCCAAATTACACTCAAAACTTTCAAAAAGAAAAAAGGAATTGATTTGACAGTATTGCAGAACTGCTTTCTACTTTCTTGCCAGCTCCTACTGTTCTTCCCCTGTGAGTCTGGTATGTCATTTTGAATGTTCAGTGGTTGTCTCATTTTAGAGATCACTCAGGAATAGCATGTCCCCATCAATACAAAGAGAATCCATAAGAATGATTGAATTACTTGGCCCATCTAGGCACTGTGGCATCCACTCTGTAACAGCTGACCATCTCACAAAAATGTGTTCATTTGTCCACACTCCCCTCCCCCATACACACAGTAAGGGAATTTTATCCCCATTGCACAGATGGGGATCTGAGACAAAGAGAAATTAAGCAAATAGGGTCTACGACAGAGCTAGGAGTTACCTCAGGTCTCCTAAATCCCAGGCCCATGCTTTCACAACAAGGCCATCCCTTCTTACTTCCAGATTGAACGGATGGTAGCTGATTTGTTTATGTGACAATCATGATGAGTTAACAGCAGACCTCAGTGATTGGGGGCTTTGGGAACTTATGGAAACTTTGACTTCCATGAGAGCAAGGTTGGGCCTTTTGTTTGGATAGACTCCCTAGAAAGGTGCTTTATGTATTTGAAGTCATCTTCCTCTTCCTTCCATCCTTTTACTTCTGCCCAATTTTCCTAATGCCTTATTCTCAACCAAACCTTATTCCCAACCAATCCGTTCTTTAACTGCCTTAACATGATCCTCATGTGAATGACTGATTTTTCAGTTTGCTGGTGGCTTCTGAAAAATCAAAACAAAAATTAGTTCAGGTTGAATCAAAACCGAAGTGTTTTGGGATTTTCAGTGATCAAAAAATTTCAGAAAACTTGTTTCAGGTTGAATGAAATGTTGCATTCAACCTAAAGCTAAACATATCATTTCAGGCATTTTTAATCTTTTACTTAAAAGCAAAGGAAACGAAGGATTAGATTCACATCATAGTGGTGTCACTGCCACCCTCTTCCTTCCAAGAGCTGTGTGGGTGGGGCACTCACCTACAATGTGGGAGACCCATCTTAAATCCCACCCCCAATGGAGAAGGGACTTGACCCAGATCTTCTCCCAGGTGAGGTGCTAACCACTGGACAGTAACCACCTGACTATAGAGTATTCTGGAGTGAGGGTTTCAGTCTCTTCTGTCGAAACAGTTCCATTTTGTGTGAAATACTTGACCCATCATTGGGATAGAGAGAGAATGACTCCGTAGCCTGGTGATTTGTGCACTCACCTAGGACAGGGGAGATCTGGTACTGGCCTCTTCTGCAGAGGGGTGGGGGTGTAAAAACCTGGGTCTCCCATATCCCACGTGAGTGCCCTAACCATTGGGCTAATGGGTGCCAAAAGACACCTCCTGCTCCTTGGTTTTGTGGATGGTGCCTAAATCCCCTTGTGAATATAACCTTAAAAACTGAAGCCTTTCATTTTGATAGTGTTTTGACATTTCAGAATATTTTTCTTTTTTCATTCTGGTTGAAATAATTTGCCAAAATGGACATAAATTTGCAAAACGTTTCCATTGACTCATATCTGCAGTTTTGGGGCAAAAAAGTTTTTTGTCCAGCAATGTTCCCAACCCTGTAACTCTTCTTTCTTTTTCCATGGTAGACTTTCCCAATTCTTCTCATTCTTCTCCAATCTTTTCCCCCCGATACCCAACAGACCCCACAGCTTCTGCTTTCATCCCATCACAGGGTCTCAGCAGGTCAGCAGTTTTGCTTGTCCACATCAATCTTGAAATCTCACACACTGCAGGCACAGAGCCAATGTGGACAGCCTTATGGGGATGGCCCTGGCCTTCTCTGGATCCCTTTTGTCCTCAAGGTTTGGTGCCTGAATTCATTGCTACTTCTGCTGGGAAAGGCGGCAGAGTAACTATGGGCAGACTGTAGCTGATGCTACAGAAACAATGCATTGCTGTTACATGATGTGCATGGGAGATGTGGCCACCAGATCAAGAGCAAATTGCTTAAGTCTATTCTTTGCACAAGAGAAAAATATACCTTATTTGACTCCGGCATTTTGTTTCATCAAAGTATAATAAATAAATACATGCCACATAAATTATAAGCACCTTTTAAATACCCAAATCCCAGTGGAGGTCTTAGGGATTCATTTGGTTTTACTTGGAAGAATCCCAGGCCCCATAATAAGATAAGAAAATCTTGCTAATTCACACTTAGTAGGCCATAATATCTGAAAGATTTCGGATGTCATAAATCAAGACTTATCTTGGATTTCTGTCTTATTTTTACAAGAAAATCTCTCAAGTTTTTTACAAACAGAGCTGATGCTTCAGAATCAGACAAAATAGTGTTATTCAAAGGTAAGTCCACTTCTTTGTCCTGATAAACAAAATATGGTGTGTTAAATAAACATCAGTAATGAGGAAACCTAGGAATCTGCCAAAGTTAAATTACCAGCAATGATTATTTTGAGATTTTTAGGTGGAACATAGTCTTCGGCAATTTTTCAAGTACACTTTAATGGCCTCGCCTGGAGGAAATTAACAAACGTGATATACAGCTAGACCAACACATTTATCAGGTACACTTCATGGAGAATAGATTCCATAGCTTTCTTCAAACACAAGGAGCAAGATGCTGGTCGCAGTTGCACAGGTGTAAGAGCAGAGTAAATCCACCAAACAGTTTTTCTAGATTTATACCTGTGAAACCAAGATCAGTTTGCCTCAAGATCTCTACCAGGTGAGCTAAAAGAGACTCATGCTCTGGTGAATAGTTTTTTCACTAATCTGAGTCTGGGCGTCCTCAGAGTTTTCTGTCTGACTTGTGCTGGGGTTTCAGTCATGCAACCCAAAACAAGGGTTGGCCATAGATCAAATGGCACTCCCAGCAAGATTGTCCTTGGCACCCCCTTCCCCATTTGTTAGACTTTTGAATGCCTTATTTTTTATTGCATTTTTAGTCAGTTTCACAACTTTATGCATGATTTGCATGCATGATTTATCCCTGTGATATAAGATGATACATTTGCACATTAGGATCTGTATTTCATGCTATATAAAAGCAAATCAAAAAATGCGTTTCCTCTAAGCTTATAGAAACTTTTTAATTTTCAGAATAACTGCAGTGTACTAACATCAAGAAATTGCACTGTGGAACAACATTGGGTGGATCAGTATTAAATAGCGTTACCGTAAATAAAAGCCTTACAATGTTAACCCTAGTCCTTTAGTTCAAAAGGTTTCATTTCTAGTCTTTGCCCCTGTGAACTGACGCACAGCATCAGAGAGATCCAAAGACTGGTCAACGGCATTTTCAAGTGATAAAATAGCAAGTGGTGTCAGTCTATTGTCTTTTCCATTTTGTCACTAACAACAAAACCAGCATCCTGATCCTGGCAAACCCCAAGCCTGGTGCCCCAGGCAGCAGTCGCCTGGGTCACCTGCCCCTACACCCAGGCTTGCCAGGCTTCTGAGATGTGGGTTAGTAACTGAGCACATGACTTGAAGTCATCCTGAATTCTAATCCTGGTGCTAACAATTCTCTTTATGTGATCTTTGACAAACCACATAACCTCTCTGTCTCAATTTCCCATCTGTAAAACCTACTTGCAGAGATATGGTGAGGATTATTAGGTAACGTGAAGAATAAAAGTGATATGTCACTGCTCAGTGTGATTTGATTACGACTCTGCATAGTCATGGAGTCATAGATTTTAAAGCCAAAAAGGAGCATTATGATCATCTAGTCTGACCTCCTGTGTGACACAGACTATGGAATTTCACCAAGCGAGTCCTGCATCAAGCCCAGTCACTTCTGGTTGTGCTACAGCATCTCTTTTAGAAAAACATCCAATCTTGATTAAAATATTTCAAGTGCCGGAAAATCCACCACATCCCGAAGTAAGTTGTTTGAATGGTTTATTACCCTTGCTTTTAAAAATGTCTTGTTTCTTGTCTATAGCTGTCTCGCTTCAGCTTCCAGCTACTGGATGTCGTTATTCCTTTGTCTCCTAAACATACGAGCCCTCTACTATCCGAAACGTTCTCCTCATGTAGGTACTTACAGGTCACGATCAAGTCACCTCTCAGCCGTCTCTTGGATAAACCCAATAGGTTGAGCTGCTTTAGTCTCTGAGGCTATGTCTACATTTGCAGCAGCGTAGAGAGTACAGGCGCTGCATGCCCAGCTAGCACAGGTATAAACATCACTGTCGATGGTGAGATGCGGCTTAGGCAAGTAGAGTAAGTAGCTGGCCTACATTGCTGCACCCCAACGGTATATACCCTCCATGGCTCTCTCTACTCCCAAGCAGTGCTTCCTATATCTACATTGCTCTTTTTAGCAGTGTAGCATCCAGCTGCCTCCCCACTCCCAGAACCTTTCATTACCACAGTGAAAAGTCCTGCAGTGGAGACAGGCCCTGGCAAGGGTGAGGCAGTGGCAAAAGGCGCCAACAGCAGGCAGAGCAGCCAGAGCCTTTCACCCTGGGTGTAACTACATGTGGAGCACGTGAACTCTACGTGCTGCTGTTAACGTACACAAAGCCTCATTGCAAATCAAGTTGCCAGACCCTGAATCATTTTTGTAGCTTTTTTGCCTTAAAAAAAAATCCTTTCCATTTTGTCAATATTCATTGTAAAGTGTGGAAAGAAGAACTGGACACCGTATTCCCCTGACTGGTAATAAGACCTCCCTACGTCTACTCCATATTCCTCTACTTATACTGTCAAGGATCACATTTGCTCTCTTAGTCACCACTTTGCAGTGAGACAACATGTTCCGCCACGACCCGTAAGTCCTTTTCTGAGTTTCTGCTTTCCAAAATACAATTGTCCCGTCCTGTAGTGTGATCTACATTCTTGGTCCCTAGGTTTAGCTGCATTTAAAATGCATGTTGTTCAAATGAGCCCAACTTACCATGCGATCCCATTTTGCTCTGTGAACTGACTTACCCTTATCATTATTTACTACTCCATTCATTTTTATGTCATGTGCAGACTTTACCAGCAATTATTTTATTTTCTTCCAGGTTGCTGATAAAGACATTGAATGCTATTGGGCCAATCCCTGCTTAGAAATGCCCCCAATGAAATTACTTTTGGAGATCTATCAGTTAGCCAGTTTTTAATGCATTTAATATCTTTTGCATTGATATCGTACATCAGTCTGAATTTCCGAGAATTAGCTGGTTAACTGAGAATCAAAATCAGCACCAATATTTTTATCAGATTGTTTTGCAGGACTAAGTCAAATCCTTACAGAAGTCTAGCTATATATGTCAACATAGTTAATCAAGTCAATCAAACTTGCAATCTCATTAAGTAATGCTATTGAGTTAATTTGACAAGATCTATTTTCCATGAAACCATGATGAGTGGCATTAATTATGCTACAATTCTATCTTTCTTTCTTGATTGCATCCAATATCAGCCTTTTCATGATTCCCCCAAGATCAGTTAACTTAACAAGCTAATAGCTACCTGGGTCGACCCATTTACTTTTGTTAAAAATGGTATTGCATTAACTTATTTGTTTTAACAGTTCTCTGGAACTTTCTCAGTATTCTAAGATTTGTTAAGTATCAACATTATTGGTTGGAGAACTCCTCAGCCAATTCTTTAAAAACTCTTAGGTGCAAATCTTTCCATCCTGCCAATATAAAAATGTTAACTGTAGCAGTTGCTGTTTAACATCCTGCCTCATTCCTGTTGGAATAGAAAGTATTTCAATATTACTGTAAAATGTGAGTACATAATCCCGCTTTGTTTCCACATACAGAACAATTTATTGAAGACTTCTGCTTTTTCTGCATAATCATTGCTGACAATTTTACCATATTTTTCTAGTAATGGATGTATACCAGTGCTAGTGTGATTGACTCTGATCCCAGTTGCTTGCATGGTCACTTGAGATCATTGTGTTTGGTCTTCTGTGGAAAGAAAGAGGAAGATAAAAGGCCGCATAGAACCAGATTGTGAGCTGCCACTAATTAAATATGAAGAACTATGCTTAATGGCTGGGGTGGGAGCAGAGAAAATGAGTGGAAAAAGGTTTGCTGCTGCTGCTGAGGAAAAGAATGACATCCAGAACAAAACTATAAAAGGCCAAATACGTAGCTTTCTGATCTGAAGTCCAGCAAAGGCTGTAGAACAGGGAAATCTTGGGAGCTCACAGGCTTTTCTTTGGAGGGCAGGAGAGTGCTGGGGAAGAGAACTCAGTCATCTAGTAGATATGTGTTGCAAGTTCTCCCAGCTCCAGTAATTAGATAGGTTCGTCAGACTTTATGAGTGGCTCACGTTTACTGAATAATGTTCCACTTGTGCACAGAGGTGATTTAGCTTTCTGCTGAATAAACATAACATGGGGATAGAAAGGTGATAACTACCATGCTCAGCAAAAAGAAGGAGCCTATAAATATGCCAGTGGGTCAATAGAAGTGATTTCATTCTTCCTTCCCTGGACTGCTGATGAAGTCTGACAGGGCAGCTCTACTTCATTAATGCATCACAATGGTGAAGAAAGCCTGAAGGGCAAAAAGAGCTGCCTGCAGCAGATTGGAGCCCTGGCTGCAGCTGTCAGAGAACAGCCAGGGAGAAATGAAAAGGGCTGCAACAATGAAATAAGGAAGGCTGCTGGTGTGTGTTTTCTCCCCTCCCTGAAATGGCTGATAGGGGAGCTGCAAAGAGCAGAGGAGAGATTATGCAAGGGAAACTGTAATCTGAATTAGAAACAATTCTGGGACGAAGGGCTGAATCTGTATGAAGAGCTTTTGGTTACCACATTAAACTGAACAACACTAATTGTACGGGATGGACAAATAGAGAGAAAGTTAGAGTTTCATACAATAAATCAGGAAGTATCTATTCATGGAAAATTGCTCAGAATGCAATAAGGAACTATAGTACTTGTACATGCAGGGGAGTCTGAGTTCAGCCACACCTGCATAATTCTAGAGTATCTTTGAACTCACTGGATTTATATTGGTCTAAATGAGATCAGATGCCTACCCATATTAATTACATAACTAAGGGTATGTCTACACTGCACTCTCCTTATGGTGGCTTATAGAGGACATACATGCATACCCTCCAGCAGAGGTATAAATAGTAGATGGGGTATTGCTCAGATCAGTAAAGACATGCCTGAACTAGGGTATATGCCCTATACAGCTCTACATGCCCAAGCAATGCCTCCCATTTCTACAATGCTATTTTTAGCAGTGTAATGTCCCACTGCTGGAGTCTTTCCCCACCACATGGAAAGGCTCCAGCAGTGGGGAAAGACTCCAGCATGGGGGATCTCCCAGAGACTGCCCCACGGCTTCCCTGCTGCCAGAGCCTCTCACTGACACATGTAACTACATACCTCAGTACTTGCTTTTCCCTGTAGTATCTAGTTACACACATGCCAGTGACAGTGGTGTGCAGTGTAGATGTAGCCTTAATAGTAGCGTATGTTTTTGGGATAAAAAATAAATTTTCCACCCCACCACTGCCATCATTTTAGTGGTTTCCAGTCTTTCTCCTGCCCCTATTTCTTTCCCCTGGGTCTCACTGCTGCTGTTTTCTACTTTCTGAGCTCCATTTACTCATATCCCATTATTTGCTGCAATGCAATTTCTCTTTCACTGACTCCTGGATCTGGCCGTCTCCAAGTCTCAAAAGACTCATCTCTGCTGTGGGCTTTTCTCTGCTTCAGGCCCTGTTAATTTTCAGCTTTGGCCACCTTTATTTTAATAATTCCCTATTCTGCTTCCATTCTATTTTTGCATTGGAAGACAGGCTTCCTGCCCTCAAACAGTCCCCTGGCAATCCTGTGATTTCTAATTCTTCCTTTACTCTTCTGGGCTCTCTCCGCTTTAAAATATTTTTTAAAATATAAACTACATTCATTTATCCCTGAATGATTTACTTTCACTCACAATAAACAACAACTCTGAAGTTTCAGAGGTTAAGAACACAGGTTTCAAAATTGTTTGGATACAAAGTATGAGGGAAAGACCAAAGCTAGTAGTTAACAGTTGAGTTATCTCCTAGTCCCCCAAACAAATTCCTCTTCAGTTACATTGTACTAGATTTTTAATCAAGTTAAATGGGGTACAGAGGTTCTGCCACAAACCTGACGTATTGAGATAAAAAGGGTATCTGGTATCAGAATTTTTATGCTGTAGATGGAGGGTGTTGATTTAATATGCTTTCATATGTTAATTTTGGGAGACTAAAATCTGGGGCACTTGGAGAAAGTAGAGACGGCTGAGAAAGAAATATAAAATTACAGGAGTCATAAGGATTCAATTGGTAGAGGTCAATGGGAAACATAACAAACAAAATTCAATCAGGAAAGCCATCTCTGGTTAAGTAATGTTACAGGCCTGACATCTGATGTAAACCGATGCCAGCCAAGAAACTGACTGACTAGGCTAAAAATCTGGCCTGACAACCTGCTCTTAACTTGCATCATTGTGCCTACGTTCTTGTATTTCTTGAGCAATAGATCAAATCCCAAGCCCCAGCCGCAATCAAAGTGGCCACGCGGTGGCCACGCAAAAGAGGTGGAGGAAGGAACACTTCTCTCCCATGACTTGGCAGTGGCAGTAATGCTGCTCCCATGACCCTGAGGCTGAAGTAGCCTCCATGACTCCGGCTTGCACGCTCCAGAGATGGGCGGGGCGTGCCAGTGGCCCGTGGATTTGCATAGCAGTTGTTTCATGTACCGCATGCTGGGTAATAATATGAGAAGACCCCGTGTTTCTAAAACTAAATTGGCCCTTTATTAAGAGAACTATGTATAGAGCTGCTGCACGTGCAGCCAGCATTCCAGCCATGTGCCAACAGACTGGTTTCCTGGTGCTTCCTCTAAACCCTTCCCTCCTGCAAACTTCCCCTCTGTCCTCCTCCTTCCAAATTCTGTGCCGGTTACTAGGACAGTCTGTCTCGGAGCCAGGTTCCCTGCAGGGAGCCCCGTCCCCTGGAGTTGAGGTCCCAGTGTGCTGGCGGTGCACACCCCATGTGTGGGCTCCAGAAATCTACTGTGAGTGACTGTGGAAAATCTGCTGTAATGATATTTCTGACTTCAAGTTGCCATTTGTGAACCTGTCGTCATGTCATGTGTCGTCTTGATGAAGTCTGAGGAACTGGCTGATCTGGAAAAGCCGGAAATGTAAGAAGTCATGTGCGTAACATCCCAGGAACTGATTTCCTTAGCTGCAATCACATGCCCATTGGCGTCAATGGGAATGTCGACATTCTGACCACTCATGAGGCGAGAAACCCTAAGGCATGGCTCTGAAAGCTCAGCACAGTGTATCTGCATTCCCAGCTGGGACCTGAGATCAGGAATCCCAAGAACAGAAGGTCAGTAAACTAAAGTGGATGCATTAGAGTTAAGTGCCATGCTGGCTGCTTTCGCAAAGCCTCATATAAATATTACACCTCGCTGTATCAGACTCTCACTGTTTGGTTTCTGAACCTATTAATATATAATGAAGATTATGGTGTAATTAATATAGTTTGTTTTGATTTTCCTATAAATCTACTTTAGTAATAAGAATGGAAAGTAATTATTCCAAAAAGCCCTTTCAACATATGGCAGTTTTCACTGATTAAAAATCAAGTCAGTGCTTTATTTAAGTGATTACCAGTTTGCTTTAAGCTGAAATGAATAATTATCAGGTTATTGAACTACAGAATACCTGCAAAGAAATGCCTTTTTTTCCTCCATTTGGCTTGAGCACACATATCAGAGGCTGCATCGGGGAATTTTGGACATGTGACAAGTCCCTTGATTTTACTATCACCTTTTAAACTCAGTTTGCTGAGGTCATCTTTCTGGTGAAAAATGAATGCAATGAGGGTTTTTTGTTGTTGTTGCAAAAATAGGATGCTAGTGCATGATGCTATGTGCCTCTTTAATTTGGATTCTCTGGTCATTTGCAATTTTATTGGAAGAGTATTAGCAGTGAGCCAACATGGAATCAAAGTGAGTGCGATTGAAGAAGATCATACTACAGGCCATGGTCAAGTTCTGCTCTGTTATACCCATGCAACCCTATTGAGAGCAGATTTAGACCCTTTTTAAAATATCCTAATCTTAGTCTTCACAAGCTTCTCTTTATTTATAAATTGCTGTATAACAAAAATGCACCTGCTTCTGACACATCCTGTCTGCGTGTGTTAAAAATCGGAGGGCTGCTGTATTTATAGAGACTCACAGATCGGTATCTGTAGCTGCTTTTTTCAGAACTGCTTAATTAGGAATATTTCAGCTCCTTCACCTGATGGGGGAAATGGAATGAGAACTTTAACATGCCATTGCTTTTCTTTGCTTAAAGTGTCCCTGTCTATCACAAGCATTGTGAACTCTGGATCAATGGGAGAGAATCTGGCCAAGAACTAGAATAAAAAGGATTCCTACCTTACCTACATTCATCCACCAGTGTGTCACAAAAGTAGTTGTTACTTCCTTGGAGTGAGTTTTGTGCAGGGTTGTGGTGGGGATGGGGAAAAAACGGGGATATTGGAATATTTTCTACTTTATGATACATACTCCCTACAACCATGCCACCATTTGTGACATCCATGTGCCTAGGTTTGTTAGCTCTTCATTTTAACGCTCCACACACCGGCTCAATGTTCAGAGCCTCTGGCATAGGACATGAGATCAGGGACAAGCTCATCACATACATGAAATGAACTCTTGGTCCAAATTTGGAAAGGTAGCAAAACTTCTGCTGGGCAAATTCTTTGCTCGTTTTCAGTTGCATTGGTTTGTTGTTCTGAGTTTGGAGAAGTCTAATGAAGTCTCATAGGCTATGGTAGTGATTCTGCCACACATCAGCTTGTGCTTTCAGTAGGCTTTAGTGGGAAGACAGCATTTCTTGGCACAGAACTTTTAAAGTGGAGAAAAGGTTATAAATATCAAATCGAAATGTGGCCTAGTACGTGTGAGCATCCTGCTGTCTTATGCTGGTCCAGATAAATCCAGCTACTTATTCAGAAATAAAGTTCTTTACTTTAAAAGGTAGGACTTGTGCTTCTGTAGTGAAGGTATCTGGTTCAATGCCTATTGAAGACTGTGGTGTATCTACATTTGTGATCATGGTTTTATCTTACAAATTCTTCACATTCTTTGGCTCTGGGGCAGTGCAGTAGTTTCCTCGCTCTAGATTAAATAACTGTTTTAGAGGTTTGAGGTGGAATTATGTACAGCTTACTTATTTATCTTTTATCTCAGAGAGTGGCCAATAATTCATGACCACTGCTTTGGCTATACAGTGGTTGCTCATTTACAGCATCTCAGTTTCCTGTGAAGTCTTTAAGCTACCCAGTATCAATACTAAATGATCTAAAAGTTTACAATTGAGTAGGATGACAATCCTGGGAATATGAAGACCCTCAATAATTCCATGGCATCAGCAAATTCAATTTCTGCAATAACGAATTATGATATAATGAGGTCACATTAGAGGAATAAGCGGCCCAGATGCCTCAATGATTTAATCTGTCTCTTCCTGTAGGCTTGCACCTAATTTTAATGAGTATTTTGATAGATAACTTATTTGGTTCAAAGTAGGTCTTTGAAGACAGTTGTGAGAGTATTACATTTTAAAGATGCTCTGATAGAAATTCATTTCATTAACTAGCTGATAAGAAAAAATGACTCTACAAACGTACTGGTATCAGACATACTATTATGACCCATCTGCTCTTATTGAGTAAAGTGACAGTAATATATCTTTATTGGTTTGTTCCTTGAATGCTTTAGAGGCTCATTTTCCTTGTCTAATGAAAAGCCAAGTGACACTAATGAAACAGGTGCAGTATATGCTTTAACTTCAGGAAAGAAACTGAAAGAACACCAGTAAAAGTGGTATTAGAGAACTGCCAGGGGCAGGATCATACATGGAACACATAGAAAGGGAAAAACCCACCATTGATTTATACAGTCACATGTATTGAATAAACTCTACAGCGATAAGGACAATATGAATGACCAACACAAATATATGTCACCTATCCCCGCTTAGTTACGCTTGTGACTGAGGCCCTTTCAAACCTCATTATAAGCTTTTTACATTTGAGTAAAATTTAATTCCTGGGTCTTGTCTCAAGCTGCTCTCTCTAGCTGCTAACCTACTCCACAAAGACAAAGTACGTCAATACTGTAGTTAACTTGTTGAGAGTAGTGTAAGACAAGAAAGCACAAGGCTTTCTTGGGCTTTTTGTATTGTGTTTTGTTCCATTCTAGTCTAATCTCTTTAATTCCATTCTATTTAAACTACACCCATCACTATGGTATTTGAACACATTCCAGTGTGAACACCATACCAATTACAGATTCTCTTCAATTCTCCTTACTGTAGGGGGTCAGTTACATACATTTTTTTCTGTATACAAATGGTAATAATGAAGTCACTTTGTGGGAGAATGAGGTCCAAGTGAGTTTCATCTTTAGCCTTTGAAAGAGGTGAGTTTTGTGGGCATTCTGAAGGAATGAATTTTGCAGTTTTGGGCAAGCTGCTGAGAGAGCCCTGTCTCCTGTTTACATAAACTTCACCCTTTATCACGGATAGCTCCATTGTTTCTCAGAAGGGGTTAAGGTCTCCAAGGGTGAAGTTGTGTCTTGAATTCCTAGGAACTGGAGGCTTTGAAAATAAGTACTGAGATCTTATATATAACATGATTTCCTATACCGAGCCGGCAGTGTGGGCGGCGCACAGGGATAGTGGACTCTCAGTAGCTCAATAGTTGCAGTTTTTCAAGGCTGATGTGTTCAAGCCAAAGTATAATGTATTGAATTAAGATGTACACAGATGAGGCCAGGTCATCATCAGAAAAGATGGAGCATAATACCCTAGAAAGCTATAGATAGCAGAACACCAGAATGGCGGTGTTATTTGGGAATCTGGTGTTAGGGAGGAATCTAGAAGAATTCCTAGGCTCAATGTTTCCTTGAGAGTTTGGGTATTGACTGCAAAGATATCTCATAGCAAGCTCTTCAAAGTGTTTCCCTTTATCTAGGTTAGCTTCAGTCAGCTGCTCCTCATCCATGTGAGGTCTTTATTACTGTGTATATATACATGTGTGAATATATATAAAATCTCCAAAAAAAGGACATTAAAAGAACGTTAAGGTTGAAAAATCTGGTACTTTAAGGATGCTTGGGCAATCTTATGTAACTTCTTTGGGGTTTAGAGAACATGGACCCTTTAAATCTTTGCCCTTTGGGATGGGGTGAGGGGAGGAATGCTGATTGTTCCAGAAGGACTAAGTGCTGTCTGGGGGAAGTGAGCCCAGAAGGAATCACCCAAGAAGGACAAACCAGAGCTGACCCAGTATCTCTGTCGCCCAGAGCTGTATGGGCCCGGCCGTGAGTACCGGGGCTTGTAACTTTGCACTGGGAATAAAGAGAGAGGCTGTAGCTAGCTAAGGGGGGAGGTTGTCACTTGGTTTGGTTTGCAGAGAGCGACAGAAGAGGGCATCGGAGGGGTTTGCTGGGGAAAGTTCATTGGCGCCAAAGATGACCAGAAGCTCCTAAAACTCACTGCCAGACTGGATTCCTTGTGCAGGATTCCTGAACTCTTGAGTGCAGACGCATAGCTTGGTTTCTGCCCTTTCAGACTGTGATACCACTGGGCCTGTGGGGGTCTCATGTTGAATGTAACCCTGTTTTACTGCTCCCTCTATGTTTTCCCCTGTTGTCTTCCTCCATTCATCCCTCAGAAAATAAATATTTCCCGATCCTACATTCATTGTACTATGCTGGGAGGGGAGGGCGGGGGGTGTTCCGAGGTAGGAAGCAGGAATGAAGACTGAAGACAATATGGATGTGGTGCAGCTGCCTTTAGTGTCCCTTTGCCATGCTGCTTGTGTTGTGGAAATTTACGGAAACATGATGGAGTCCAGGGACACCTGGCCACGTCCTGTGACTCATAAGATGTAGCCCCCGGGATTCTTTCCTTGGGTTTATTGTACTTTGGGTTCCCTTAATGGGCCATTAAGCAGGCTTTTATTGTTGTTGCCCCTGGGGTGGAAGGGAATTTCCCTGCTGCTTTCTTGTGTGCCCCTTTTTTTCTTGGCCAGAGCCGCTTGCAGAGCAGACTCCAGCTTGGCCATGAGGATGCTAAAGTTACTTATTTCTGCCTTCTTGTATGTATGCATTATGATACAGTCTTCAGTTTGCATGATCCATAATATTTCTTCACAAGACCCTTGCCTCTGCATCATTCAATGTGTGGCCCCATGCTTTACGTATGTCCCTCTATCCAAATCCTGCACTGAATACAGAATTATTAATTTCATCCTGGTCTTTTCTATGGTGCTCTGTGCAATCTGGATATAAGGCACCATTTATGATATTATTTAACATCAATATTTCAAAATTACATATTTTCATATTACATAATTCATATGAGGTAGGAAATGTCAGGTATCATTAGAAAGGTTATAATTTACTAAGTATAATGATATTGTTTGTGTATGTGTCATATTTGTATTGGAAATTATGGATACCTTTAATGTATCTGTACCTCAATTTGTGCTGTTTCTGGGGCCTAGTCTACACTTACCTTCTGGATTCGGTGGCAGTCGACGGGAGATACACAAGTGACATAAAACACTTGCATATCTCCTGTCGACTTCTCTGCGTCTGCTCCGCGCACCATCCACACTGCGCTGCACCGACGGGAACAGAGTTCCTGTCGAGGCAGCGCTATGCCACTTACGGGGGTGGTTTTCCTACGTCGATTTCTGGATCGACTGAGCGGGTCTACACAGACCGCTCAGTCAATCCAGAGACATCTATCTGATGGCAGCGAATTTGCCGCTGTCGGTATAGACCCAGCCTGGGTGGCATCCCAAACAGAATGACAGCAGCAATAAGCCTGCTCAATGGCCCTTTAAGGAAACTCAAAGGTACAATAAGCCCAGAGAAAGAACCCAGGTGCTACACTTGGAGTCACCAGGACTTGCCCAGGTGACCCTGGATTCCATCATGTTTCTGTAAATTTCCACAAGCAGATTGGCAAAGGGACATAAAAGGCAGCTGCACCACATCTATATTGTCTTCATTCCTGTTTCCTGCATCAGGATCAACTCATCTTCAAATGAAGGTGTGAAACAAAGGACTGAGACCCATCCAGGTACTGGACATACACCAAAGGGACTATACAAGCCTGCAAACTCTGCACTTATACTGAAAACCTGATATATATGGACTTTCCAATCGTATGTATCTGATTGATTTTAATCATATAACATCTCTCATCTAGTTTGTTTCTTTTCATCTGTAATAAACCTTTAGTTTTAGTTACTAAAGGATTGGCTGGCCATGTGGTATTATGGGTAAGATCCAAACTCATATTGATCTGGTACTGTGGCTGACCCTTTGGAATCAGGAGAACTTTTTGGTAAAGAGCATAGAGTTGTAATAATTTTTCTCTTTACTGGACCTAGCGGCTGATTAGAAACCAAAGACTAAACCGCAGTAAAAGGGCTATGTATATTTTTGTTTCAGCTTCTTGAGAACCAGTGTGGGGAATAGGAAGCATGGTTTGGCTGATTGGGGGGGATATAACTTCAATGTTTTCCACCAATGCTGGTAGAATCTGCTCTCCTTTTGCAGCCTGTCCTGACCTTGGTATTTTTGGTAGCTAACGTAGGCACAGCTGGTCACACTCTGCTCGGTTTTTTAGTTGTTTACAAACATCAGTGAATTTATCTGCAGAACACCCCTATGAGGTAAGGGGTGATATCTCCATTTTGCAGGGGAACTGAGACATTGCTCAAAACTAAAAGAGTCAAATGTATCAATTAATCTAGGATGCCCAGTTTGGGAAGCCTGGGGTCTGATTTTTTTTTCAGAGTACATAGCGTTCTACAACACCACTTTGTATGTTCAGAGCTGAGCTTGCACTGACCTCCATTGCAGCGTTCTGCAAATCAGAGCCCAGGGTCTCAAGTTGGGCACCCCAAAAATGAGAGACATACAGCAGCCACACGTAAACATTTTGGTATAAGTGGCTTGCCCATTATCAGACAGGAACTCTATGGCAGAAACAGGTATAGATCCAGTTCTTCAGGACAATGGTCAATTGCCTTAACCATAAAACCATCCTTTCTCTTCCTGCAGTTCACAGCCTCACTGGTCGCACACTACTGCATCGGTAGTACTGCACTACTGCACCAAATGAGGCACAGGGTCTACAGACGAGTCTCCTTCACAACACAATCCTCATTCCTCTCCAAAGCAGATCCTGTGCAGAGCGAGGCAGCGGTCCTGTGGAAGACATATTATGTGAGCCTGTAATTTAAGCTTGTCTGAATGCATGAGCATAAGAGGGGCTGAATTAAAGCTGCACAGATAAACTTCAGTTCTGGCATTTCCTAGCCTGTGGGTCCATGACGTTTCACCCTTAATGTTCTTATAGAGCTTTTTTGGTAATTAATTTCTTAAGTTTGTAAAAAGTTTAAAAATTGAAAAATAAAAAGTCCATCATTGGATCACCAGCAGGATGGGGAATTTTAGATCCATCACTCTGTTCTCTACCATTTAAATTAGCAGAGTAACTGATAACAGTAGAAGGCTGCTGTTGTCTATTACCAGACCTGTCACCAGAGGGGGGATGGGATGCACACTTCAGCAGGGGGTTGCATAGCTATTGGCTAGCTAGTGAAGGGATGTTGAGCCTTAGGAATAGTAAGTTAAATTACAACTTCTGGAGGGGAGTATACTCTAGGTGTTGCATCCTTTTACCCTTGTCCCCTTGGCTCCTTCCCATTACCCATCTGTTGCTATCCCCCTGGCTCCTGCCTATGTTCCCTGGCCTCACTCATTAACCATGGGTTGCCACAACCATGTGAAAGATCGGGGGGGATGGTAATGTCTTTTCTGTTTAAAGGGTTCCAGAGGCTATTTAATCCCCCCTTCTCTAGGGTTTAAAGATAATGCTGATTAGACTCAATAGAGAGACCTTGTTTTCTTCTCAGTGATCACTAGGGATCTGAGCCTTAGACCTGGAGCCGGATGGTGTTGTAGTGAAAAAGACTGTAGAGGAAGCAAAAGCCATGAAGTTCCCCACTACCTGGTGAAATCACTAACAGCTGAAATCACTAAGAACAAGGGTAAGTGGTGGAACCTCAGAACACAGATGAACATCACAGCTAAGAACAGAATCAGCTGTAATGCTGCTGGGCAGCAGCAAGTGGCAGCCACAGCCAAGCAGTCATCACCCAACCACTCCCCTGCCTCCCCAGGTGTGGGAGCCTGATGAACCCAGCTGAACACAGCTCTGGATCCAGGGACTTCACTGACTTGGGACAACAAATTGTGAGTGGGGTGCAGTGGAGGGAAAAGGAGAATGGTGTGCTAAAGGGATGTTGATCCTTTGGACTTTCACATTGCAATGTTGGAAACTGAGGCAAAGCCCTACTGCATAATAGATTGTGGGGCATGTGTTTACTTATTGTTTGTATACTTTTGAATCATGGTGTTTCCTCAAATTAATCCTGCTTTCCCTTTCCTCTTCATAAAAGTTTCCCTTTGATACACACAGACTCAATGCTTGCAAGTGAGGAAGTATTGCCTCTTATAGGCACTCAGGGACGGTATTTAGTTTTCCCAGTTTCATGGGTGGGGTTTAGAGCTGGTGTTGATGGGCAGCTGGTAGAGGCAGGCATATTTACAGTTGAGTGGCATTGCCACACATCATGTGAACTTTCAGAACACTGTCCTGAGAAAAATGGATGCAACTTTCTCTAGAGCTGCTATTGTTTTCTGTCCTGTAGGCTGTTTGATTCTAAGGTATACATACATGATAGCCCAAATGCTGTTCTAATAGACATGATTATTGATAGCAATCCTTTCTTTATATTTCATTGTACTCCATCTTATAGACCTGATTTACTTGGAGCATAGCTGTTTGAGCATAGCATGCTTGTGAGACTTGTCATTCATATGTTCATGCCATAAGATCAAGTTGACAGAAGAATTATGCACATGCTTGAGTGTTTGTCTGTGAGTGATGTTTGTTTGCCCAAATGGCATGTTCTTGTTTAGTTAGAGAATTTGCCTTATCTTGATAGCTGTTTAGTCTAGTTTCTTCACCCTCAAGATGCTCTGAAAGAAATATCTTTATCACCAAATATTATGTTGATGTATAGACCATGCTATATGCTCTATTTTTGAACTTCCTTATCTTTTGGAGGCCCCAACACTTCTCGAGGTTGCCATGCCCTCTGTTCTCCTCTCACAATAAATGTTGTCAGGGTTCTACTCAGAATTCTGTCAGCATTCTGCTGTGTGTGTACTTACATCAACACAATGTAATGCATTTGTGGGAATGAATCATCTATCCCTTTAAATAAATACTGAAACTCGATTTCCTCTTTTTATCTGGAAGAGCCGTGCTATAGTCTGACCTCGGAGTATTAGCTTGTTTGCTGCATTGTTCAAATAACTTTCTCAGAGCAGGAAGAGGGAGCAGTAATACAAACAGCAATAACTCCAACATCATCCGGTAATGTGAAGGTTTTCATCTGTGATCTCAAGTTGCACTGTAGAAATGGATGCTTACATTCGCGAACGTATTTCAGAGCACATTTTGCATAGAAACAGCACAAATACATTTTGTGAGGAAGCAGCATTCCCAATGCACATATTCATTGCATCTAGGAATGCAGCCACATGTCCCGATAAAGCTGCAACAGGTACAAAACGCAACAGCTTGTCTGCTTAGTAGTGCTGATTGCTGTATGTGTGTCCATCTGGTGCTCTGCTCTTTGCACTGGGCTCCTCAATGAACATAGAGTCACGTTCAAGGTCTCTGTCCTGTTATTCAAAGTGCTCCCGGGCATGGATCCTAGATACCTGAAGAATAGCCCCTCTCTTTCTCTACACAACTAGGACTTCTTATGACAGTTATGTGCCAGTGGAAAAAAATGACTGTTCACCAACAAAGGAAACATCCTGAGTGTAGGAGACAGAACTTCCATAATATAGGTCCAACTCTTGTGACGATCACTCCCACAACATGTAAGAATGACCACAGACCCCATCGCTCTTCCTTCCACATCAAAATTCATTTCTCCAACTTGGCTTTACTGTACTAACCTTTTCACACACCCACAAACTTTCATAACCTCCATCTATCTCTTCTTTTTCCCCATCCCCCCCCTTCACACATTCCAAAAAATAATCCTAATCAAGCTAACTCTCCTACAGGCTGATTGATGGAAAATGAGAGTGTTGTTTGTTTTTAAGTATCTGAGAGGCTTTCAAATAATATGATGATAGGGAACATGTTAATACCTAGCTAACTAGTTACTTTTGCTTTATACCTATGCAATCTGTTTACTATTTTAGTGTCACCTCCTTTTAAGTAGTGATGTGAATAACACAATGGATCAGTCTTCCTTTATGAAAAATGTGGGTTTTTTTTATTCCTGTACATGCAAGGCACTTTATTAGAATACTGAAATGGAAGGCTGTTTTGATTAACCTAATTTAAAATACAGTATTTAAAAATGTAGCTTTCAAAATATTTGCCCCTATCATGAAGCCATATAAAACCTGTCAGAACATGAGTTAGAGTTAAATATTTTCAGCCATTGTACTGATTTTTCAGGGGGCACAAGCTTAAGTATTTATTTTGAAGGGGATATAATACAGAAGGCTCAGGGACATAATTTCCTTCTCCTTTACAAATCTCCTTCCAGATTTTTAAGTCTCACACAAAGCAGATGTCACTTTGAAAATGCAAAATTTCAAAACACTAAAAATCAGCATTCTTCAAGAATACTGCTGTATTTTAGCTTCATTTTCTGGTAGAAAATGTGTGTCCTGAATACCAATTATTCCTCTAATATAGTATTTTTTTTAGGAAAACAAAAGGACTCCATGATACAGATACAGAAGAAAGCCAAAATGGTATCCTGAAATAACCTCCTTGGAGCCAGGTCCTTGTCCAATTTTGTCATGTTTTTGCATTGCTGCTGCTGTTTAACCCTCAAAGGTTTAAATGATTTTGTTTATATGGGTAATATCCCGGTAGGGTTAAGGTTCAATATGGCAAATCTGAGAATGTTAGTGTTACCAGCTTAAATGACAGTATAGTCAATCAGACTGATGAGAATCTGGGTTTCTGAATCTCAATATTGTTGTGCAAGGAAATCCCAATACCCTTGCTAAAATAGGTGGTGAGATCCCCTCCCACAAGCTTTGATGCAGAGTCTACTGAAATTAATGTGAGTCTTTCCATTGACTTCAGAGGGCTTTGTATCAGACCCTATAATGGGAAAGTAGGAAATAAATGCCCCTCTTTTTTTCCTTTCTCTACCCTTGAATCAGTCTAAACCTACATCCAACCCAAGTCACAGTTTTTTAAAAACATCTCTGTTCTGAATAGGGTTAGCAGACATGGGGGCATATTTTTCCCAAAGCCCTTCACCGGTATCATGAAAGCTCAGGCTTACATTCTTAATATTTCTTTTATCTGAAAGGAAGTAGAACCTCCCTCTCCCTTTTTTTTCCAGGCCTCCTTCATACACCACTAAAGCAGGAAGAAAGGGCATAAAACAAATCAATACAATCTTCTAAAACCCTTTGTATGCCCCTGTAGGAAGGCACCCCGGTATGCCCAGGGTGGGGAGGCGAAGGAGGCCCCCAGCCAATAGGCCCGCCGAATAGCTGGCCAGGTAAACCTGCCCAGCAACAGGCTGGGATTGGGCCAGCGCCCCGGGCCGCCCGTCAACCGTTCAGGCCGGCCTGGATAGGACCACAGGGGACGGCCAACCAGGTGCCGAGGGGCGGGACTTCCCCAGGAACAGGAACTATAAAAGCCAGGCCCCGGGGCTCAGTGGGAGGCAGGCAGCAGTGGGAAGCAGACCTGCCACCCAGGGCTCCTGCTGGCGAAGGCAACGGCTACAGCCCCGGGCCGAACACCCGCCGCTCCCAGCGGAAACCCCGGGAGCAGGACTGGATAGGGCCTCCGCCGGCCGGCGATTGGAACTGGCCGTCGAAACCCCCGAGAGGGCAGAAGCCCCCCGAACCCCAAGCCTGGCCGGAGGGGCTCGGTCCGCCCCAGTGGGTCCCACCGCCCGAGGCGGGGCTAGATCTGGAGGAGCTGCCGGCCGCGGACCCCCCGGAAGCTGGGGCCGACCTTGAGGAGCTGCCTGAGGCCGGCCCCCCCGACGAACCCAAAGATCTCGAGGAGCTGCCGGACGCTGACGACTTGCCCCCGCTACCGCCTCCGGACGCCGACGGATGGGTGAGCCTGCCCTGGACCGCGCACCCTGCCCCCGGGTTGCTCGGGGTCAGCTCCGGGGAGGACGGGGAGGAAGTAGCCCAGGGGCAACCAGACCTACTGGTTAGAGAGGGGGCAGAGCCCCCGCGGCGTGTTGCGGCCGGATCCCCGCCGCACCAGTGGTACTCGCAGTGCCACTGGTAGGGCCCTGGGCTGGGACGCAGCGAAGACGGGTGGGCCTGCGTCCCCCTCCCCCTCCTCTACCCGCACTTGCCCCAGCAAGAGAGGGAGAGACTCTTCACCTCTGGCCAGACGGCCGGGAGACTGCTTGTTTGCCTGCCCTGCTGCACAGGGAGCAGGCCACTAGACTGCTTGTTTGCCTGCCCTGCGGCTCAGGGAGCAGGCCACTAGACTGCTTGTTTGCCTGCCCTGCTGCCCAGGGAGCAGGCCACTAGACTGCTTGGTGCGCGCCCGCCCTGCCAGAGGGCCGGGGCGAAGGACTGCTTGCTCGCCCGCCCTGCCAGAGGGCCGGGGCGAAGGACTGCTTGCTCGCCCGCCCTGCCAGAGGGCCGGGCCTAGAGCCGGACTCGTCAAGAATTCCCCTTCTAGGGCGGAAGAGTCCAGGACCTTCCCCAGCGGTCGGGCCCAACCACCCACTTACAGCCCCATTTCCAGTTGTAGCTATAGATGTAGCTGTAACTAAGATTAATAGGATGAAATTAAGAGAGGGGATATGTAGGTTTATAGCAGGGAAAACATCCTGCCAGTGATATAATTAAAGCAGGAGAATAATCCCTAAGGCAGTGTTGGAAGCTCATCACTTGGAGTCTTAAAACCAAAATAGACAGAAAACTGGAAAACGTCAGGTACCATCCTGCATTTAAGGCAATGCTTAAAGTGTGTGTGGGCGGGGAGTGGGCGATTAATAAGAGGTGTAACAGGGTAAGGGGGGGGGGAAGGTAGATATACTCTGCCCCCGTGGGTCCTGCGCTCTTCCGGCCCGGCCGGTGGTGCAGCTGGGGGGAAGGTGAGCCAGAGGGGTAGGGAGGAGACGGGCCTACTCTGCCCCTGAGTCCTACTACCTTCCCTTGGGTCAGTCCGTGGCCCGCTCCCTGCTTCCCCAGTTGGGTCCTCTGCCTCAGGTGTTGTGGCAGCAACTGTGGAAACTCCAAGCTTCTGCAGATTGTAGGCTGCAGACTGCCAGCTCCAAACTGCCAACTCCAATCTGCAGGTTTTCAAACTGCAAACTCCAATCTGTAAACTTCAAACTCCATACCTCCTTACTCCAAACTCCTCACTCCACAGCTGCCTGCCTGAACTGCAGGCTTTTAAGTGTTTGGGGCGGGGCTCCTTGATTGGCTCCAGGTGGCCTAATTAGCTAAACAGCCCCAGGTGGCCTAATTAGCTAAGCAGCCCCAGCTGAATCACCCAGGGAATAGGGCTTTGCTGAGCCTGGGGCTAATATACATGCCTTTTAGTACTCTTGCATAGCCGTCTGGCCTGACCCCGTCACAGAGGTCACAGATCCACCCCAAAAAACAATTGAGCTGGGTCACCAAGAGGAGCACTTTAGGCATTGTCTCACCAAAGTTGATGCTTCCAGGTTATGATTGACCCTCCTACACGTTTTTCCAGATTCCTTTAAGCACTGATTGACAGAGAGGTAGGCTGCATGTTCAAATAGGTATACTCCTTCTATAATTTGTGTGCTGAGTGCTGCTGGTTGATTCCAGTTGCTGGAATTTAGACTGTGATCTAAGTACTAAACTGCTGGCTAAAACGGTGCTGGTCTAGCTACCATAAATAAAACCTGGATTGTATTGCTACTTTTGGTCTCTTACTCTGAGTCAGTCAATAGCAATAGTTCTGAACAGCTGATAGACAATAGTAATAGGTCGTGAAGTGAGTTCTCGCTAGAGGGGTGACAACTGTGGTGTGGGACAGTTCTGGTGTGCAAAGCAAAGCAGTCGTAAAACACAAAACCCATTTGTAGGGCTAATTAAAGGTGTTGGGTGGATTTGTTTGTTTTTGTTTTTTTAGGTGTGCAGTTTCTGAAAAACAAAAACAGTTTGAAACACTTTTTTCTTCCATGGCTCCAGCGCAAAATGTCAATAGGAATAACTGTGTGTGTTTATATGGGGATACTTTTAGTGACATTATGGCAACGTACATTACTTAAAGTTGGCCTTTTTGATGTTATAAATCATGTCATAGGCATCCTAAAACACATTTAATTACAGGTGACAGAAAAGCTTCATGCACTAATGCTTTTCTGGTTGATCCACCATAGATTCCTGCTAAAAAATTTATAAGCCTTGGAGTCAATTCCCCAGAGGGTCCCTGGAGCATTTCCTGGATAATAATGATGCAATAGTTTTCTATCCTATTGATACGTGTCCCAGAGCACTGAACAAATGCTCCCATTCCCTGAAAGCTGCTCAAGTACCAGGATGCTGCTATAAATGGCTGAAATGTGATGCGGTTTCTCCTTCAACTTCCTCTAACTTAGCCTAATGGGGATTAAGAGCCATTAAGGGCTCTTTGCTGCATGTACAGTTGCAATTGATCAGACTGACTCAGTTGTTCTAGCCAATGATCTGATTACAAGTGTTGTCTCTTTCCAGTGCTTTACTGGCAGAGGGAAACCTACAAACGTACAAAAATAGGCAAGGAACACACATAGTGGATTTTTCTATGTGTATTCAAATTGTGCTTAACAAGAATGCTAAAACAAAAGACTTCAGTTCTTCCTGCCCATTAAAAATTGTTTCCAACCATCCAGCAGTCTAAAGGTGTGTTTGAAATAACACTAGAAACATAAGAGTTCTCAAAACTTTTCTTACAGAAATGTGGGACATAAAATTATCTTAAATTCTAAACGTAGTGAAATCAAAGCATATATCCTAAAACAAAGAGAGCAACTCCAAAAATTGCAGAAATATTTCACTACTAAAACCTCATACCGTAGACATTGCGTGATATTCCTCCCCACCCCTATCCTCTGGACTCATCCCACACAGTGGACACACTCTAGACCAGATCTTGGGCATGGAGCTGAATACAGGAATGGAGAACCATGAGAACTTCAGGCTTAATCCAGTGAAACTCTATTATCATCTCCAAGATGAAGTCAGATCTCACCCTGCTTTCCAGTAAAGAGAATGCTTTATATTTATAGTCTGCCAGGATCTAGGAAGCTCTCACACTCAACTACATTTCCAAACATCCTACTGGAATCTCCTCCAGCTGGGATGTCAAAGTGTGGAAGAGTCAGAATGAGCACATGTCCGTAGCTATCAAACATACTGGCCCTGACCTGTTGCCTTCACAGATCACCACGATTCTTTGAGAAGCAGGGGAAGCATGAAAAAAGGTGACTGAAGTGACGAAGGAAGAAAACATAAATTGTTGACAGGCTATGGCAAAAGAAATTCCAATAAGCCTACACCACAGTCACAGAAAAAAACAGCGTGGCCTCTAAATCCTATTTTTTACTGGGTCCTGTTCTATTCAGATTCTTACAGCCCTCATCACCACAGTGTCTGAGCATCACATACATTAAGCGTCATGATTATCATCTGTCTCGTGTGGGTTTTTCACTCTCTTTTCCTCTTCCCCACATAGAAATTGTATGAGGAGTCTTTATTTCTGTGTCACATTAATTTTATTTAATAAATTGTATTTACCTTTGGTTTAAATTAGTAAAAGTAAGGTTGATGCAGTGCATCTTGCACTTGGAGTGGAAAGTGCTGGTGAGGTTTGTGGTGGTTCTTAGTACCTCCAGGAGTTCATTTCACAATCTTGGACTGGTGTCTGAGAGAGATCTCAAGCATCAGTTGTTTTTTTATCATACCCTGTTATGAAATGGTGGCATAACAAAGACAGGAGATGAGTTTTCTTTTTATAGTTAAAACAGTAACATTTTCACTGATTTGACATTAAGAAGAATGAATAGGCAAGTTGTGGTTGTACAGCTGTCCACTAGGGGTTGGCAGGGAAGCCACTAACTTTTGCTCTCTCTGGATAGAGAAATATCTGCTCCCCTCTGATGACACTCTGGAACTAAGTTCTGTTGGGCCTTGAGCCCCCTGCCATTCAGGTCTCAGGCTGGCAGATCAGTGGGATCTGTTTCACCTTCCACTGCTTGCGTAAGGCTTAGAAGGCCTCCCAGTCTTGATACCTATGAGGAGATTGCCCTGATTACAGGGATTTGCAAGCTAGCAGGTGTGGCCCAGCAGTGTGGAAGTATTCCTTCCAGCACAGTACAGATGGCTTTCCTATGGGGAGATGGGAGCTCAGACTGGCAGCAAGAGGGAAGATCTTCAAAAGTAGGACTGGAGTGAAGAAAAGAACCAGAATGGAGGCTCCTTCCTCTTTGAACTGTGGCTAAGAGAAGCTGTGATGCAATTGTGAGATATTGCAGATGGTGCAACCGGGTGCATGAGAAGGGAAGCACGGACTATCTATCCTACCCAGTGGGTGGGAAATGGCGTATACCACCATGGACCATCCATGGTTTGGGCCACTGGATTGGCAAAGTGATAAGAAGTTAGTGAGATAACTAGGAAGCTTTCAGCTGATGGTTAGGGAGTCTCATGGGTGAATGGGAAGCCCACTGCTGTGGCACAGGTAGGGCAGAGACTGAGTGAGACACTTGCCATTGTAGGTAAGGGAAGTCACCTGCAGGGTTTCCTATTTTGGTTACACTCCCCACCCATAGGACCTTTTTGCCTATGTAGGGTTTGCTTTCTCTCCAGCAGTACACATTGCAAAGCGGGGAGCAAGGAACTGCAATCAGCTACTACTTGATACAAAAAGCAATAGTTTTTTATAGCCCATGAGAGGGAACTACAGCAGCTTTGCTGAGGTTTGAGGATGCTTACAAATACAAGTAGCATGTAAATAGCACCCCAAAACTGTGAAACTCACACAAAGTTGTCAGGGCTTTTGATAGCACAAGTCTTGGTTTCTTAGGTACACTTTTTTAAAAAAACACGTACTTCTGGATCTTCTGATGCCCAGCAGCATTCTTCCAATGGTTTCACCCTTCTTGTCTCATTTTACTTTTACTCAAATGGCTTCCACTTTCCGTTATTTTCAGTCAAACTGAATACACAAGCTGCCCTCAGTTAACATGGCTGTAATTTATCTACAATCTCATAGGTAGCAGTGAGGCTGCCACTAGTAAAGGAAACCATGCACTCCCATTATTTCCTGGTTTGGAAACTGGTCAGTAAGACAGTAAGGATATGAGGAAAATGGGCTGGGTAGAAGGGCAATACAAGAAAATGTGGAGGGAGGAAAAATAAAGATTGAGGAAGATGCATGGAAAGGGAGAAGGAAGGCAATAAGAGATTTCCAGCTCTCTATTTAAATTAGTAACTAATCAGATAAGCATGGGCTCCTGGAAAACTGAAACTCTACTTGCTGTATACAAATTGCTATGGTGGTTCTATTTTTTTGCTTGCTTGTTTGTTTTTTGCATCAGACATCTATATTTTTTTAACTAATTCCAGGGGAATTTAGTTTTCATTCTGACCACTGAAAGGTTAATGCTGTACAAGATGATGAAAAGATGTGGGTTTTTTTTCCAGAGGTATATATTTTTGCATCTTGGCTGTTGTTTGTTTATAGTTTAGCTTCATGCAAAAGAATTCATGGTTTGAAATCTCTCATAAAAGTACTCACATTGAAGTTGTTAATTCTTCTAATTTAAAAAGTTGGTGGAAGATACAAATACCGTAGTTTGCCCTAGGTGAAGCATCTGGGGCAGTCTCGTATGTCTCACCTAACACAGAATGGTTCAGTAGCTTGCTAAACACATTAATAATTCACCGGGCATCTAATAAAATATAGTTTTATCTGACTCGTGTTAGTGTTTGAAGGTAAATTAAAGGAAGAACACTTTTCCAAGTTGCCAAAATATAAGCCCATAAAATTAATCCTCTCCTTTTGATCAAAATGTGTTAACAAAACTATTCCTGTTTCATATATTGGTGTATAGCTAACATTTTCTGTTTGCATTGATAAATTGTTTCCAATATTTTGTTTCTCTTTCTCATGTATTTTATTCTGAGATTGGCAAGACATTGTAAATGTATTGTGTCCATTGCACATGTAGTCATAACTTTAATAATTTCACGACAGATTCAAGTAGGCTCATCTGAATCTCTGATAAATAACAATTCTGTGCTCTTACATGATTTGCAAAATATAAAAGTTCTAAATTTTATTAATATTTCTCCTTTTGGTTTTTAAGCCTGAGAACTGAGGGTATGTCTACACTGCCAGCTGCTTTGTCGGCGCTGCCGGATTGATACCGCGGGATCGATTGAGTGGGCCGTGGAGACCCACTCAATTGATCCCGGAAGTCCTCTCTGGTCAATGCTGTAAATCCACCCCTGCGAAAAGCGTAAGGCTGCACCAACCAGAGGGCATCTCTCATTGGCACAGAACAGTGGAGATGCTGCGGTAAGTCAAAGTTAGTAAGTCAACAGGAGATATGCAAGCTCCACTATACAGCTTGCATGTTTCCCATCAACGGCAGTGTAGACCAGGACTTAGTGATGTACACTATTCTGCTTGTTTTATATCAACGTGGTTGTGGCTTTTAAAAATTCATTAACTCTTTGGAATAATATATAGTATTCTATTTTGAACAGAATTTATATGATATTAAATTAATATGTACAAATAATAAGTACATGAACGTTCATACTTGAAAACCGGGTTGCTGATGGGAAATTGGAGAAAAACAAACATAACACGCATATTCAAAAAAGAAGAGTCATCGTGGCCATTACCATCACCATAATACAAAGTGAAAATGAAATAAACCTATATAACTTCTAGAGGATAATGTAGCCATAAATAATTAAATATATGAGCTTATAAAGAAGAAGTCTTGCCAGGTAAACCTGAGGTTGTATTTATAAAAATTAGAGGTGGAGGGTACACAAGAGTTGTAAGTAAGGAGGCATTAGACATGGCATTTAAACTTAAAGTAGGAATTCAACCTCTTTGTTTTATATGAAGAATATGAAGGGTTCTTCCCAAAATTACATTACGTCCTTCTTGAATGATATATCTGAGAATTCACAAGTAGATCCCTTAGCTAGGGTCAATTTTAAAATGGGTCCTCTAAGAAAAACAGTGCCTTGTTTCAACTCTTTTTTTGTCCCAAATGATTTAATAATAGAATAACACAGACGCTTCAAACTTTTTTTCTTTTTCCTTTGGAAATTTTTCTTCAAATTGCAAGTTTCTCCTGCATGTCTGGCATGTAAAATATTCTTTGAAGAAACTCATAAAGAATTGCTCTCTTTCAAAATGGTCTCCATGTCCTTTTCTTCTTAATGGGTGCCAAGTCCTAGTCTCTCCTTCTCAAAGATGACTACCTCCTCCATTCACATGCTCCTCTCTGCCTCCTGACCGAATAGTAAGTCACCATCTTCCCTGAGGGGAGCTTGGCTTCGTTCCCGTTGCTATTGCCATCTTTGCTAAGGGCAGTCTCTAATGTGTCCAAAAACCTGATATTTTGCAACAATTGCAGGGGGTCATCCTAGTTCATCCCCACTGACAGTCAGTCACTCAGATGAGAAATTTAGTCTACTCCATCTCCTCCATCATATCTGGCTTGATCTAAAGCCAGGTATCTTTCAGACTATACCTTGGGGAAACCCAAAAAGGGGGTGGACGAGAGAGAGAGAGCTGAGTATAATACTCATATTGATGGCACTGCAGCACAAAATTCTTCAGTCTTCCTTAATAGCTACACATGCACATTTGCCAGGAGGGCTCAATGAATGTGATATCCCACATGAAAAATCCCTTGGGGAGGATTAACAGTTGGCCAGCACAACCTTTTGATTCAACGATAGGGTAGCTGGGTTATATGCTTGTAGGACATGGTTGCAGCAGAAAAAAGAACACGTGGGACTAGAGCTGGGCAAATGGTAGAAAATTATTCATGGATGTTCTTGAGATTTCTAAACAGAACTTTGTTTCAAATGTGTTCGCATCCCATTTTATTAGCTTTTTCTGAGTATTCTCACACATTTATTTTGTTCATATGACTGTTCGTGGAAAATGAATTTTAGACCCTTAGTTGAAAATTGTTTGATTAATCTAACAAAATCTATTTAATGAATACCAGAATTCCACTTGGATAGAAGTGAAAGTTCCCTGATGAAGAACAGAAACCATACCATGTGACATAGGTGGTCAGTCTCTGTCAGCTATTCCAAGGAACTAGCATAGTGAACATCTGCAATCATTCCATAGTCTGAAACTTGTTTGCACAAAATAATAATAATTAATTTTCCAATAGATGAGAATTTTACAAATTGATCATCTGTTTACTTTACTGTCAATTTGCCATTGTTGTCAAAGGGCTATTAATACAGTCCTGCTTTGATTCACTCTTGCCCTTTTCTTATGTGGTATGTATCTTAATTCCAATTTCTGCTTTCCACTCCCTGTATTTTTTTTTTTTTAAATCTCTCCATAAGCTTGGTTTTCACTTCCAACCCACCAGGCAATGCTTCTGTGACAGTAATGTTGTGCTGCTGCACTCAGTTCTTTGTGTGGAAAGAAATTGCTTAGCTTTTTGTATGCTATTTATACAGAGCTTCTCCATGGTGATGTCGTCCCCTCCCCCAAATGGCTCCAAGCGTCCTCATGCTGCAGCTAACCACCACCTGATGTCCTATTTTCTGATTGGCCCTAGCTGTTCCTGAACCTTGTAACACTTGTGAGCTTCCACCCAGATGTACTGTTTATGAATCTCCTGCAATGAGACATAATCTTCACTTTAACTTCTATCATGTGTCTCCAATTGAGTGAAAACACCAAGCAAATACTTGTGTTCATATATGTAACCTCATGTCCTCAGTTCAGCCTGGAGGTGACATTGGAAGTAAGAATATTGTTTTTGTGTTCAGACTCAGTAAGCAGTTCTGGTAGACAAGTTCCTATGAAAACTGTTATCCATTATAATTAAACAGAGATACAGGAATTTTATATTCAAATGATGTTTTTCCTGAAATTGCACAAACAGTTTTATCCTACATTTATTGTTTAACTAAAAGCCAGTCAACCGATTAACTTTCTCAGGGGGATTTCCCTGTGATTATCAAGACAGGTAACTATGGCAAGGTCACTAGCAAAAACAGTCTTGTGACTTTCAGCCTGATAGATCTGGCAGAAAATGCAGATGAGAGAAATGTCACACTTAGACAACGATAATCTTAAATCTCAGAGACTGAGCTCCGATATGTTATTTCAGACCATCACAGGGATTCGTGAAATCTGTCTGTTCGTTCCTCCCGGAGACCCTTTCTGTTCTTACATCTCAGTATGTTATGATAAATAATGCATTACCTTCCCAAAAGTATTGATAAAATGGCTTCCTTATCTGTATGAGGGATACATTTCAGAAAGAGAACAAGCAGAACACAGAAATGGAAATTAAACCCCGGACCGCCAGCTTCCATTAGCAATAATGGTGTCTGACAATTTCAGGGTTAAATGAGAAGTAGGGGCCTTTTTACTGAGTTCTGCTCTTTGTTCTTGCTTTAGTGTGTGTCATTGTAGCAACTGTCATGTAAGGTTAATGACAGCCTCTCATTACCCTTGTCAAATATGTAATAATGTGGCCCAACAACAGGGTTGAATGGCTCCTGCTTGTCAGACCCCAATGTTTTGCCTAGCAGATGGTCACTGTGATTGGAGAGGCCCTCAGATCCATCAGTGCTATCCTGAACACGTGTTTGAGGGAAGCATTTTCCCCTGATGGGACAACTCATGGATGGAATACTAATTGGGCACAGCAAGACAACCAAGGATTTAAATTTTTTTTTTTATCCCTGTTAGTATTATGCTGTATTCCCAGGAAGCGAGATAGAGATGCAAGGTCCCTTCCCCCCCCCCTTTTTTTTGGGTGGATTCCTTAAACTGGCAACATGTCTGTGTGTTATTTCTGGCATTGTAAATCAGGATTCTTCAGCAACAGTGTTCGTGGGTGCTGGAAGGCATTGTTTGGACAACTTGTGACTGTAAAATTTTAAAATCTGGATTCTCTTCTGCAGTGTCTTTAAAAAAAAAAGGAGGGGGGGCGGAGGGGGGAAATAAAGATGTTGCTCATCTTAGACAGGCTTTGGAAAACAGAATCTTGACATGGCCCATGGCAGTAAGCCATGATTCATTAATATTACTAAACACCCATTGTGCTAGACATTGCACAAACAGAGAGAAAAAGTCAAGTCCCTTCTCTAAAGAGCTGAACATATTTTCAACGTTAGTGAACTAAAAGGCAGGGTTCTGTGTCATTGGATCCATAGAGTGATCTGCCTTAAAGTCTCTTGATCTCCTGAGTAGTCAGCATTCTTAGGGTCTGTCTACACTGGAGCTGGAGGTAATTTCCAACTTGGGTAGACATGGCCATACTAGCTCTGGTCATGCTAGCCCATTGAAAATAGTTGTAGCCATGGCTGCATAGGCAGCAGGATGGGCAAGCAGCCCTCAATATACAATCCCCTCTGAAACCCTAGTTACTCAGGGTGGCTAGCCTCTCCTACATCCCTGGCAGCTGCAGCTGCATTGCTATTTTTAGTGCACTAACTCAACTAGAGTAAGCACAGATATGTTACCTAAGCTGAAATTATACCTTCGGCTGCAGTGTAGACAGACCCTCAGTCTCTGTCAGAGTCACTTGTGGCCCTTATACAGAGAACCCTTTGCCTAGGGTCCTGTGTATCCTGTGCATGGAATGTGCTGTGGACTCCACCCTTTATTGCAGAATTATGTTCCAAAATCTGAGCTTCCTTTTTTTGTTTTTGTTTCTTCTTTTTAAACTTCTTTTTAATCCCTTATGGTTCCAAAGAGAGCCTGAAAAACGTACGACGAGTATAAGATGATGTAATGCTGTCTTTCTACATTAAAAAATGTTGCATTCATGTAATTACATCAGTTTTTGGTGCACACCCCTACAAACAGACTGAGCTAGCACCAAATGGGTCTTAGGATGGTGTATCTCAGTACAGCCCGTCTACGTGAGGGATTTGCATCGATGTAGCTAAAATTGCTGGAGTTAAACTGGTGCAAATATTCTTAATGTAGACAAAGTGTTAGTCTTCGGATAGCATGAAACAACAGCTCTCAAAAGGTAAAAACTGCTCCATTCATTTTGATAGGTGCGTTAACTCTGGAACCTATAGTCAACAATTTTCAAATCAATGCTATTAATTATTTCAACATTGATCATTTTAGTGGAAATATACCACAAATGTGCATATCTCAAATAGACTCCCATAGCTCTGTAGGGATTGGGTTGGGATAATTTAATATAAAAATAAATAACACAGGATTTACAGTACTGATTAAAATGAAAATCTACAATACAAATGTATAAAGTATAAATGTTCATTTGAATGAAGTTGCCACAGAACTTCTAGTCTCCCACATCAGTGTGGTTCAGAATCTAAGCAACTTGCTTCAGAAGTTAGGTGCAGCTTGTAACAGTCTTCCTAGGACCATGCCTATGACAAACTAAAGTGCAGCATTGACTGGCTCTGAGAAAATTTCCATCTAGTTTTCCCTAGCCAAAAAGAGACAAAAAGAATTTGGGAGGATAATCCTCTTTACTCTAACAGGTTAAGAAAAACAATGTATAAAAGATGGTCCCAAAATAGTTTTTCTCAAGATATTATTAGCAGGTTTAATAATCCAATAGTATGTAAGCATCTTTTAGATTTTTTTTTTAAATTTATTTTGTCAGTCTTGATCTGATTCTGATGAGGCACTGAAAGTTGCATTCTGAGGGCCAAAAGTGGCAGCCTGAATTGTGCAAACACACATCAGAGGTACGAGCAAGTATTTTATTTGCTGTCAACCTAACACGGGCCTTTTTAAAATTTAGTCCTAAATCCTTTGCTGACAAGGAAGATTCCTTACCAAATTTTATTTTTAAAAGTTTGCTGTGGATTTTTGTTCAGTTGGCATAGTTGTTTTTTATTTTCTGTCTTATTGAAACCACAAGGAAACAACAACAGTTGTGGAAAAAGCTAGTTCATTATATCTGTTCCCTCCCACTCCATCCTCAATATTGGTGTGTCCCGTGTTTGAAGGAATTGTAAGAATAGAAGTCAGGAAACCATGGACAGATACTAGAACTGCTGATGGGGACGGGGATAGAGCGGAGTGTAGAGGGGGCAATTGCCAAGGGACCCAGTGATTTTTTTTTAAGGGGGCCTGGTGATTTTTAAAAGGGGACCAGGCCATAGGTGGTGGGGTGAAAACTTCACCTCAGGGAGACTAGGTCCCCATCCTACCACTTCCTCCCGTGACCCCTGCTCACAGTCCACCCCCGCTTTGCCCCATGTCCCGTCCCAGCCCTTCTTGCTGCTGCATCCCTCCCCTGCAGCCAACCTCACCTCTTAGCCCTACTCCTCTCTTCCATCTACCCCTTTCCCCTCATGGCCTCCCCAAAGCCATGTTCCCCTACCCCAATCAGACCTCCTGACCATCGCTTGCCACGTGCATCTGTCCTTTCCTACCCCACTCGCCCCCTGATGCTGGCCATGTCCCTCCTCCGCCCCTCCCTGCTTAGCCTCTCCAGTTGTTGCTTGCCACTTGGGGGAGGCAGTATTGTGGAAGAGAGGAGGGAGATCAAGTGATGGGGAGGTAGGGACACGGGTCAAGTGGGGGAGTGGGTGGGGCCTGGGGCAGACTGGAGGGGGCCCACGGACGAAAAGGACAGGATGGTAGGCAGAAGGGGTAGGGCGGGACTGTTCTGCCCTGGGGCCTGGAATTCCTGTTAGCAGTCCTGATTGGAGCTTTTTGAGGGAAAATGTATGAGAAATAAAAAGAAGGCATAAGTAGAGTCAGCTGTCCTACTGTGCCCATGTACATGATGATGTGCCACATCCTCGGGGAGGGAGCCATGTTTCTGCTTAGTGCATCCACTTTTTTCAGAAGACAAATGAAATACATTAGGGTAGATATTGCTACTGCTATTAATAAATGCTAGGATGCTAAAGAAACAGAGCTGTGTAAGTAAAGGGCGGAATTAAAACAAGGACCCCATTTTAGCAAATATGTTGGGCCAAATCTTGGTGTCAACTCTGCTGAAGTCAACAGCCATCCTTCAGGTAGAACTCTCTTGTCTATGAAAGATCCTATGGCAATCTCAATGTCTTGGCTAACATATGCTCTTATAACAGCTTTTAATGGACCAGTCTGTGTCTGATTTATTCTCAAGCTCATAACAGGTGCTCCATTTACCTGTATAATCCCTTCACAACCACAATGTCGATCATGATTTTGTAATTGTTTTGAGATACACGGAGCTCCCAAGCGGCCCATATTTGAAAACTAAAGCCCCCTGACTTACAAGGAGTGCTCCAAACCTGGAAACTCTGGACCTTTTTGGCTGACCTAATGGAGCAGTGGATCAAATAGTCTGTTATCTGGAAGGCAGCAAAAATAGTCTGACCTTCTGCCTTTAAATTATGAGCCCATTCGTGCAGATTGAAGTGCAAAGAAATTCTGCCCCAGAGGCTGTACATGTTGTGAGGATAGCAGTGAGAGGGCAGAGGTACCCAGCTGATGTACAAGGTGTCACAAGGCTGCAGAAGGCAAGAATGAGTAGAGGA
Source organism: Mesoclemmys tuberculata (assembly GCA_007922155.1). Lineage (NCBI taxonomy): Eukaryota > Metazoa > Chordata > Testudines > Chelidae > Mesoclemmys > Mesoclemmys tuberculata. The sequence goes on from ML675601.1 coordinate 74,465,305, forward strand.
AAGAACAGCTTAGCCCTTAGGCTCAGATTCTGAAAGGTATTTGAAATCAATAGGAGCAGATGCTTAAATACCTTTGAGGATCTGGGCCTTTGCTCCCATTTTGAAAGGCCATTTGATGACCGGGATAGAGGCAATGTGGACGGTATTCACTCCCCCTAAGAGAAACAGGGTCCGAAAACACTGTCCTACTGTCCCTAGAGATGGAGCAAGGAAGCCTGTTCAAAGCTAATGGCATCAAGACAATTAAAATGAATTGGCTGGTTACTTGTACGTTTTAAGGTTGCATGTGCTAAGTCTTTTGTATTTGGGAATTAATTTCAGAGTTAAAGATTGTTTTAGCTCTGAACGTGGAAGGCGTGGGAAGGGGGGTATCATTTGACCAATGGAATATGTTAGCATACCTTACTATTTCAAGAGTATTGATAGGGCTGGAGCACAGATATGAAATCTGGAGCTACTTAGTTTTGTTCTCCACCTGCATTTGTGCTGGTCACAGAGAGAGACAGGCACCAAATTGTGTGCCAATGAACAAAACTTCACATTTAGAAGGAAACTAAAATGGGATCAGGGGATGTTAGCTCTTTAGCCCCTCTCTCTCTCTCTCTCTATATATATATATAATGTCTAGTTTTAATTATTTTGATTTGGTCTTTAGTTCTTTTAAATCCTTGACAAGATGTTTGGTGGTAAATATTTTTAAAATTAAAAGTTCCCTTCATTTCCTAACTTTCATATATTTTGAGCTTGCAAAGCAAAATGATTTTAAAAAGGTACCCTACTTTATGTATAGGAGGAAGAGACCAATCTAGGTCTCCCCTGTGTAACAGAGAGCGAAAAAGAAAAGCTGACCTTTTCTTCTACATTTGGAACAGTAGAGTAATTGATAATTATTTATATGATTCTCATTTAATTAGATGCTATTTAATTAATTGTTTAATAAGAAAATTCATTAATTTCTTTAGATTGTAAGCTCTTTGAAGTGGGAGTTTGTTTCTTTTTAAAAAAAATGCTTACGTAACTCCCTTCATGCCTTGGACTGAAATAGGTTTTGCGTTCAGCCTATCTGTTTTCTCAGTCTTTTAGGTAAAGCTGAGATGTCTGAGTGGACAGACAGGGGTTTGAGAATTATCAGTGTGTCTGAGTTTTGAAACAGGCTCTTTCTAATATTTCGGATTGGTGGATAGTTTCTCCTACAGAAGCTTAGGCCCAAATTCTATACACACAAGTCCCACTGGAAAGAATTTGCCACACTGAATTTGAAAAACAACTATAAAACTTTTTGCCCATGAAAGCTTATGCCCAAATAAATTTGTTAGTCTTTAAGGTGCCACAGAACTCTTATTTTGCTGAAAACAGACTAACACGGCTACCCCTCTGGAACTATCAAACTTCTGATATGACCGGTACAATTAGGCGCAAAAATCCAAATGCACGTTTGTAACCTCAGACTGCTTCATGTTGGGCTAGTGCAAAAAGGCACAAACTCCAGGAAAAAATAACAGCATGCCCAAGTTCCCTAAACAAAAGTACCATATATGTTTGTTGTTGGCAGAAGGAAGGCACACAGCTCACATGCTGCTGCTGGTGTTGATGTTCACAGAAAGACAGGAGAAACACAAACAATCTTGTCTTCCTCTTAGAATTACTTCCTGAGTGAGGGCTCCTTCTGCTATGGGAGGAGTTGCAACCTGGGAGTATGCCCATAAATGCTCATTCGCTCAGCTAGCACAGGGACTGTTGTAGTATAACTGTGTAAAGACAGTAGTGGATTGTTTAAAAAAATATTCACCCTTCAGATTTTTCAAAATCCAGAGTCTGAGGACAGAAATGGGACCTATTGTGAGATTTTTCATGGAAAAAAGTGGTAAGTAGGGTATAAATCTGGTCAGAGGCTTTTTACTTTAATTCCCCGGCTAGTAGTAAATTTGATTAGGGAAAAAAGGGTGCTAAACAAATATTTAAAAAAATCTCCCAGTTGATTAAATCACGCTTTCTCTGTCTGCTTGGCTTGTGAAGTTGACTTGGGCATCATTTAAATCATACAGTTTAGATTATGATTCTCTAACATGACATTAAACTTGCTTTGATGTTCCAAGCAAATACAGGAAAAAAAACCCAGGATCGTAGTGATTGCTCACATTTTGACAGCATCCTCAGAATTCAGCTTCATTCTCCTAACAAGCAGCAGCATGTAAACCTATCCCAGGAATGTGTATGTTTTTATTTTGAATTGTCACTGGTTTGCATTAAAAAAGAAGAGTGCCCACAACTGCAGCCTAGATTGTGAACAGGAATGGCTGCACTCGATTTCCCTAACAGACTCCAAACATTGTCTGCTTTAATGTGGCGTTGTGGAGGGAAGGGCAGGTCATGGGAGTGGCTTTTGTGTTTTGCTATGAAGGTGCTGAGGGCTGTAGCCAACCTGATCTCTTCTGGGAGTGAGTTGGTGTTGCTTGGGCTGGTTGTAGAGAGAGCTTCGTTCCCTTACAAAGAAATTTGATCTCTGAGGGTGACACATTTATTGTTATAGTGGAATGTAGCTGTTCTGAGCGGTCATGAGGGTGCAGAGTGAGAGAGAGCCACTCAGGCCAGTCCCCCTGAGGACTTTGAAGATGAGCACTCAGTCCTTGAATTTGACCTGATATTTTTTGGGAAACCAGTGACAAGGCCGGAGACTGCGGTAACGTGCTGTCAATAGTTGGTGTTGCTGAGAAGTCAGGCTTCTGTGTTCTGAGCCAATGGCTGGGTTCTTAAGGTCTGTGCTTTTATACCTAGGAACAGAAACTGTCAATAGGTGAGCCTGGAGCTCATAATGCACATGGATTACCATGGCTAAGTCTGAATCTAAAACAGTCGTCTTGTGTAAGGGAAAGGGAGTTTTTCATGGCCATGGGTCACCAAAGAGCAGAGAGGACTATTGTGCAGCTGTAGATTGCCCTAGCAATCTTTAGGGTGACCAGACAGCAAGTATGAAAAATTGGGAGTAATAGGCACCTATCTAAGACAAAGCCCCAAACATTGGGACTGTCCCTATAAAATCGGGACATCTGGGCACCCTAGCCATCTTAGCACAGAGGCCCATAGCAAGAGCTTGTGTTCTGGGTGTTTGTCTCCTACTTAAATCCATGAGTCTTGAGCTTAGGTTATGATTGTGTTTGCTTGGTCACAGGCGTGTAGTGACAGTTTGAACTCAAATGCTATTGATGGCGCTGGGCAAGTAATAGGCTGTGAATAATATTTGTGGCAAATTTTGGAATTTTTTTTCAGCAGCTATATTTTTTTCATCATTTTGATGAGGTCCACCTATTGGGTTTGTACCCTAATTAGAAGAAATTGGGGGAACAAAGGTGAGAATGAAAAATGGAGCAGATGGAGGGTAGGATGACAAACTCACTGAGAGAGAGAGGAAGAGAGAGAGTCTGTGTAAAAGGAATTGAAAGTAGAGAGGAATAATTCTAAGGAAAACATAAATACCATATGTTTACCAACTGCAGACACCAATTTGCCTGTCTCAGCCATTTTTTCTAGCACTAATACATAGTATGGGTTTCCTTTGGAGCTAGTAAAATAAAAAGTGCCTACCAGCTCATCCGATAGGGAAGCCTCACTTTGTAGAGCTTCAAAACCATGAGAGTCCAGGATTGTGTGAGACTGCAGTGCTCAGTCAGTGAGTCCTATGCCTTAAATTAGTTAAATCTGCCCTCATTTTTGGCCACCACTTGGCAGATGCTATAATTGATGAGGAATCCGCTTTTTCTAGGGAAGGGAAGAGAAATAATATGGAACATACGGAAAAACAGAATGCTAGGTGAAACCAGCTTTGCATAGCTCCTATAAGTTATAAGAGAGCCTCCATTTTGGTTCACCTGTTAGAGCTGCTGTCTGTGACTCACATATTTGAGTCTCAGCTGGTGCAATGTGCACTAGTACAGTTGAATGGTTATGTTCATGGCATTGTCTGCCAAAAATATTTGGAAGACCCATGTGTGACTAGGGTCTGATATATTTCATCCAGTAGAGGGCAATGGCGCACATACACTCCAGCCAATACATTAAAACCTGGCGTGCTGCAACTTGCTGGCTCCTTTTTTGATAGCTGGCAGGGGGTACAATTGAAATTGACAAGATTCATGTCTTCTGAAATGCTTGGACAGCAGGATTCTGTCCATGCCTTTCCCCTGCCAACGGAACTGGCAGGGAGAGTGGAGTGCAGATGGAATGGCACAATTTACCTGTGTGCTTGCGTCTCTTGCATCTGCAGTCCCACTGAATGTGGTACTCTGGGGTATGTTTTGTGGTTGGCTCCTCAGCCTAGGAGCTGGGATTTTAAGTGTTGCAGCCCTCACTTATTTTCCTATTAGTGGTAATTTTTACATTATAAAATGTAGCTCGGGGTGGGAGGAAGGAAGTGCGGTCTATCACTTTTGCAAGTATCAGTTTAAGTATGTAAGCAATGGCCATGTACATATTTTAAAGTAAGATTCATCATTTTTCTGACTCTACAAAAATTATCTTCTGTCCAGTGACTAGTCTATAAATATGACTAGATCAGACTCTCATAAGAATTCTTGTATTTCCTCTGGACGCTCTTTCTTGTGGTATTTTGTGCTTCCATTTCTGGTCCTCTTTATGATTTCAAAGTTTAAAACACTTTTGTGCTCTTGTGGAAGAGACAGAGGCAGAGTCAGGGTTAGAAAAGAGGAGGAAATTAGCAGTGGATGAGACAGGGAGTTGTAAATAGAATATTATAGAGCCTTTTGGCCATCAGTCTGGATCTAATCTGTGGGAGCTGTTTGTGTAGTAAGTGCTTCATTCACAGCAAACATGGCTGTAGTGTGATGGGCTGAGGGAAGGGTAGGGATAGGAGGAAAAGGGTGAGGTTGCTGGAGAAGTAAAGATGTCAGGAAAAGAATAAGGGGCAGAAGAGGAATGAGATGCTGAAAACAAAATCTAGAAGAAGAAAGAGGTAGCCCATCAAAGGGACAGACAGACAGAGTGGTGGAAAGAAGAAGCAGTCTGAGTTAAAAATGTTCCAATATGTTGTATATGAAAACCTGAGGAAAGGTAAAAAGGAATTTAAAGATGACACAGGAAGGTATTTTTTAAAAAATGCATTAAATAGAAAGATGGATGAAGGAGCAATTTCTCTGCCTTCAGTGGAATTTATTCCCCTTCTCTGGATACTGCAGAGCTACAGTATTTCTCCACAAAAGACTTTATCCCATCCTGCTCCTAACAATTGCGTACACATCCTCTCCATTTTGTTACCCCATCTCCTGTAACCCCGTCTGTCTCATCCATCTTTTGTCTCTTGTCTTGTATGGAAGTGCTACGAGGCAGTAACAATCATTTTCAATATGCTTGTACAGTACCAAGCACAAACGGGTCCCTAACCTACTTGAGGCCTCTCGGCACAGCCACAATATAAATATTAAATAATAACCACTGGCTCTGAAAGAACAATTCTTGTGTCTTGGAATGCAAGTTTACATTCTACATCTACAACTGGTAGAGATGTGCATTAAAATTTGCTGGGCGTTTTGCCTTTGGGCTGTTTGAGAGGTATTGCCCCTGTTGTTTGCATCTGCCAATCTGGCTCTGCCTGTGTAACATGGATTTGGTAGTCTCTGTTCAATCTCCAATGAACAAGTTCCACACACAAATACTGGCATTAATTGGGACCCTCACTGAGCAGAGAGACTGTATGGCCGCAAAGGCTGAACTATTCTCACCCTTAGGCACAATAGTGGGACCATCTGGGGAAATTTGAACTTTCCATGTGGATAAACAGAAGATTTCAGTCTCCAGTGCCATCCACCTGACAATTTTCATAAACCATAAATTCACACACACATACATTACATAGAAACATAGTAACCCGTTTTCTTTAAAGAGAGGATACAGTAACTGAACTCTTTCAAAACCTGAGAAGACAAGTTTGATTTGTATTTGGCTCAAGCTTTGATGAAGATTTGGGTCTGTATTTCATTCTCCCTTAATCTAAATGTCTTGTTTTGTTAATATGAATTGGAGACTTGCTAATACTCCTACAAGAGACCTGCCTGATACTGAACTGACTCGGAACCCGTATGCAATGTATTTTAATGTTTTAAAGCCTCAAACCTTTCAGAGGTTAAAGCAGAAAATGAAGATGACATTGTTGTGGAATGTATATCGATCCCGAGTATGTAATAACATCCCTGGCACTGAGGGCATTGCTGCTTACACTTAAAACCACAGCTTGCTTTTAGCCTTACCCAGTGAGGCTATTAAGTTGGCAGGTGAATGGTTCCCTGCCCTTCTCCCTTCTCCTCATCTCCTCTATGTAGTATATTAACCACACAAAATGTGTTAAAGTAATGTTGTTTACAGAGTAAACTGGGAAAAGCAAAGAGGAGAAAAAACCTGGCTACCTCATCATTATCTTACCTAGGCTGAGTGAAAGGATCTCTGGTCACTGGGGAGACTGGACATGAAAATTGTGTAGTCTGAGACTAAAAATAAAACATCCTTACAATCAGTGATGCTTCAAGAAGCTAGAATCACGTCCACCTGCCTTTCTGAGCCAGAGCCAGGGAAAAATAAAAAGCATGCGGTTGAGCACAACCGTGCGTTGAAATTTTAAGGAGACTGTGCATTGACCTTTAAGGAACATGCACGGTGTTTAAGAACTTACCCATCTACAGGCAATTATAAACATGCCTGAGGTCTGCTGGGAGTTCAGCTGTGGTTTCCTGCCTGCTACCTCTTCTCTTCTGGAAGCAGCCATATTCTGCAGCATGGCCCTGACAGAGAGAGCCTGCAGGGAAGGAGAGGTTCTCGGAGCCTTGCTGCCAGGGCTGACTCCATGCTGCTGTGATTGCAGCTGGGCAATTATCACAAATGTGGAGTCTGCTGCACTATGGCTGCCTGAGACTGGTGCTTTCTCACTGCACCCAGCAAAGCAAATGTTCTCCAGTGCTGCCCAGCTCTTTGCAATGCTCGCCAAGCACTCTGGCAACTACCTGTGCTCACTGATGCTTTGTCCCTTGCTGGCTCTTATGGCCACTCTCCTGGCTAGTCTCTCTGAGTCCGGCTGTACAACTGGGCAGGAGAGCAAAGCTGTGCAAGGGGCAGGCTGCTCACATCTCCAGGCGCTGCATGAGGCGGATAGCAGCTACCAAAGGTTGCTACTACCTTTCCCATGCAGGTGGGTGGGAAGGGGTGGGAGATGAGCAGACAATTTTCCAGGGAAGCAAGCTGGTCCAGGCCAAAGGGGTAATCAAGGACTGAATAGTGATTCACTGTTTTGAGCGTCTCCCATTCCTGGTTCTGCACAGCTGTTTGCTATCCCCACACTCAGGGTGGTTTGCAAAGTGCCAATCCAGCTATTAATGAGAGTTTATCAGACTTGAAACTGACCCAGACAAACTGGGGATGCCATTCTGGGAAAGCCGTAGCTACCCCATAACGTGTTTTAGCATAGACAGTATTCAGATTTGTGGTATAATAAACTCCTTTGCTTAAATGTTTGCCAAAAGTGAATTTCCTAGATTATTTAGACTGTAGTGCACTGAATTATCTTGTATGGAATTAGCTTACTCAGGCCTGATCTACGCTTACCTTCCGGATTCAGCGGCAGTCGACGGAGATACGCAAGTGATGTAAAACACTTTGCTGCGTCTGTTCCACATGCCGTCCACACTGCGCTGCGCCACTTTTACGGGGGTGGTTTTCCTCCGTTGATGTCTGGATCGACAGAGCGGGTCTACACAGACTGCTTAGTCGATCCAGAGACATCGATCTGATAGCAGCGAATTTGCTGCCATCAGTATAGACCCAGCCTTAGACTGCGTGCCATTTGGAGCAGGGACTGTCTTTATGTTTTGTGTTTGTACAGCGTAGCACGATTACTAGGACTCCTCCCACAATAGAAAGAAAGAGACAGACAGAGAGAAGACTGGATTTCAGTGTGCATATCTGATGTTTGCACTTCAACATTTCTGCTGTGTGGGTTACTTACATAAGTCATAGGGTGCTGGATCTGTTTCCTGACTAGATGACTTAAGTAGCTAACCAACAGAGTGCAATTTTAACTATTCTAGCCAAATGAGCTGTAGGTGAGCTCTTTATGCTAGGGAAAAACTTGTCATGAAAAAATTTTCAAATATTGAATAAATTCAAGGCGTGAAAGCCTGGTCAAACTCCCATTGACTTCAGTGGGCTCAGGATCTCACCAAAGTTGTGTGTGTTCCCCCCACCCCAAAACATTTTCACCAAGTGGTGAAATGTGATGGACTATGTTATTGAGCAAGACTTCTTTGCTCAGCTCTAGAAATAAAAAATAAAAGGTCCTCTTTGAATTTTTTTAGCTACTCCTTTGGTTATTGCTTGTAAATATGACTGTTTACAAACATTTAACAGGTCTACTGACACTGACTCCCCGAACCTAATGTGGGGAACCACAGGAGGGACTGTGGTAGAAGAGTCTCTGTGTAGTTTTTCTAGACATCTTTCTAAATTGTTTCACTAGGGGTGGGGTTTGTGGGGTCTGCTCACAAGCCCTGTGGATCCCAGGACCCATGTGAAGCCACTGGAGGGCCAGGACCATCCAGGTGGAAGCTCATACTTCTGCACCAGCACTCGGTCTCCAGTGGCTCTCTGACTGTTTCTGAATAGAGCTATGCTATCAGGCCTTCCAAAGTCAGTGACTTGCCACGAAGGGGGTTGCCAGTCATGGAGGGGTGGGCTGTAATAAAGCAGTGGCACTTCTGTTTGTATTACTGTTCTGTACTTTGCTTGTGGTGTAGATGGTGGGCGGAAAGGGCGCATGTTCCCCATCCCCCTGCTCTAGCCTGCCTATTTCTCCACTGGCCCTGGCCCTTCCTCCATGCCAATCCCTGGATCCACAAGGTGGGTCTGCAGAGTTGGGCAGAAAGGATGCTGCTGGGGAGGTGTCTGAGTTTTCCTTCCCCATGTAAGGGTGAGACCAGCACACACATTTTGACTTAACAGTCGGACCCACTGCTTTCCCTCTGTTACAAATACACCCCTTTAAACCTGGCACTTTCTCTGTCAATGCAATTTCTAGGCCTGTTCTTCTGATTTCACCTGGGATGGAAGTGGCCTTTCAGCAGTCACCTCTGTGTGTTCTCTCAGTCTTCTCTTTCCTTCTCGCCATCAATTACAAGGTAATGTTATCAGGTAAAGATGTATGTGAGTATTTTCTGAATCATTTGTATCTCAGACTGTCAAGCTTTCAGATTGCTTATTTTCCCTGGGAGAGACAAGTCTCAGATTTACGTGCAAAGTTCTGGTTAATTTATTTTTATCAGTTTTTTTCATCAGATTGTGGGTGTGAAATTGCATTCCTATTTCCCTTTTATACTGTTTTTATTGCATTTCTTTAGCAGTCACACCCACAACCAAACTTCTTACCTTTGTCACCCTGTGCAGACAAAGAGGGGAATTGATTTAACAAGTGCAGTTGTATTTTCCTAATGGGCTAGAAATCAACCAGTTGGAAGCTGTCTCTCAGTAGACCCTGATGAGGATGCCAGAATATTAGCTCCTCAGGTGAACATGGCAGTCATGTCCCTTTCTAGCACTGCAGAACCAAGGTGCAGTTGAAGATGGTGCTTGGCTGCCAGCTGCTGCTATTTATAGCATCAAGCGCTTTAGGGTAGGAGGCAAGTTGTTTGTACCACAGTGGCATTTCTTACATTAAATCATGGAGTGTAGAATAGCTTTTGAAAAAGTCATTATTTCAGTTGGAGAGTAAAATTTCCTGCTTGCTTAGTCAATCTTCTAAGAGACGTGGTATTAGTGGAATGAAGCAATTCACTTGCCAAGACTTTAAATGGTAGAAATCCTCTTCAAGCCAACTTCAATGTTGCTGGCAAATGTAGGGAGTAAAATCGATAAGCAGCATGTAAAAGAGAGAGGTTTTCACTGCAGAGGAAAAATGCAGTGAAGCACAAACACCTTTTATCTCTTTGACTTTCATACTTGCAGCCATTGTACTGCTGAATACAAGGATCATAGACATTGGAAATCACACAGAAATCTGTTTAGACTGAAGTGTTGCTTTTGAGACTTGATATGAAAATAGCTAATTGCTGTAATAGTTTTAGATTAGCTTATAGTTCTTCATGTCCTCTTTTGGTCTGCTTTTGTCCTTTAGTTCTTTCCTATATAACACTCTCAGATATTTCCAGGTACTAAGTCGTAGAAACATGTTTTTAAAATCCATGAGTCCTGTCTTTCCATAATAGGATTTGAGTAATTCCCATTGGGGTCCAGGGTTTATATAGAAACACCCAGTACCAAGTCTGTAGAAGTTATTAGAGAATGAGGACAGAAAGCCTCCAGTGAAGGATTTTTTTGTGCTCATACATTAGCACATTTTCTAGTGAACCCCATGGGCTTCTCTTCACCTTCCATAGCTAGTTATCTGTGTGTCAAGTGAAGTGAATGGAAGTTACTCAGAATGTGACAACCCCAATTTAACATGAAAGGAGAGGTTGTATAGTGCACGCAATAATATATTAAGCCCCCACAGTTATATTTTTTAATTTATGCTATTCAATAGGCCTCATACATTTAAAACAACAACAACAAAAGACATCCCACATCTTTTATAACAATGGAACACTTGGGCAATATTTGTACATTTAGCAACACATATTCTTTAAAAAATTTTCTTTTCTTCCCCAGAAATAGCAGAGTAAAATCAATAGATCAGAGGCAATATGGGAGAGATATTTTATAGAAGAACTTTAAAAAGCAAAGACTATATCTGCATGGCTAACATAAGCATAATGAGAGGTGGAGGAAAAATACAGGCAACATGTACTTTTAAAGATGAACTGAGAAATCTTTGGTTTTGTTTGTGCTTAAGCTGGCTTGTACTGGGTCAGTGTGGGTGCTGCATTGTGATGGCATGACTAAAGCCTAGGGTAGCCTGAGATACCATGTGATAAGCTCCAAGGTAGCTGATGAAACTGATAAAAAGATTTAGAAAGTCCCAGGAGTCAGTGAGAAGATGGCTCATAGCGGATGGGGAGGACCTACCAGTGGAGTTAGTGATCAGCTAGGTGGACGTGGACCGCTAAAAATGTGGAAGGATGGCTTAGTGGAGGTGCCACTAGACTGGGACTGGGGACACCTGGGTTCAGTCTGTGGATCAGCGACACATATAATTGATGGCCTTGAGCGGGTCATGTAATCTACCCGTCAAATAGGAATAATACTTCTCTACCTCACAGGGGTGTTGCTAGGTCAAAATCCATTAACAATTGTGAGGTGGTTAGATACTGCACTGAAGAGACTGCGTAAGTAGCTACATGGCTAAGAGAGTTGTGGGGTCTCACCACTCCAAAAGAATGAGAACAAAACCAGTAAATGCATTTTCTTTTGTTTTGTTTTTAGAGAAACAGTGTAATTCAGTGAAAAGAAATATGTTCCCATTGCAGTATAAAAGAAAAAAAAGAGCAAATGTGGTCAGTTGTTTCACTTTCTTTAAACATTTATTTTTTTAACAAGCTAAGGCCCTGATCCTGCAAACAGCCCTTCTCCCCTACAAGGCCCTGTACCTGTGTGAAGCCCCACTAAAGTCATTGGGATTTTACTGGCTGTATGAGAATCTGTAACCCAACCTAACCCCAATGGGACCTGACGACAAGCCTTGGGTCCCAGTTGGATGGAAGACAAGTGGACCCCCTTGGGCTCCGGCCAGGTCGGCTTTCCTCCTGCAGCCCATGGTGTTGGCACGACAGCGGGCTGCTTTCCCTGATCCTGACGGCTGCTGCCACCTCACTGCATTGCATGTGCTGTGGAGTGAGCACACTGAGGGGTCTTAATGCCTCCTACCCTACAGGAGGAGGAGAGCTGCTGCCCTGGGTAGGAGGTGCTGGTGGGGCTGACTCAGGTTTGGGGGTGGGGTTGGGATTTGATTGGGCTCAGGCTCTCAGGCTCAGGTCGGGTCAGTTGAGCTTGGGTCCGGTTTGAGCATAAAAACTAGTCCCGAGCAGGGTGGATCCCTGTATCCATTCAGAGGTTAATTTTGCAGAACTGGAGACTTAAAATATTTTTATTGGGCCAAATCCTGAAGTGCTTAATAAGTGCTTTTTCCTCTCTGTCCTTAATCAAGAAAACCTCCTGCTGAAGTCATTGAGAGTTCTGCCTGAGTAAGGACTTCTGGCTTTAGCCTCTTGTGTTTATAATAAAGCATTCTACCTCTTATTTCACTGCCACTGAATAAGTAATGCATTTTTTAGATAGCTAAAGTGATTTAGCTTTAAGCCTTCTAATTACAATGTACCCAAGGTGTGAATTAATTTGTTGGGCTGAACAGGGGATGCCTGTCCCAGATAGCTTCTGAAAGTACAATCTAAAGACTTTCGTTTCCAAAGTAGAAGTTTTGAGACAGTGCCAGGTGCTTTGTATTTGCATTGTTCCCAGAAGTGCCATTCCTTATATAGGAGTTTCTGGAGAGAACAATATACTGTTGAATGCGTTGAGGGCTTTTATTTGATTTTTTGTTACATTTCTTGTTAAGCCAGCCTATGCAGGGATGTCACCTCAGAAACTGAAATTTCATCCGTTTAGGTATAAGAAGGGTCAGCTTTCTAAAGGGCCTTTGCTACTCCTCTTAAAGTCCAAAAGAATTTTGCCATTGTCTTCAGAGTGAGCAAGATCAGGCCCCGACTGTAAATATTTGCAACCGTACCTAGCATTATGTCCTTACTATGAATAAAGAGGAGGCAGTGTAACAATCTCAAATTCGACCAACAGAGGGCTCTATTGGTTTGATTTAAGTCACAAAAAGGGGTATTAGACTTTTTGGGGTTAGGTTGCTATAATAAATCGGAGAGCATCCATAAAAATGGATTCAGTGGACTGAATTGAAAGACGTGTTTAAATGAAGAATTTAAGGGTTACTTAAAAAAAATTGATGTTAGGTGATCTGACTTATTTCTCATTGACTAGATGCTATTTAGAGTACACTGACTTCTTTCAGTGACATGAAGATACTAGTAGTATGCTGTGCTTAAATACCCTGTAACATTTAGAACTTGACCTAAGAGCAAATTATGCCTTTTAGAAATAGTGTGAACATTTCTATCCCTTACTAAATTTATTTTTGGACATACACTTGTTATAATTATAGACACGTGTATATTTTTATACCAGTCAGTATATTTATCTAGATGTGCATCTACATGCAAAAAAGAATACATATATATATGTATAAATATAAAAATGGACTCAACAGAAATATTTATTTTCCCAAGCTAGCTGTGGTCTTTATTAGACTCATAGACTCATAGACTCATAGACTCATAGGTCAGAAGGGACCAATATGATCATCTAGTCTGACCTCCCGCACAAGGCAGGCCACAAAACCCTACCCATACACATTTATAACAACCCCGAACCCATGACTGAGTTATTGAAATCCTCAAAAATGAGATTTGAAGACCTCAAGCTGCAGGGAATCCACCAGCAAGCGACTCATGCCCCATGCTGCAGGGGAAGGCGAAAAACCTCCATGGCCCCTGCCAATCCGCCCCGGAGGAAAATTCCTTCCCGACCCCAAATATGGCGATCAGGTAAACCCTGAGCATGTGGGCAAGACTCACCAGCCAGCACCCAAAAAGGAATTCTCTGCAGTAACTCAGTTCCCATCCCATCCAGCATTCCCACAGACCATTGAGCAGACTTATCTGCCGATAATCCAAAATCAATTGCTCAAATTAAACTATCCCATCATAACATCCCCTCCATATACTTATCAAGCTTAGTCTTAAAGCCAGATAAGTCATTTGCCCCCACTACTTCCCTCGGAAGGCTATTCCAGAACTTCACTCCCCTAATGGTTAGAAACCTTCGTCTAATTTCTAGTCTAAATTTCCTAATATCCAATTTGTACCCATTCGTCCTCGTGCCTATAATAGTACTAAACTTAAACAATTCCTCTCCCTCCCTAACGTTAATCCCCCTGATATATTTATATAGAGCAAGCATATCCCCCCGAAGCCTTCTTTTGGCCAGGCTAAACAAGCCAAGCTCTTTCAGTCTCCTTTCATAAGGCAGATTTTCCATTCCTCGGATCATCCTAGTAGCCCGTCTCTGAACCTGTTCCAGTTTGAATTCATCCTTCTTAAACATGGGACACCAGAACTGCACACAATATTCCAGGTGGGGTCTCACCAGCGCCGTATATAACGGCACTAACACCTCCTTCTCCTTGCTGGAAATACCTCGTCTGATGCATCCTAAAACCGCATTTGCTTTTTTAACAGCCATATCACATTGGCGGCTCATAGTCATCCTGTTATCAACCAATACCCCAAGGTCCTTCTCCTCCTCCGTCGTTTCCAACTGATGCATCCCCAACGTATATGTAAAATTCTTATTATTAATCCCTAAGTGCATGACCTTGCACTTTTCACTATTATATTTCACTATTATATTTCACTATTATATTAGATCACGAGTTGAAATTGTTGGTAGATTTCATGGAGAGCACAGTTAAGAGGAAATGTAACGTTACTTCAGTTACAATAGGCCAGAGCATGAACTGAAGGAATAATACATTATATTGTTTTGTTAGGTATGATTGCTAATCTCTCTCTCTCTCTCTCTCTCTCTCTCTCTCACACGGTGTGTTTTTGCTGTCCTGGCGCTTTTCTCTACTGCCACTCTGGTCTCCCTGTTCTGTTTTTTAGTTTTTTAATACATTTCTCAGCTATAGAGTGGATGTTACTAGGCTGATATATTCAACCTAAAATAATGGTTTTGAAAGTTAGTTATATAATGTGATGTACAGTACACATCAATGGAAATAAACAATTATGTGGACTGTATTATATTTTAAAATACTGAATCAATATTAACAAATGTGTTTATGCACATATATAATATAAGATAATATTTGTGTGTGCATATATATAAGATTTGATGACACAAATATTTGCATATAAAAATTGTATGTATATTTTTAGTGGACTGTAATTTCTACCTGTGTTTCTTACCTTCTTGAAACAGGAACTAGACAGAAACATAGGCAAAAAAAACCTCTCAGCACAGCCATATGTATATGTTTATAAGAAAATATATAAATAAGGAATCTCATGTGCATGTATATATGAAATACATATATTCAGTATTTGCATCTAAGTACAGAGTATGCCTGCATAAAGCAACATTGCATTTCCTTTTATTTGGTAAGTATAGTGCAAATTCCATTTCTACGCAATATTGGAGTGACAAGCTTCCTATAAAATAAATATGGGCCACAAATGAAAATACTTTAGCTCCTTGCTCTTACATTGTTTTCCAGTAACGAATACAGACTTCAACTTGGGGAAAATATAAAATGATCCCCCTTTTAATATAAATGTCCCTACAAAAATCAATTTCAATTTCATCTTTGTTTTAGTAAAAAGAACAAAAAGATCGGGGCTATAAATAATGGCTACCTGTGGTTTCCATAATAAATATCTCAGGAGCAGCAAAAGGCTGTAGAAATGCATGGACGGTTTATTTTCACTTTCCTCATGGATTTGATGTACTGTAGGAATTTATATAAATAGACGTCCAGATATGGCGTGGATTCAGATTCAGCCATTTTTCCAAATTAAAACATACATTTTGTTGTTCTTCTTGCTGTTGTTATTATTGTTGGTTTTTGGAATGTATAAGCATGTTAATAATAGGAAGACTTCAACAATGTATTGCAAATATACAACATTTTCTAAAACACCATAAATATGTATATATAGTTACAAAAAACTGCATAAATGTATGTCCTGTGCTATAAATCATCCATTCTTTGTTTTCAAATAAACAGTATAGGATCCTTTAGTGGAACCTTTTCACCTTTCGTAGGCAGGATTAAGAAATATGCTTATGGATGCCTAGCTGGATGTTTGTACACAGTCATGGACAGTATATTGTTGCCCTATACAAAAATTATTTTTCTTCCTTTGTGTATTTTCACAAAGGGGAAAGCCCTCTTCTGTTAATCTAGCTTTATAGTACAGAGAAATCAATGGCTTTACCCACCCCCATCAGATTGTAACCTTAACCAGCACAAAGCACTGTGTGTGTAATATAAAAATAGCCATGATGATAGGTAGAAAGTGAAAAGATTTTGGAGACTCTCTTGATTAAACGCTACAATCAGAAGAAATGCAGATCTGATTTTTCTATAGCTGTGCTAATATTCTTCTTAGAGTCAATGCTATAGTTATTTAGGTAAAGATAAACACTTGAGCCATACCATTGTGTGCACCACTAAATTTACTAGAAGCCGTATTATTGCATTAATTGTATCTCAAGCATATATCACTATTAAAAAGAAAAAAGAAAAAAAACCCTAGAAACCACTACGTTAGCGTATGGTGCTTATGTTGAGTGCCAGGTCTGGCTTCTAATAAAACCACATTGGAAATTCTAGTCTACTACAATGTTTTATGCTTCTCCTTTCTTCAGGGCAGATTGGTTCAGCCTGCACTTTATTCCTGAACCTATATTCATACAAAATGGATTGCTAGATTTAAATGCACTACCTAGTGCTGCTGACTAATATAATGCTACTCTCTCCTTCCCTCCCTCTTCTGTAATCAATAAAGCATATATAACAGTGGAGTGCTAAGCTGTAATTTTTGTGGTGTTTTGCCTTGCTTGATTGGAAAGTATTTCTGAGTAGGATAAATAAGCTTGCCTCCAAACTATCCCTTCTATTTCCTATGCTGATCTTGCAGAGTGTCTCTCACTGCAAGACACGAAATGTCAGAAATGCAGTAAATTGGAATGCTTTCAGGGAGTGAATTTGCAGCTCACTGGCTTCCTTTCCCTTCTGTAATATTAGCACCGTATAGATTTAATAATTAGGTGATTGAAGATATTCTGATGATGGAGCGGTTTCTATGATCTGCAAAAGAAGGCATCTGTTTTCCTCATGTACCAATTAATTATTTATGCAACAGAAAATACAGTATACCGTGTTCTCTGTCTTAAGGAAGGGAAGGGTTGGGTGTTTGTGCAATACCAAGCAAGACCTGGCTTGGAAATTATATCATTCTGACCTTGAAAGAAACTGGAAAAAATTCTTTTTTCATCAAAGCAGCAAGGAAACAATACTTTGTTCTATTGTGCTCTCCTCCCACATGCCCTCAAACAGGGCCTAGCGCCTAAAACGTCACCTTTAGTTTTATGTTCTATTTCCAGCTGTAGTTTATTAGCACATTTTCTATTTTACGGTCCTACCCACTGATTCAGCACCAGCTTTCTTCCTAGCCAACAGTACCATTTAGAGTAAGCTTTGTTCGGTTTTGCAGGAAATGTGCGAAATCACCCAAGCAGTTTCCATGACTGTTGGGTTTGGATTTGCTTTGGAAAAGGTATATTTCCAAAGGCTAGGACTTCCTAAAGTTTTCAAATGAAAGCAAAGCAAATCCTTGGATATTGCAAATTGTGTTGCTTTGTATTGTCACAATAGTGTTCGTACGCCTGACATCCTCATAATAATATCAAGCTCTTTTTTTAGCATTATGTACTTTATACATTTGTATAAATGTCACAGCTTGTAATCACTTCCTTTGTCATCGACGATTCATCTAAAAAAATCGAATAATTCACTGCCCCTTGCCATTTACATATCGTCTGCTACCATCTGTTCTTCTCAGCAGCAGTAAATGATGGGTAATTAACTCAGTGCCTTTGTCTTTCCCTTGCTGAATGTCTGACACATATAGATTTTTGTGAGGGGGGTAGAGGGGAGGAGGTAGAGGGAAAAGAGAAAGGGAAAGGAAGAATAGAGGGAGAGAGAGGAATGATGCTGCAAATCTGACCTGAGAAAAAGTCAGTACAAAAATGTTTGCAAGGAAGAAAGAACAAAAATGCTGGGCCTGAGAAGGGGACATATCACATGACCTTTCACTCTCCTTAATATCAAAAGAAAGGGGGAATTGACTGTGGACAATGGCTGCCTTGCGCATACAAGTAGCCTTTTCTAAAGCTCTGAGGTCAAGGTCAAGATGCAGCACAGCAGCAAGAAAAAGCTTCACAAACTCCTCTTGTCAGCCTGTGTGCAAAAAGGGGATGTGAAAATGAGGCCAAACATAGGCAACACACAATGTAATTTGGCTTCTGGACTGGAAACGCTGCATGTTATTTTTATGTGGGGCGGGCAGATTTGCAAAATGACAATTTAAAATCTATTGGTTCTGTGTATTGTTTCCTTAGATGAGTGAACATGAGGAAATAATCAACGTAAAAAAAATCCTTAGACCTTTTTGAAGGGTGGCTATTATGCTTTAACCCCCAGCATGGCTATATCATCCAACACTAACGTAACAATATAATATGTATATTTGTAAACAACAGCCACATAGCCCACTATCGTTGAACAAATGGAATCATCCCTGCTGGCATGATGGTGTGCAGATCGCACTAAGAACAAGGAAGGTGAAGGGAACGAACCGCCCACAAGGATGTTTACAATGCTGCCTTTCCTGGCGTTTCTGCCAAGGAGTGTGGCTTTATACTCTACCTGGAGCCAGGAGCACTGGAACCTTGGTAGAAAGGTGCGGGGGAGGGAAGAACACGAGGCCCCGCCCCTCAGTAATCTCACCCCCTACTCCTCCTCCCCCCCCCCCCCCCCAAGCAGGCTGGAAGCCGGAGCCGGGCCATCAAGTACAGCATCTGCCTGTGCTGCTCTGCACCTGCCTGAGACTTGCAGTTTGGAGGGGGGCAATGTCGCCCTTTGCCCCCCAAACTATGCATAAACTAAAAAGTGGGTGGGCCATGGCCTCTTGGCCCCACCCTGTTCTGGTGCCCCACCTGGAGCTCCATAGGAGCCTCGCCACTGAATATTTCAGGGTATGTCTACATTGCAATGTAAGCATTAATGGGACTTGAGTAAACTGACCCTGAGAGAACCCAGGGCTGGAGCATGTGCACTGATTGCTAACCCTATGTAAAGAATTTTCTAACCTGGGCTCAAACCTAGGGCTCTGGCATCCATACTGACCTGAATAAAACCAACCATATCCCAGACTCTCTAGAGGTCTCAAAAATGTGGCCACTCTAGTCCTTTGACTGTGGTGACCTGTGGGAAAACTCGACTGCCCACCCTGCGCATTACAGGAAGTTTGAACAAGCTGCCAACACAGCCGGCCAAGCAGTCATTTTCGTTTGTGAGCTCCCAGCTACCAGAGACAGCAACTTCTCTTTCTTGTGCTTTCTCTCCTGTGTCAAGAAGTGGGCAGAGATGCTGGTGGATGTTTCAGTGGCGTTTTCTGACACACCAAAGCACCTGACAGAGCTTATGATGGAGGAGGAAGAGGAGTACCCTACCCAGGCATGGCAGACTTGAACTGGCTGATGCTGCTCATTGCACTTGGTATAATTGCTGATGTCACCTATGTAGAGCAGATCTTCTGGAGCTAGGCCTCAAGCACAGACTGGTTGGATCACATTGTCATGCAGACCTGGGATGATCAGCAGTGGGTCCAGAACTTTCACATGAAGAAAGTTACGTTTCTGTACCTTTTGTGAGCAGCTTGCTCTGACCATCCAGTGTAAATACACATGCATGAGGCCACCGTTGTTCATCGAGTAGTGGGTTGCTATAGCCGTTTGGAAGCTGGTTACCCATGACTGCTCCAGATTAATTGCAAACCAGTTTGGTGTTGGAAAGTCGACCATGGGTAAGGTGGTAGAGGAGGTTTCTGAGGCAATCAGACATGTGGTTTACCTCAAAGAAGCAGGCAAAAAAGATATTCCTGGAGTAATTGATGGCTTTGAGAGAATGGGTTTCCAAACTGTGCTGGGACCATTGATAGGACTCATGTGCCCATAGTTGGCTGTCCTCAAGGAGCACATGAGTATATGAACCGCAAAGGGTACTGCTCCACTGTTATGCAGGCCCTCGTAGATGTCAATATGGGTTGCACTGAGAAAGTTCATGATGCCAGGGTTTTTCGCTTGTTGGGAGTCTGCATTCGTGGAAAGCCTGGGACACTATTCTGACCAAAAAACATGGTCATAAATGGAGTTACTGTCCCCAAAGTTATTGCAAGGGACTTTGCATACCCTCTTTTTATCTTAGCTTATTAAATCATATCCTGATTTCAGAAGCTCTGGAATAAGAAAGTTTAATTACACTCTCAGCACGTATAGAAGGGTTGTTGAATGTACTTTTAGCCAATTGAAATCCCATTGCAGATGTTTACAGACCCCTTTGGATTCCAGTGTCATCAATACTTCTGCATCACTGTGGCTTGCTGTGCTTTTCACAGTCTTTGTGAAGCCAGAGTTGAGTCATTTCCCTTTGAATGGACCTATGACAGCGAGGAATGCATCTACCACAGCTAGAGCTGGATACGCCTGGGCAACAAAAGTCAGGGCCTCTTTGTGCTCCCACATTATGGACTTGCATTGCCCAGTGGAAAAGGAGGGGATAATATCTTTATGAATGGTGGTAGTTGGGGGAGAGGTAAGGAAGCTCACTGATTGGGGGGTGGGGTGGGGTGTTTCGGGAGGGTGTGGAATTTTAGTGTCGTGACTTACTTAGGAATGACATGGCCATTTAGGAAATAGGGGGAGGGATTTACTGACAGTATGGATTGATGTAAGGAAGTGACTGAAGTATGAATACTAATTCCCAATTGTCCCTGATCAGGGGTTCATCTTTATCATTTTGAACGCACATCGTATGATGAGATGCAGTGTTAGAAATAAAATTCCTAGATAAAATAAAACATTATTTATAAACAAGTATTCGAAAAGTACACCATTCACCCATTGCCAGGCAGGCCAGCTGCCATTGCCACACCAAAGTGCCAGTAATAACAGAATCTTACAGAAAAAAACAAGAAAAACAAAGTGCATGAACAAGTGCAAACAATGAAACCATGTACTAGGCAGAAACCCGCTACTGTGGCATGTCCCCTGGCCATCCATTTCCTTTCCCCGTGTGGCCCCCAGTGTCAAGTGTGTGAGGGCGATGCAGGCATCCACAGGGGAGGGGATCAACAGGGAGGAATGCTTGGGGTAAGGTTCTCCAGCCCAGCTGCTTATGGGGCCTGATTGCATGGGCCATCCAACGATAGTCTTCCAAACTGCTTCATGGACCTCAGCACAGCGTAGCACACAGGGGACTCAGGCTGTGGAGTGGGTGATGCAGCAGGAGCTGCTACTCTGGTGGTCATTAGTGACATGAGCCACTCAAACAATTTTGTCTGCAGAACTCTGTCCTCCTCCCTTAGCCCGTGTTCCAGGTACTTGAAAGCAAGTGCCTGCTCCCACCCTGAAACCCTGTCCTCAAGCTGTGCAGACAACCTAAGCCCTTCCTCTTGTGTCTTGCCAGGCCTTTCCTCTAGTCACAAGTCCTCCTGTCTTTGGCACTGCTTGAGGGCCCTCTCCAGAACGTCAACCATACGTTCAGCATGGAAACACAGCCTCTTAGAAATGACCCATGAAGATTCATTGGCCCAGGCTTCTGCTGCAGTCTTGGTGAGCTGTGGAGGTACAGCAGACAGTAGAGGTCGATGGGCCTCGAAGAGGATAAGACACAGAGTTTGTCGTCTCAAATTGCTCTGAACAGGAACACAGAAAAAATCCTTGTGGAATTTCAAGGACATTAAATGATGCTCTTAACAACTGAACTTCAGTTTATTGTGAGCGGGATGCTTCAGACTACAGAAGCTCCCTGGACACAGCTTGGTTAACTGCAGTGAAAGAATTCCAGGCACGATGGTAAGTTAAAATGGTAAGCCAGTGGTAAGCTTTTTTGATTTAAGAAAATTGCAAAACTACTTGGGATTTTGTGTGGAGCTTGCCATCAGTGGCTGTGCTGCAAAAGCTTTTTCTATCATTTCAGGCCTTCCACATTTTTGAGGCCATAAGAGTTTTTGTGGTGCTCAATTGGTAAAGAGAGGTGTTATTCTAAGCTGCTGGCGGGAAACCTGAAGAGTGTGCAACCAAAGTGTTCAAACATATAGTGACTAGACAGCACATCTAAAAGTGCAATGGGCCGGTCAGCTATTGAGGAGGCCCTAGAAAATGTGTCCTTCCCTAAAATGTGACTACCTAGCTTGATTTTCTGCTTCAGGAAAAATTTGCAGCGATCAGCATCTGGGACTGGGTCAGAATTCATGAAGGAATCAACACGATGCTGCATTAGCTTCCATATGACTTACCCTGTTATGGCTGCATGCAGATACGCAAAACTCCACAGCCTTCCTTCTCCCCGCTCCCAGCATATTTCTGGACAAAATGTCAATCCCCAGTCATATTAGGGACAAAGGATTTTGACACACATAGACTGCATGGAGTACCTCTAACTGAAATGGACTAGATTTGGAAATAGAACATACTTCCAGCTCCTCCACCCCCACACAGTTCACTATTCCCAGGCCCCTTGATAGACTGTTGAATGGTTACAGAGCAGCATGCTAACAGGCATGGCAATATAAGGTGGTTATTTTTAAGAAAATTAGCAAAAACTTGAGCCTTTCCAGTAAAAATTCACTTTAAAGCTGTTCTTTATTGTTTGAATTTCCCTGTTACCATTTTGAACTCCACGTGGTGGGAGTTGGGGAGGGGGACGCCAAGGGGCTGGTATACAATCCGCCATTAGCAAATACGTGCAGCTAAGCTGGGGCTTCTCATAACTATTGCATTGGACCTTAGAGCAGAAATCCCTCCCATTACTGCATTAATAAATTTTAAAATGGAGCCAGAAAGGCTCGGCAGGCGACTGTTCCTCAAACAGCTCCTCCAAGTCTGGACCCAGCATGTGCTGTTGCTGCTTCTGTTCCAAAGCCTGCTCTAGGTCCAGTTTCAACAACAGTGTGACTTCGTGTTCCTCACTTGGTGCCTACTGTTGGCTCTTATCAGTCCCTATCTTGGATTCAGGGGCCAGCAGGGCACCACCCCAGCTGACAGGTCATCATGCACTATTGCTTCTTCTGTGCTGGGTGCAATGCCTTGCACCCGGTTAAACACCCCATAAAATAGCCATGATGTTGGCAAGTTACCGAGGTGCAGCTCTGTTCCCTGGTTTTCCAGCACTCACTCTTGAGCTGCTTAATCCGCTCCCTGCACAGATCACTGATCTGGTAAATTTGCAAAGCTGCCAGTTTCTTCGCCATTTGTTGGTGTGCATGGTCATTCCTGGTACTCTTACTAAAGTCCACAGTTTTGCTGGCCTTACAGCGATTCCCCAAAACCTGGCTGTGCTCCTGTGACCATGAAGCAGCGTGCTTTGCAAAAGGCTTGTTCTGTTCAGTCTCCATTGAAAACACAGAAGGCTGTCTGATGGTGTGTTTGTAGCTTGATGTTCAAAAGTCAATGGCAGTGTTAAATGCTGGCTCACTGAACTGCTGCTGCACACCAAGGGGGTTTGCTTCTGTTTTCAACTGTGTAGATTTGAGATTCTTGGGATAGAAGGAAAAAGGAAGTTGGCCCATGGGATACTGTTGGCGGACTCCCAAGACTCAAGTTGGGGAGGCTGTGTTTAGGGCTTGAATGTTGGGTCAAAACTTGACTGTTGCTGAAACCTGCAGGATCCTGGGTCCGAGGCCTGAGTAAGCGCAATTTGTGTGTCGATGGAAGAGGGGTTAAGCGTGAGCCTGAATCTGAGCCCAGGCTTACATTGCAGTGTAGACGTACCCTAATGTGCCAAAGCCACCCACTCACATCTGGGGTTACGCTGGCCAGCTCCAGTGTCTGGTGGAGTAACAGGTTGTGGGAGTCTTGCACTGCTGTTAGACTTTCTTCCTGATGGGAGGAGGGAAGGTGTCCTGTACTAGGTTCTGCTGATGCCACAAATCTATTGATACCTTCGTTATAATCTCTATTTGCAGGGCTTTCTCTAAGTCAGCCATAAAATATTTGTGTTGACTGGTGACCATATGTTAATATGAAAGCAAATGTTATTTGCCAGATGAATTAAAGTGGTTGACGGGAATTTAGAAAGAGGCAATGGAAAGAATCCAAAGATTGGGAAGGTTGACCAATGAGATAAGAACTGTCTGTGAAATCCCGACCCCATTGAAATCAAGGGCAAAACTCCCAATGATTTTTTTGCTTAGGTTGGTTAAACAGCAACTGGAGCTAACATGTAACAGTATACACATTTTAAGGGGTTTAAAATATTAATTATTATTATTTATTTCTATTGAAACTTGCTGAGGAACCCCAGTCACAGACCAGGGCCCCACTGTGCTAGGCATTGTACAAACACAGAGCAAAAAGATGGTCTTGCCCATTAAGAATTAGAGGCTAAGTATCAGGCAAGAGAGAGCTGCTGGATACAGGCGGAGAGATGGGAGAGCACAAGGAAACAATGAGACATTATTGGTGAGCATAGTATCAACAGGGTATAGGAACTGATATCAGTGCAGCAGTGGCCTAACCATTCTCAAGTTTCTTGTCTCCCAGCAAAAGACAGTTTGTGGGGGCAGGGATGAGATTAATTTGTGGATGTTTATGGGGAGCAAAGCATTAAGTTGCTTGTTTGGAAATTTAACAAGTTGGAAGTTGAAGGCTGGTAACATTGGTCTAGAGAAGGAGGGAGTCAACAACATTGATAGCGTATGAGAAATGACAGATAGCATGGGAATAGGCTGCCAAAGGCCTTTAAAGTTGTTGAAACGGTGAGTAAATTTTTCATGTAAGTTTAGATTCAGGATACGGTGGGTCAGGAAGGCAGTGATGATTATTCGGGTTTTGCTTAATCAATAAACCTTTTATTCTACAGTAAACAGCTCTACAACAAACAAGGATAGCAAAAGACGGGAACTCCGTGGGCGAAAGGACAAAGTACGCCACCTAGGACTTTTGCATTCGTGATCTCTCTGGATCAACGCATGGCTGCCAGCTTGTGACACCAGGGTGCCCTGTTTTGGGGTTCCCTGAAGGAGTTACAGCATAGACACAACAAAGAACAGTTACTTAATACTTACAAAAACTATGTAAAAATACATCATGTTGGCCAAATTCAGTTTGCTGTTTGCCTTAATTCCAGCAAATGGGAGAGAGCTGCTCCGAGTGATCAGTTCACAGTGAAGCAGGCTGGGGAGAATGCGTCAGTCCGCTGAATCTGACATGACCAGGGAGTTTGCGGTATGGCAGGGGATTCCAGTTGCTCTCTGGCTCCTGCTACCTGAGTTTTAACTTTTATAATTTTCCACTGGTAGCAGAAGCCCAGCCCCATTGGCTGTTCCGTGCCGCATGACCTTTTAAGGTCATGTCTTGGCTTTCAGCCAACCAGGTGCTTTTACCTTGCCGGGCAGCTGCTGCTGATGCACCGGCAAAGCGATGTTGCTACATCCCCGTATTAGGCGACAGGTACATGGGGGTCATGCGGTTCATGCCGCTGAAGCAACCCTCCCCAGGCTGCTTCTTTATCCGCACTGGGGGGCGGGGCGGGAGGCACAGGTGCTGCGGACACCACTATGCGATTCCATCTCCACAGAAGTGAAGAAAATTTGCATATATTTGATGTGATGAAGAAAGAGGAGCCAATGGAAGGATGCAAAGATAGGGGTGGGATTGTCAATGTGATGAACTAAGGAAGTTATCTTTGCACCAGCAGTTTAAGTGGATCTGATCAGGGTAGGATTATATAAATATTAAAGATGGAAAGAACTTGCTTAGGATAGTACAAAGAGCTAAAACAAGGGGTTTATCTTCACTTTCATGGCGGCGGGCATCAATGCATCGACATTGATTGAGCAGGTCTGTGGGTATATCTTCACTGCCTCAGTGGCAGGCATCAGTGAAGTGGAACTGATTTTAATAGGTCTATGTAGACCCGCTCATTCGATCGGAGAGCACTGTCTGATCAACTCCAATTAGTCCACCTCCCCAAAAGAAGTAAGCATACTGTCTTCACAGTGCTGCATCAATGAGAGAGGCCCTCCCATTGACATAGCCTATGTGAATATAAGTATGTTGACAGGAGATACTCAGGTTACATTACATAGCTTGCATATCTCCCATTGACAGCTGCCACCAGTGTAGACCCGCCCTAGGAGTTATGGGATGAAATTAAGAAAGGGAAAATTTAGTTTTACCATGAGGAAAACTCCTTGAGAGTGACACACATTTGGTTGTGGAGGAATCTATTAAGCAAAGTAGTAGAAATCCATTGTGTGAGATATTTAACTAGACTGGGAAAAAGAAAAAGAAAATATAATGTAGGGAACAATCCTGTAATGTCAGGAAGATCAACTAACGACCTAATATGTCTTGTCCACCTCTGATATCTTTGATTCTGAAGCAGTCTGCATAGGCTGTATTGCATGGCAGTATGTTTGCATTGTGAAATGCCTATGGAAGTGCACATTGGTTTTGCAAAAGAACAGGGTGCAGAGAGGTCTGCTGTTAAGTGGTTTGCATGTAAAGAGAATTTTCAAAACATGGGAAAATATACACAATGGATTGCATAGCTCTGCATTTGAAAATACTTCATATATTTTTAATCTTTTTTGTAAAATTAGTATAGGGCATTGAGGTAAATTTAAAAGCAACCAATTTTCAAATGATATGCTGTTAAAATGTTATACAGACATACAGCATGGGCCAGTCCTGCAGCCTGAACCTACTGAAAACTTCCATAGATTTCAACATAATTGTGTTCTTATAGAGACTGAAAGCTCAGGTCCAAAGTTTATATCAAGAAAAAGCCTATAGGTCTTTTTTTTTTAAAAAAGAATGGCAAATAGAGTAAATGAGGACAAAATTTATTCTTCAATACACACTGCAGATCCTTTATCCGCAGTGCAGATTATTGCATAGCCAGTGATTGTTCCACGCGTGATAGAGTTCTGCTGTATAGCTTGGAGAAAAGAATTTTGTCAACAGTCTTATGATTTAAGTTATACTTTGAGAATGCTCTTCTCCCCTGGTGTGCATAACATGTAAATGTGTTACATGTGAATACACAAAGGTGAATGGACAGTTGAATGATGATGAGACTTGGGTGTGTATATAATCTGTATCTCTTCTATGCCTTTCTGTGCCTTTCTAGGCAATGTGTGACTTCATTGAATATATTTCACAGAATTCATTATGGGATTTTGTTGTGTGCTAAAATAGAACACTTTTTAGTTAGGTCACTGAAACCTTATAGTACATCATGAAACTGGAGAGTCCCGTTAGAGTGACCTTCTAAAATCTTTATAGTTTTGATGATGTAACATTTGGTAAGTAATATAAGAATATTCGTACAAATGATGCTTTTAATAGAAAAAAGTGCTTTTAATGGAAAAACAAGTGCATTGCTCTGAAGTAGAATCTGAGGCAGCTCCCACTGTTGGGAGAGGAGTTGCAGAAATAAGAACAATTCCCTTGGAGAGAGCAATATATTGTATCATGCATTGAGTCAGAAGGGAGAATGTTTTTGTGCCCTGGTAGCTTTTCATTGAAAGAAAAGGGTGGATGACTAAGAAGATTAATGGACTTTAGAAATCTAGTATAGCCAGAGATACATTGTAGCCCAGCTTTCTCTTAATTGACCTATAAAATAGTACATTATGCAAAACCTGGAATGCCTGTAATATTAGTTAATAAAGGTAATAAGCTGATGTGGGTAGGGGTGGAAGAGGTTACTGTCATGTTTAATATTATGCGTGGGGTCTTTGTTTACTGTTTTTTGAAGAAAATGTCATTAAGAAATTCGAAAATTGGTGGACTTGGGCAGCGTGAAGGGTAGAAATTGTGGCAAGAGAAGGAGCTAAACTTTTAGTTGTGAAGGGGACAGCAATATCTTTGATGTATTCTCCTCCCAGACCTCAGATCCTACAGAATCCCTTCCTTAATGCAGATGGTTTGCAGCTTGAGCAGACAGAGAGGGAGTGTGCATGCAGCATGCCTCTTTGGGGTCTGGATGGATTTCTGATGGAAATCCACCCAGTAGTTACTGTGAAGCAGATCAGCAGTAATTTGCCTTCCATGCTGCAAATATTTCCTTCTCTTTCTCCTTCCACATAAGGGGTCAAATATAGCCACCAGCAGCAAACATCTTTGACACCGCACTGGCTGAAGCTCTACTTCCATGGAAAAGAGGCTCGTTCCCCTTGTGGGTGTCCTTATATTTGCATTAATCTCCGATTATCTGCATGACAGGAGTAGCAAATCCCTGTACATTTCACAGGGCAGGGGCAAAACTCCCCCTTTGCCCCTCCCAATGGGACAATTGGGATGAAACTCAGAGTGAAAGCTTGTAGAAGTCCCTAGTCTCTCTGCATGGACAACTTCGATAGGACTACATTGTGGCACAGAGATGGCACATAAGTGATAGCAAGGAAGATGTATTGCTGGGATTTGGATGTGTATTTCATAAATAGTCTTGGTTTTTAAACTGTATTTGCATGTCTGACAATGGGTCATTCCATAGGTGGATCGCCTGGGTATGTCTTGAATTTTTGTTTTAAATTATCAATAGCTGTTGTGCATGTGATGGTGTGAGTGTTTCACAAGGACTTGAAGTAGTTTCACTTGAGCACACTCATTATGCAGTCATAGCAAGTGCTGGTGCTTTTTAAATGCTCAAATTCTCAGTGATGTACTAGTGAGTGGGATTTTACTGTTTACTGTGTCAATGTTCCATGGATGACAACACTATGTCATCATGCCACATGATGTCTATTTGTCTATTTGTTTTTTTTCTTAAGCTCCCCTTTGAAAAGCAGAATCTACAAACACACACACACACACACACAAAAAGCAATGTTGATGGTCTGACACAAACTGTCAAAAGCAAAGCATTTTAATCAGTGCTTCCACTTATGTCCTTAATTCACCCCATTTTGCCTCGATATTTCAATTAGCAATGTGTGGACCTCAAAAAGCTTGAGGAACCTGGGTCAAATTGTTTTTTCTTTTATGCTGGTCCAAACCCATTTACTTCAGTAATGATGCTCATCTATCATCAAGATGAGATTTTAGCTGTCTGCTTCGAAAAATATCCAAAGGCTTGGATCCTTATCCAAACGACATAAACGTCTTAGGTTGGCAAAATTGGCTTATAACCCTTTCAAAAACAGCCTTTCTTGTGCAAACAAAGCATAGAGGTTAACAAAAATGAAATGTGATAGTGGCTGGATTAAATTAATTCAGGCCCTACTCACATGAATAATTTGGGACCCACATTGCTATAAAGGACTCATGCAGCCCATGCTCCTGGTGGCACCATCTTTGTCCTGTCATGAATCAGTAACTGGTTAAAAGATAGAAAACACAGGGTAGGAATAAACAGACATTTTTTACAGTGGAGAGAGGTAAATAACAGGGTCCCCCAGGGGTCTGTACTGGGCCCAGTGCTGTTCAACATATTCAAAAATGACCTGGAAAAAGGGGTACACAGTGAGATGGCAAAGTTTGTAGATGATATAAATTACTCCAGATGGTTAAATCCAAAGCTAACTGCAAAGAATAACAAAGGGATCCTACAAAACAGGTGCCTGAGCAGCAAAATGGCAGATAAAATTCAATGTTGATAAATGCAAAGTAATACACATTGGAAAACATAATCCCAACTATGCATATTAAATGATGGGGTCTAAATTAGCTGTTACCACTTACGAAAGAGATCTTGGCATCATCATGGATAGTTCTCTGAAAACATCTACTCTTTGTGCAGTGACAGTCAAAAAGCTAACAGAATATGAGGAACCATTAAGAAAGGGATAGATAATAAGACAGAAAATATCATATTTCCACTATATAAATCCATGGTAAGACCACACCTTGAATACTGCATTCAGTTCTCATTCCCCAGTCTCAAAAAGGATGTATTAGAATTAGAGAAAGCACAGAGAAGGGCAACAAAAACGATTAGGGGTATGGAACAGCTTCCATATGAGGAGGGATTAAAAGGAGTGGCATTGCTGTGCTTGAAAAAGACAACTGAGGGGGATATGACAGAGGTCTGTAAAATCATGAATGGTGTGGGGGAAGTGAACAAGAAAGTATTATTTACCCCTTCATGTAACAAAAGAACCAAGGGTCTCCCAATGAAATTAATTCACAGCAGGTTTAAAACAAGCGTAAGTAAGTACATCTTCACACAACGCACTAAAAACTGCAACAGAGATCGGAGTTACACTGTGCTACACACTAAACAAACACCTAGTAGAAGCTTAATTCTTGTCTGAAAGAATGTAGTATGAATGCATATGGTAGAAAGAGTCTGAGAAATGGGGTATACAGATGGGACATTGAGGCACATGGGGATTAAGTGATTTACCCAAGATTATATAATCCCTTAAATTTCCTCCTTTTGTATATTTTTTGTTGTGTTCTTCTTCGAGTGCTTGCTCATGTCTATTCCCACTTTTGGTGTGTGTGTATGCCACATGCAACGGTGCTGGAAACCTTTTTCCCCTAGTGGTATCAGTAGGAGCTGACTCTCATGCCCCCTGCAGCAGCGCGCTCATGCGCTCGCATATAGGCACCATCGGCTCCTCCTCCATCTCAGTTCCTTCTTGCCGCCAATGACGGTGCTGGAATGTCTCTTGCCTTCGAAAGTTCTCTCGCTAAAACCTAGTGGTTTATTCATTGTTCTAATGTGCATAGTTAATAATTTGATTATAGTTAGTACTAGTTTGTTAGCTGTTAGAGTCCCAGGGTCAGGGCATGCCCCATTTAAACCCTGCATTTCGTGTAAGAAGCCCATGTCAAGGAGCGACTGCATCAAAGTTGTTTAAAGTGTCTGGGGGAAGCACACATACGTGAGAGGTGCCTAATCTCTCAGAGTTTTCACCCGTGGATTAAGAAAGACTGAGATGCTAATCTCAAGACTATTTTAATGGAGTAAGCACTTACACCGGTGTCGGCGCCCAGCAGATTGGACTTGGCACTGAGCATGACAGCCTCAGCGTACAGTGCCCCTCCTGAGCCCTTTTCCTCCTCTTGGCACCGTTCACCATCTCCGGTACCGAAGAAGAGGTCAAAGACTCACTCCTGTGCAGAGAAGGCTAAGGGGGGCTAGGCGAGACCTTTGTGTCAGGCTGCCTATCCTTCCCACCTCAGAAGGGTCCCTTGCCACTTTGAGCTTTGACCTCAGCACCAGGCCCTCCACTGACTCCGGGTAATGATGAAGGCCCTCACTGCCTGGTGGTGCCATAGACTCTGGAGACTTTCCAGGTGATGGACCTCTTGGCATTGCCCATGCTGCCAATGCCGAGGGACAGCAGGCCCCTGCACTAAGATTCAGCACTGCCACCAATGGGCAACCTATTGAGGGGCAGATCTGCCTGACAGTCCTTGTCTTCGAGGAACCATTCACCAGTGTGCAGGCGATCCCTGGAGTCAAAACTATGCTGTTCGGGTCAGGACAGTGTCAGACCAGACTCCCACCACTCACCTCCAGGCAGAGCACTGCCATGGAGATACGCAGGTTGCTGGACTCATTGCATGTTTCTCCAGCGCTGCGACCCTGCTCACCTAGTCCATACAAGAAACCAAAAGACAAGAGCTGGTCCCATTGCGCCCCTCATTTGGGCTCTCTGTACTGCTCAGAGGTGCCAGTGTATCAGTTCGTTCCACATGACACCGTGAGATGTTTGGAATTGGTGCCACCCTGGCCATTGGACAGTGACATCTCCTCCTCGGATAGCAAAGAGGTTATTCATGCTAGGCAAACTGCAGCCCTGATGCCTGGCTTCCCTAAGGTGCCACCAGTAAGGGCACAGCCACAGGGACAATGGTCCGGACCGTGGCCTTTCTGGTGCGGGTGTCCCTCAGGGATTCCGCAGTCTGGTTCCATGAGAGGAGCCTCGGTACCGCAGTCCTCCATCTCTCAAACTTTGGCACTGCACTTGGACACGGATTCTGAGGGTTCACGTGCCTCGAGCCAGGGGGGAACCATCTCACCCAGAGCAGAGGCCCCTCCCCCACCTCAACTACTGGCCTCCTCATTGTCATTGCCAGACAAAGCAGTCACGGGTCCTTCATCACTGCTGGATGAATTTAGGGCGCACCAAGATCTGCTGAAAAGGGGTGGTTTAAAAAGGGTGCTGAAAAGGAGTGGTTAAATTGGCCACGGCACTGTTGCAAACCCCGGCATCCTTGCCCACCACATCAAAAAGGGCAGATAGATATAGTACATATCGGCAAAGGGGTTAGAATACTTCTACACCCACCCTGCACCGGGATCCCTGGTGGTCACCGCCACCAGCAAAAGGGACAAGGCAGGGGAATGGGAGCTCGACTCCCAAGCATAAAGAGGCAAAAAGACTGGACGTGTTTGATCGAAAAATGTATTCCACAGCTAGCCTACAGCTACGAGTGGCAAATCAACAGGCGCAGCTGGGAAGATATCATTTCAATATCTGGCAGTCGCTAGAAAAGTTTGTGGACTCATTGTTCCATCCTCTAAACAGCTTCCAGATTAAATTCAGGGTGTTGGCCTTCTCATCAATCAAGGTTCATATAGCAGCAATATCTGCTTTCCACCCTTTGCTGAAGGTACGTAGAACAGTTTTTTCACACAAAATGATGGCTAGGTTTCTTAAGGGATTAGAAAGGCTTTTCCTGCCAATAAGAGACCCTCCTCCTCAGTGGGATATGAACTAGGTCCTCTCCAGACTACACCTTGAGGTCACTCAGAAACTGAAGCTAGGGCGCACAATGAGATACTTAAAGTGGAGTTACACATCGAGAGCCCATTATAGCAGTACTCCAGGATGAACACTGACTGCTAACAAGTTTCCAGATTGAATTCAGGGTGTTCATAGGTTTTACCTTTTATTTCTCTCCTTCTACCCCCACTTACTCCAATTCCTCTCAGGCTTCGGGGGTGGGGATGAGATAAGGGCTGGAGGGATCTGGCTGTATTTTATTATTGTCCTTGTGGCAATGATTTTACCAGTACTTATGCACCTATGTAACTTTTTTTCACAAGGGTAGACCCATTAAAGTGAACGCACATTCACAACTGTCTGAAAGTGTGGCTCTATATTTGCTGGTGGTATCGAGATAAGATGAGAAGTCTATGTATATTTTCTCATTCTTTGCATTGTGTATTTTAATATGTTTAATCGGCACCCAGAGCATAGGACTATCACCTAAAGATGTTTTATAAATATAGATGCATATAATTTGATTAGTACTGTATTAGCATTACTGCTAGTATTTAAAAGGCACCCATCACTGTAATATCTGGACATACTTTACATGCAGAAATGTGAATCAGCTGCAAAAAGCATTTTCATGCAAACATCTGAAACTCTTGACTTACATCCACAACTGTCACTGATATTAATGTGAATACTCATATGAAGGTCGAAGATAGAATATGCCTTTTAGCTAAAACTAAGAAGCTGGATACCCTCTGTGTTTGTAACTGATGATACCTTTTCTCTGAATTAAATCAAGCTTCAATTTCTTGTTTTAAAAGACGTAGGCATGTGTGTATCAATGAGTCCAACTATGAACATCCCATGTCAAAATGTCAAATAATGGAGAATTGGTAAATTGAGTTTGACTTACAGAAGTGTCCTTATATGAGGAGGACAGGAAGGAATTGTTAGGTACAAGACTGAATAAAACACTGCTGACCCTCCCTGTGACAGAGATTTATGAGGTTAGTTTGGGGGGGGCATTTCCTTGTTTCTGAGTTTGGGGCTGATTTCCTTTGGTGGTGCGGAAATCATGTGGGAAAGTACCATATATATTGTAGGTGTGATAGCATTTCTTTTTGTGTTGTAGAACACTGAAAGATACACTGTGGACCTACTTTCTCTGACACCAATATCCATCTGTTATTTTCCCCAAAAAACATTCAGTTTAACAATGAAAAACAAAAAGGCCCACATCTGTATGTGAGACAGAATTTTATGTAAAATATAGGATGCTTTATGCTGCAGCCCATGTCTTTGGTGTTTATCATATGTCCCACCAGGAGATATTTGCCTACTGGGAGAATAGATTCATTTGTAAGCATCACCTTTGGCAGCCCAGGAAGGGACATCCAATAACTGACAGCAGCATAGCATTTAAGGGTGTGAGTCTGGGGCTGAAAGGAAAATAGAAGAGATGGAATCACTGGCTATTGAGCAGCAGTGAAGGAAATGATTTGTGCTGCCTGCTGGTATATAAAAGAATATTTTGCACAATAAGAATTGTTTAGTCCCCTGGCTCCTAGGTTTACAACACTACACAATATTAAAGATACATAATACACTGGGCAAGCTTGTTTTTCCTTTGGTCTTAGAGACAAGTATTTGGCGTTGATTTTCTTGAAATTTTGTCTTATATGTCAGGTTTTTGTTGGAAAACTTTGTAGCAGAATTTGATCAAGTTGGTGTAGAGGTGGGTGTGGTTGTAGCTGAATGAGATCAGTTTAGGCTCATGCTGTCCTTTCCCTTTACATGACTGAAAGATCAGGAAAGAGATTACAACCCTCAGTTGGGGGTTCTAATTTTTTGAACACCTGTGTCTAGATGGGGTTCCCTGACAAACCTTGAGCTTTTTACATTCATATCTACTCTGCACCTACTATAATCATAAAATGTCCTGAGGTGACTCCATATACTAAGATTATCTTCTCATTTGCGTTTTTAAGCAGTGATTGTGCACTGACCCAAAACCAGTTGCTCAGTTTTGTTGGAGTAACATAACCACACTAGCTGTCATGAATTAAAACAAAGGGCCTGATTATCCGCTCCTTTGTGTGGACATTTGCAGCTGGGCGGAGTGGATTTAAAACACCACCATTCTGACTGGGTAGCAGTTTATACCCACACTGCACCACATGTAAATAGGTCCATAAAGTGCAAAGTCGTGGCAAAGCTGACCCCAAGTGTACAGTTAGAGAGGTGTATTTAGTAAGAAACTAAATGACTGCTTGTTGTTTTGCGTGTGGCACTTAAACAGTGAACAGCTGTAATTATATTGTCTTTCTCATTTGAATATATACAGAAACACCATTTATGGAATTATGGAAAAGAGAAACTATTTTGTTGAATTTGCTCAAGGAATGAAGGACACCTAGATCTCCCCTTATTTTCCAGTTATGCATTTGTCAGCCTGCTTATCATGCAAGTGTCATTAAAGCCACTTGAGGTTTTAATAAAACTCTTTTAAAGAAATTATAAATCTTCTGTAGGACATTTTTTCTTCTCTTAAGAATGTAATGCTCACTTGGACTCAATTTTTAGACTGGTTTGACTAAAGTTAGTTACCTGAACCATGTTTTAGACATATAAGGCTGCATTTAATGTAGTGCCTAAAGTGGTGGGGATTTAGAGACCTGACTTTTAGGTACCCGATTCCGAAAATTGTTCCCTATTTCTCCATGTACAGTAGCTCCCTTACATTAATGGGACTATGTCCAGGCCTATCAAGAGAACAGAACTGCCTCTTCTTTATCATGCTCAAGTCTTAGCTTCTCAGGTAGATTCACAGACAGTTGTAAATTTCAACTTTTTTTTTCTTAATGAATTGGGTGAGTAAAGTAATGTGAACTGAACTCGCAAGACCTTTCTTTTGAGTCAATTGAAAATCTGACTAGACCACACAAAGGGCCATCTTTACAGTTCATTTTCTGTGCATATTTACACCTGACAGTGGTCTCAGTAGCAGAGTGGGGAAGAGAGGACCACATACTGTATCCATTCTGAATTTTCTTGCCATAATAGAGACTAATTCTGTAACACTTGCCCATGCAGGTAGTCCCATTGACCTTAATGCTGCTACTTGGGTGAATAAGAAATCTGCATATGCGTATGGGTTGCAGAGTTGATCCAATTTCCCCTTCCTCAGCAAAATCAGTGAGAAAGTAGCATCAATCAAGGTACAGAAATATATGACTTTTACTATCAGTCTTTGGACAGGTTCATACACAGAGAAAGCCCTAGTGATACTGGGAAGACCTCTCATGTTAATGAATAAAAGCAATGTGTCAAAGCTTGTATTACTTGACCTGTCTGACATAGTCGGTCACAGGTTGCTACTGAACAATTTTCATGATATAGTTGGAGTAGAGGGTACAGTACTACAGTGACCTAGTTCAAAACTCACAAACGGACCAGAAAATGGTGATGAGCAACTGTTCCTTTCACCTGAGAGTCTTACTTTGTAGAGTCTTGTGGAAATCTCTTCTGCCCCCTCCATTTCTATATCTACATGAGACTACTTGGAGAGGTGGGGAGGTACTATGGACTCTAGGAGTGTTTTCAAAGGAACAAAAGGGAGGGAGGTTCCATTGCCATTGATTTTCAGGACTTGGGCATCCAATTGCCCTTTGTATCCTGGAAAACCTACCTCTTGGCTTCTAAGAATACATCGGTAACACCCAGTTGTATATTGCTTGTCAGCAAACACAACCAATGCCATCATACATCACAGTGCTAGCAAGCGTTCTGCTTTCTGATGAAGAACATTTGGATCAAACTGAACCTGAGCAAGACCACAACAGCTCTTCCCAGTGAGGTTATCTGCCCTCTATTTGTCAAAATTGTGTGACACCTCATGCTCCTGTTGCACTCATCATGAACCCTTGAGAATGACCAACACTGGTCGCAAGAAATACGGTCTTTCATCCTCATCTAGTTACAAGATTTTGCTGTTTGTTTTTTGGTGAGGACCTGGTCAAAGTGACCCACAACTCTTATTCCTTTTAATCTATTGAAAAGATGCAGATAAAAAATGTATACACAAATGTGGAACTATAAAGATGTGTGCTTACTATTGCTTTTCACTGCTGCCCTACCCCAACCACCACCTTTTGTTTGTTGTCAGCAGAGACCGTAAGATCTTCATGATCTTGTATATCTGTCTGCACAACAGCTATCTAACCTCTGATGCCATGCCAATAATCATGAATTTATTTCCTCATCTCAGTTTGTGTACAATCAGGACTCACTTAGTTGAGCTTATCCCCTGTCTTTCATTATGATACTTAGCTTCTCCCGGTGGCATTATTTGGGAAATCCAAGACTAGAAGGAAACCAGTGCCCTTTCACAGTGACAGATTGTGAATGTGCTGTTTGGTGCGATGCCTTAGAATCGGTCCCAAAATAAAGGCAGTCTGAAGTATTTGTGACATACCTAAAGTGATTTAACACAGAACATCAACTGGGGGCTGCAATTTAACACAGAAAAAAAATATTTTTTCTGAATTATTAAAATAGCCATGTCAGGAGAACTCGGGTTATCTTCCAGTCCATGTGCCTCAACACCAATCTTCTATGTAATATCAAGCAATTGCAGTGATCAATTGGACCAATAATGGCTGCTCACTAGTTCTGGAAATGTTTCAGCCATTCCATTGCTCCTCTGCAGTTGAATCATTTTATGTTTTCTGTTTATACAAAGTCCTGCTGTACAGCTTAAAGGGCATGTCAAGTACTGGCTTCTCTTGAAGATACTGTTAAAAAAAAATTGTGGAAAAATACGTAGCCAGTTATCAGCTGTTTTTTAAAAAAAAAATTCTCACACACATACACATATAGGCAGGTGTGTGTATGCATACGCATATGTATGTATTTTGTGCCCGTTGCTGAACCCTTCTGTTCTGTCTGATCAGAAATACAATTTAGCATCTTCCTGTGTTCTTAAAAGCTATAGTAACTGCTGAGCTGTTGGCAAAAGGGTGGAGAAAGAAAGATATGGGGAAGCGAGGTTGTATTTTTGTCTAATCTATAGAATTTAATATGATGATAATCTCTTGTCTCAGATAACACAGATAAGTTTCATAGTATGGATACTGTAGATGCCTTTAGGGTATGAGTGTTTAATTAAAGGAGACAAAATATTAAATGGTTTTCAGTACAGTTTTGATAAGTGTTCTTCTGACTTGTGCTAAACATCCATTGGAGAAGAAGCTTATACACATATAGCCTTAGACTGTAGCTCAAAAAGGATGGGAATTTTATGGGTGGGACAGTACCCATGTATAGCAACTCTCTTCTTCACCTTTAAGAGTCTGTGGAATCAAGATTTAGGAGGCCCAGATCCTGCATGATTGGAAGCAAAAATCCACAGACATCTCTTCCTTGCTGCTCTTGGTGTGCTGCTCCTTCTGACTGCGGATTCAGATAGCTTGCTTCATCTCCCCTGCATGTGATTTTTGATGTTAGACACAGGGAGGCAGGGTTAAGCAATGCCAGAGAACAGGAGATAGAAACAACCAATGGAAGGTGTCTCTCAGGGAGTGCTGCATCCAGGAGAGACAGTAGGAAAGGAAGCCTATTTAACCTCTGTGTGAACAGAGGAACAGCCTGATACACCAATTCAGTGACAATACATTTTTATACTAGATGCGGCTGTCAATTAATCCACCTCAAAATTATTAGCAGGGGCACAGGAGATTGTTCCATAAAAAAGGAGTGCCTGACATATTGCTGGTTGTAAACCAGGTCATACATATTGCTGTTTTATTTTTATTTAAATCCTAATAAAATATTTTGGACCTTTCTGGGGGATTACTGAGAAAAATGTAATAGAGCAATTTAATATATTTATTTCTTTACATTTAAACAACTATTTAAAAAACCCACCACCCATGCAAAGTGCTCTAGGTGCCCTAATAATTATATTTAAAATTCTTTTCTATATTCTGCATGACATGTCACTTGTGGTATGCATATAAAAACAGAAAGTGAAATCCTGGCCCATTGATGTCAATGGCAAAATTCCTTTTGATTTCAGTGGGCCAGGATTTCTTCCTGAATATTCATAGGTATATATTTACATTGAAATAGACCACAGAAAGGTTAAATGACTTGCCAAGAGTCAGACACGTGCTGTGCTAGGATGAGAATTCAGAGGTATTGAAATCTCAGTCCTGTGTTATAAGAGCTATTTTTGAAGTCTGGAATAAAGTGAAAATGATGTAGAGCAAAAATCCAATTACAAGACAAATAAGGCTACCAAGTTGGTCTCCCACTGGCCAGAAGGTTCATGCAATAGTGATGTTTATATTTTTTAACTTTATGATTGTAACCATTACAAGAGCATGTGTGTGTGTGTGCGCGCACACACATAATTCTTTTGTTTTCAATAACATACCTAAATCTAAGCAAAGTTGGCACAATATCTCTAATTATATCGTAGATGCAAAACCATAGGGTAGGAGTAAATCTGTGTTATTTATTTTGAAATAATTGTAGTTGGTTCCATTTTCTTCAGGCTTGCTCCATTAGAAGGTTTACTCTGATCAGGTTAGACTAGGCAGCCTTTTGCGGTCCTGCTGGCTTTGCCCATGCTATCAAGTATGATTTGTTTGGCCAGTGTTAACAATAGAAACTGAAAGTTTAGATCCATTTGATGGAGTTTTAACATTTCACTAATGCCTAGAGCACAGAATTGTAGTCTCCGACATGTCCTTCATTATGTGTTACTTCTGCCCTAAAAGTTTATGTTAGTGGATTGACATGACCATTTTACATGATACAGGAGTCTGCTTGTAGATGTTCTTCACATGCTAACCGCTCCCTCCCCCCCCGCCAAAAAAAAAAAAAAAAGTCAAGAGTGGAGTAATAAAAGGAGAATTTTAGTCCTCGGCACAAATATGTTCAGAAATTCCAGAGGAAGCTCATGTATGTTGTCACTAGATCATATCGCATGATGCCTCCTTTTCAAGCGTTCAGTCAACAAAACAGTAGCTTACAAGAAGGAAAATTTAAAGTGAATCATTGTGTGGCTGAGGCACAAAATACCTGCCCTTAGTTTTTTGTGGGGCAGGGAAGTTGCTCAAATTTTGTTCTTCATCTGAGAAATTTTTGGGTATGAATCAGTGTTCCTCTTTTTTAGTCTCTTCCTCCTCGGTTATGGGCTGAACAGAATTAATCATTTGAAATGAATAGTTTCACATATTTGATAGAATATCTGTGAACAAATGGCCATTTCCTTGAACTTATTCATTTTACAAAATTATTAGACTAATGTCCTTTTGAACTTTTTAGTCTGTGGCATCACTGTGAATATTTAATATTAGAGCTTGCTGGGACATGGGTTTCCCATAGAAGGAAAAAATTTGAGATTTTAAAAACATTTTCCTCTTTCAAATAAAGACAGTCAAAATCTCAAACTTTCATGACCTGACAAGTGAAAAGACATTCAGTTCAGGTCAAATGAAACATTTCATTTTGCTAATTTCTAAATATTTTGTTTTGATTTTGACCTTTCAACTTTCTTTTTATTATAATAAATTTCAAAATAGAAAAGTCATTTTGAACTAAACAAGCAGAATTTTTTGTTTGGAAAATACCAAAACTATTTTTCAAAAAAAAAAAATTTAAATGAGAAATTTGTCTAGACTGATCCTTTCCCAAGAGGAGTCTTGTTTTTGACAAATTAACATTTTCCAACCAAAAAATGTTTAGTTACAAAATTTTTGTCACAACTCCATTATTAAATACAGCTGATTATTAATTATGGTTGGTCAGATATATCATAAAATACTGTTTCTCTTCTTGATGGATTGCGTTCAAGTCA
The DNA here is from genome assembly GCA_007922155.1 of Mesoclemmys tuberculata. Lineage (NCBI taxonomy): Eukaryota > Metazoa > Chordata > Testudines > Chelidae > Mesoclemmys > Mesoclemmys tuberculata. The sequence goes on from ML675601.1 coordinate 74,505,751, forward strand.
TTCCTGCACAAGTACTTCAATATATAAATATGTCCACAACCAACTTTGAAATTAACTTTCTGCAAACAGTTGTCAGTAAAACTAGACTGCTCAAATCATCACCAAGAATGAATGTAAATGGTTCACAAACATGGCCAAAGCAGAATTCATTTTAATGTTTATATAAAATGTTTGCACTTTTCACCTGCCTCTAGTTTGACAAATGCACTCACTGGCAAAGCCATGAAGTTGCAGGTGGGAGTCCTGCATGAAAAGGAAAAAAACATTAAAAAAAAAAAAACTCTAATGGTCTTTAGTAAATTTTACTTTGTAGTAAAAATTCCTTAAGACCCTGAATTTAATAGTTTTTTATTGTAAAGAATGACCTTCTAACCCAGTGCAGAATTCTTTAAAGCCAATAGGCATTGACCACTGGAAAGATCAGAGATGAAATCCTGGCCGCAATAAAGTAAATGGAAATTTTGCCATGAACTTCTATTGACCATGATTTTTCCACAGACCCTTTCTTAAGGGTCTGAGTCTTAAATATTCTCTGTGACAATGATTTAGAGAGAGATGGTGATGTGACGTCCTACCTGCAGTATTTTTTAGGCACCTATAAAATTAACATACCAAATAATTTCACAAACTAATTGGTATCATTAAGTACATAAACGATAGTTTTTGAAAGCCAATTTAAACTATATGTAAATAAAAGAGCTGAATAATCACTATTATCTTCCTGGAAAAATACATGCTTTAGCAAAAAAGTGACTGTGCACTTAATCCATTTTTACATAACCCTTAATTATGGGAGATTTGTACTTTTTCCATAAAAATGGCAACATGCTTTATTTTCAGCACACATCCTGGTCTGCTCATGTTTATACTTATTTATCTTTGCTAATGAGAATGCTTTAACTTAAAGACATTAAAGCTTGACATCCAGGCAGCCTTGATGACATGGATGTCAATGTCATATAAATTCAGCAGCTTTGCTTATCTATTTAAAATCATATATGAAAGGTCAATCGTGTGGTCCATGTTGGCTGCCTCTGAATGATTCCTGTATGGAAGGTTAGTTTTCTCTTATTCTTATTTCTGTTCAGAACAAAATTCTGTTGCTTATATTTATCCTGGAGGGCTGCTAATAATAATTCATAAAATGAATTAAGAAAAATAGGCGCTTGTGTATAACTTCTGAATAAAAACACTGCAGTATGTCTTTAATACATACATTCAAACAGGAGTTTGGAATAACATAGTGTGTCTTGCTGAGAAAAATACAATACTTACTATTTTCATTATCTCGTAAAACAGTCCACTGTACAGAATATACAGTTGATATTTTTATAATAGATCCAGCATCATGAAGAGCAGCTTTACTCCAACAGAAATATCTATCTAAAATCAGCCTTTTCATTTGCATCATGTCTAACAACTAGAAATAAACATGAAGACAAACACACCCGTTCTCCAAATTCTCTTGCAGATATGTCTATTTCTGTATACCAAGCTGCTTCTGCTGGCTTGAATTTTTAAATGCCTTACAAACTAGATGTTGGGGTTTTGAATTATTCAAATTTGCTCTTGCTCTTCCCCTTTTTACAGAATGCACAATGCTTTTTCTTCGTTATCGCAGTCATACTACACACATTTATATTGTCATTCCATGTCATAGTTGGGGTATAGTAGCATTAATTCTTTTCCTTAGAATACTGAGTGCTCCAGGTTTAGTAGAAGGTACAACTATTTCCATCACATTTCATGAGATCCTTTCTTAAGGTGGACACACTAACACTATCTGCAGCATATAACCATGGCATTAGACCACACTGCAGACACTGTTCTTTTTACGGGTTTGTCACTGTGATAGCTGAACTGAAAAGGAGCTTTAGTTATAGTCTGATTTCTGTTGCCTGTTCGCCCACTCCTCTTCACGCATGAAGAAGCAAACATTGTCCTTGTCAAATGATAAATGAGGCAGAATTGGTGACTTGCATGTTTGTCAACATAAGCAAGATCAAATGATTTCTCAGCAGGAAGAAGCCACAGGAAATCCAATGATTTTTGACTAATTAGCAAAATAATAATAATGTCTGCCTAATGATTACCTTGTACTGGGTTGTGGCCTTTTATCAGGCTGCTGCAGACTAGTGCTTTTGAAGGGAAACCAGTGGTTTCCTTTGAAACCAATGTCATGGATTTGGAAGATTTCTGACAAATCTTCTGAGAGTCTTATTGGTCCTTTGTGCAGTTGCTATAATTGGGGAGGAAAATGAGGTTGTTTCTAAAAGTGGAAGCTCCTTTCTTCTTTCCCCATTTCATCTGAAAAGATTTTTTTTTTAAATACTTTGTGTCTGTTTATGTGTGTGGGAGAGTATCGACATTACCAAAAATATGGGTGAATTTTAAGACCAGTTGAAATCTGCAAAAATAATTTGTTTTTAATTGTTTTTACACATTCAGTAATAGCAGCACTTGGAAGTCTGAAAATTTAATTTCATCTGTGAAGGGAAGGTTCACAAAACATTATTGGTGACATAAGTGAACGGGCACGAAGCTTGGGCTAGGAGTTAGACTGGGAAAGAAGGGGTTGGGATTCTGTCTCACGCAGGTGGTCAGTGCTAGATCTTGGGCAAGTTGTACACGTTTACCTGCAAACAGAACTGCGAGCACAAACCTGAACACTTGGGGCTCTAGCCACCTGATTTGTGCTTATAATGAAGCAGCTAAAAACAAAGATACTCATTCTTGCTTTGGCGATTCAGCAGGAACATCAGACACATAAAGAAGGCCATCCTGAAAATGTGGTACTTGAATAAACTGAGGCAAAGAGAAATTATCAGTAAAATGAAGATAATATTTGTAAAGTGCATTAAGATCTTTGGCTGGACAGCACTATAGAAAAGGTAAATGTTTCTATGAATTTGGTGTCGATCCAGTTTTCTGTGTCTTCATTGCACAACAAGCTGGCAATTGGCACAAATCTGGTGTGGTACAGGTCAAGTCTGAGGTCATTAACAAAGCCCCCCGAGCAAGCCTGCACTACGCCTGCATAACCTAACAATGCCAGTCTCTTCCTTTCATAAGCACCAAATCCACCAACACAATTTAAAATTTAAGGCTAACATTTTCAAGCTTGGATGCCTAAAACTCAGTTATAAATTCCATATTTAGGGCTCCTTAATTTGGCTTGATTTTTTAGATGTTCCAAGTAGCTGATACTCCCTATTGAAGTCCTTTGACCTAAATAAATAAAATTCAGGGACCTGTAGCCTTGATACTAAATGAACAGTATGCTGTGCACCAAATCATGGCCTGCTGCCCATGCCTAGGCCGACTGTAGCTATGAGTAACTATCTCTTATTGTCTCTTCTGACCTATGAGTCTATGAGTCTATGAGGAGCATTAAAACTCTCCCACTTGTTACATGCAGCCCTGTGGGTACATAGCACAGATGCTAAAGTGAAAGCAGAAGGGTCAGTATATTTCTGGAAACAGCAGGGATAACACCCAGTATTAGGACAGGTTCAACCATGAATGTCATTGTAGGCTGCGGTCCTAATGCAAAATTGTCGTCCTGTTCTTTCATTTTTTTTATCAATAACCGGCTAAATCCTGACCCTCCTTCCATGCAAGTGCAGAGCCTGAGCAGAGCTTCAAGGTTGGCTGAGCTCTGCACCCACAGGGCAGGGGTCTAATCTTGAGGTGGTGACAACCTCTTCAGTACTGGTGATGGGGCTGCTCTGTGTGTGTCTAGCCCTGCCCTCTTTCCCCAAGGAAAGTCTGACCCATTGCAGTGGGGGCTGCTGGGGAGAGATGTCAAGGGAAGCAGTGCCTCCTTTGACATAACTGCTGAGGGGATGTGCTCTCCTCAGCTGAGTGCCGGGGTAGCCAATGAAGAGGGCAAATTGCTCAACTACTCCCCAGCCTGAAAGCTGTCAATTGGCTCCAAATCAGAGATGCCAGTAAGGAACATGTGGCCCATCGTGGCCAAAAATACCCTCCTCAAAACCCCTGGTGACTGTCTACCCTTACAACAAAAGCCCTGGATTATGGAGTCCTCCGAGCATTTCTCTATCCCCAAAGTCTCTCTCTGCCTCAGATTGCTGCACAGCAGCTACTGCAGCCTGAGATTGCAGTGGTCTCTGCCCTTGCTCCTGAACCATTCTGACTCTCATCTGGATTAGTCTGTCTGCCAGTCCCCTCATCGGGAGCTAGAAGGGAAATAGAGCAGGATTTGGAATCCAATGAATACGTAGAGCCCCATGTTACTCCTCTCCCTGGCATAGAGAGAAGGAGTGCCACAAAACCCATTGGGGTAAGGAGTCTCGCCTCTGTAGCATGCTCCCCCTGTACAAGAGCTAGTGGAAACCTATCCATGTCTATATGTTCCAGACAGGGATCTGCAGGTCTGCTTGGATCATGCAGGTGCAGGAAAGGGAGCACACCGAGGGAGCAGCCTCTCTGTGCAACGTGTGCTTCTCTCAGATATTGGCTGATATCCAGCTGTCATCTTCACTGCAGTTAAAGCTGGTTAAACCAGCATTACCACCTGATCCCTATGTGCCCACGATTGGAAGAGTAAGGTGCAGGCACAAAGAATCAAAAGCTGTAGTGCAGATGGAGCCTGATTTCCCAGTGTAGTCTTAGTTTGGTATTTTGTTATTTTCATTTGAAGAAGTTAAAGGATCACTAATTGCTGGCAATGTAAAGCATGGGAAGGTATCTGAAATGTGAAGGCATGGAGCTTTTGAGAGATTTGTAAATATTATTTGATCTACTGTACTCAGCGACCCTGAGCAGAAATATGTTTGTTCCTAGTAAAGTGGTTTTGGAAAACTTTTGCTCATTAGGGAGACTTTTTCCTTTCTGTGGAAATGCATGAAATACAGGGAATGCTGAAAAGAACCTCTTCAGGGATACTCTCCAACCCCCTCTGTGCTGTGGAGTAATTGCCCACTACTTGTCTGTCTGTGAGCGATATGGGTAGAGGGCCAGTGGCATACCCACTAACCCAGGCCTTCAAGTTGTGGGGGCACAGAAGGCTGTGGTCACTACTCTGGCCTGTTGACTGTAGTAGCAGCAGCCACCACCTGCTACCCAGGTGTTCCTCATGCTGGATGACAGGAGGAGAATGATGCCCCCCCAGTCTTTCCATACTTCCCCATGTACAACTTTTCTGCTCCAATACTTAATGCAGGGAGCCTGAAATTTCTCATGAATGAGCAGAATAATTGTCTTCATAGTGTGAAAACAAAACAGAACCCCACTCTGGGGAAGTGTAAGTCGTTGATCTTTTCAACCTTATTTAGCCTTAAAAATTGTAACCCTTACTCTGTGACATTATGTTTTATGGGAGGAGTTCGCTTGTGGGTCAGCACAAGGGCTACATGCCATGGCTCTTGCAGGATTTCCAAGTCTTACCATCTCTCTCCATGAGTTCCCAGATACCCCTCTAGTTGAGCAGAGTATGAAGAGGACATGCAGTCCACATAGTGAGCCTCATGACTTTTTCCTTACCTGGGAGATTTTCATGTGGGCCATGTTTTCTTTTTAATTATTGTTAGAATAAGAGATGTATCCACAAGCTTATTTTGGGGGGGGGCAGGATTTTGTTTGGAAATGATGGTGCACCTATATGCACAAACAGAGAAAAGGTGTAAATTGTACCTATGTACTGAGTTAAGGAAACAGAATTAAAAATTGCAACCAACAGTGTGCCCTTTTATTTTAACTGATTCCAAAAGTTGAAAATGTGTGATTGATGGCCTACAAACTAGGTATGACTGGACATTATTTATTTATTTTATTTAAAATGTTCCTGAAGTTGAATAACCCTACTGAGACTACATTCTTGTTTTCACAGGAGCCAGGGGATACAACAGGATTGAAAAGTTGCGCACAAATTTCCATAAATTCAAATACACACAAAAATTCAGCATTAAAAGTTAATGACTGTGTATCCACGAGGCTTTACAAATGCTGCTAGGGTTTCCTTGAAAATAATTAGGGCATGTTGTGTGAATTACATTTCTGTAACATGGTTACTTTCTTGTTGTTGTTGTTTTTCTTTTATCAAAAGTAATTTTAATCTTGCCTGTCATCTGATTTCCTTTTGAAACTATATTTCATGTGTGTTTTTTCTGAACTGATATTTGCAAGCAGGTACTTAGGTATACTTTGTAAAATCAGGGACTTTGCAGACATACGCAGTTGCTGATTTTATAAAATGCTTGGTGATATGTATTTGATTGAAACATAATTTTTTAAGGTACACGTATTGTAGCAATGTAATCTTATTACTGTGAGCCTCGTCTGTCTTTACCTCTAGCTTGCAACTTTTACTTGCCCCTTCCCATGTAAAATTAAGCCCAGATCCTGTAAAGACCTAGCATGTGCTTACATTTAAGCATTGTGCTCGCATGAAAGTACTTTCTGTGCATAAGATTTTGCAGAATCGAGGCCTTGCACTGTAAGCTTTTCAGGAAATGGAAGCATCGTGTGGTTTGTTTGCACTGTAAAATGCCCATACAACTTTTTTTTCTGAATAAATTATGAGGATTCAAAATCATACACTAAAACATTAACTTAACCATGGCTTTTAGAAAGAAATTAGTCAAAATGTTCAAATTTGGATACCTAACATTAGGTTTCTTAATCCATATTTAGTCTAGCCCAATTCTTATCCATTGACTTTAGGTGACAGTACAAAAACATTTAGTTAATGTTGTCTGCAGTGCAAAATTTCACCCAATACCTTTTAATGTTGTAACTCTGCTATCGTTCTGTAAACTTGCCAGTCATTTGGCAGAAATTCAGAATATTGATTCTTAGAAAGTGAAAATCATCTTTAGGTCATTGAAAACTGGTTTTTATTTTTATTACATGGACACACAGCAGGTAGCATGGGGGTAAGATAAGCTTAAAAAGTGCTCAAGATTCAAGCAAAAGACACATCCATTTTAGGAAGATGTATAGGGCAAAATTTCTGCTCTTAGCTTCACCAGCTACATTTGGAGCAACTCCATTGATTTTGACAGCAGACACGCTGGTGTGTCTGAAAGCAGATTTTGGTTCATTGCCTGCATATTCACAGACAAAACTGCACAGGTCCTTATATTCAATTAAATATTGATAGCTTGTATTTTGCTCCTTCACACAGCAGTAACGAAATGGTGGCAGAAGAGTTCCTGTTGTACACATTCTGTGCTTACAATGCATTATGTACAACCTGGAAGCCATATGGCCACAGGGTCTTTTAACTCAAGAGGGGTAACCACAAGAGTTTAACAAAAAGACAAGATTACTATATTTAGTTTACAGTCATGGGGGGAAAAATAAATCAATAGCATATGAATTAATCAGGACTCTAGTCGCTATCATTAGGGGAAACAGGCTATCTAAAAAAACCCATTTAATTTCTGGAACATCAGAGAAGGTAAAAACCTACAATACATTAAGAAAATCGAATTTTTGGCTTACTGTTTTCATCTGTTGTCTGGAAAGCTAATCTCTTAATAGAGCCATTGGTTTCACTTTCCTGATGCAAAACTTGTTAAAGAATTGAAAAGTTTATTATGGTTTATTGTGAATTGTTCTCAGTGCCTGGATTTATTAGACTGTGGTTTGTAATATTCCTTCTGATTTATTATTGCTCATTTATTTATACTGTGGTGTTAGTATAAACAGCACTTTGCCTTATATGTGCTGTGGATCTCGACTTTGATAATGAAATTGGGCCAAATTCTGCCCTCTCCTACACCCTGTGCAACATTATTGACTGATTTCAGTGAAACTGTATGAAGTGGAATTTAAGGCGGGGTTTGTATACCTGTCTTGAAAAGAAAAAAAAAACCCTATTTCGTTTCTGGCTAAAATTGAAGTCAATTTTCATGCTGCTGTCTCACCATAGCACATTCTTGTGTGGTGTCAGTGGCAAATCCCTTGCAAATTATTCTCCTAGTGGTATTTAACTCAAATACGTGATAGCAGTGCTTCTCAGGACAGACCTGGACTGGCAACTGTGTGCTTCAGTGGCACTATTTATATTCTTAAAGTCAATTATACACTGTGATTTGTAACCCATCTAGAAACTGCTTCTTGTTTTAATTTTATTCCTGTATTTAAAAATAAAGGCCATATGCTCCCCTTCATTATTTAAAGTAGGTGCAAGTGAAATACCGAAGAAGAGATCACAAATTTGTGGGAAGACCTACAGTATCTCTGCAAATCTTTGAGCTTCTGTAACATACTCCCAAATACCATGACTTTCATAGTTCCTCTATAGTATCTTGTTTCTTTTCACTGGTGACATGGATGCCAGGGGTCTGCAGCTGACTCTGGATGGATGCCACAAAATACCAAAGGTGAGCAATGCAGATACTCCCGCTGATATTCATACAACACCGCCAGTTCTGTAGTACTGTCTGTTTGACCTGTCTTTCAGATGCAATGACTTCTTGTGATTATTAAAGAACAAGTTGCAGTTGGCACTAATGCGCTGTCCAAATCCTAAATCAGGTTATTACTTTTGTCCTATCTAAATTCCCCCTGCTATTTCATGTGATAAAGTATTCTTTCGTTTCCTTCTTAAAAAAACTGTCATGTAGAGTTGCTGACACAGTATAGCTACCACATGACATCCATTTCAATGGTGAGTGAAGTGATCCCTTTATATAATCTAAAAGGTGTTTTAAAAAAGATAAGGTTCAATGCAGGTTATAAAATGTTCTGAAAAGATAGGGTTCAATAGTTTTAAAAAGATCCTGTTCAATGCAGAAAAGGTTTTCTTCCATTTAGACTGTAAGGTCCATAGGGCAGAGACCGAGTCTTACTATGTGTTTACAAGGTACCAAGAACAATGAGGCCTTGACCTTGGTTGAGGCCTCTAGGCATTCCAATAATACAAATAATTAACACTAATCATAAATGTGAATCCAGTTCACTTCGAGTCCAGTTCACTGTTGGTCAGCTCAAATACAGCAATCAATAAACCACAATTAAATTGAGTTGGTTGGCTTTGGAGATAGAAATTTACATGTCTATTTCTCTCAAATATTTCCATGCCTTCTTCCAAGTTGCCCTTGACTCACTGAAAGACCTCTCTGAACTGGTCTATAAGCCCACCATCCTCTCTTCCTTCAAATCTCATAAAACCCACTTCTGTTACAATTCCTATAAGAAATTAACGAACTGCTGAGATTTTAAGGGGCTGATGGGGTTTACTGATACTTTATTTATAATTGTGCATATGTAGAAAATACACTGTATATATTTAATTATATCCACATGCACCCACTCGTACATTATTTGTCTTCTTAAATTCTAAAATTGTCAAGACAGGAACTGCCCTCAGATATATTTGTACAACACCTAGCACACTTAGGCAAAGTCCAGATTGGGACCTCTGTGCACTAGTGTAATATAAATATAAAATTATATTGTAATCTGACCTCCAGGAAATAATCACTTTGTATTTTACTAGCTGGAAGAAACTCAAAAGGAAGAGCTGACAATTAAATTTTAAAAATTATTTTATCCAGATTAGAGGCTATTAATTTGATCATGATTCAGAAATGAGGACTAATTTGAATTACTGTATGTAATGTGATGCAGTTAAATACACTCATTGACATAACCCACAATGAACATAAACCACGAGAATGCCTATATTGTGTTATATGGTGTGTGTGTAATTTACTGTTCAGTACTGATATTTGTAAAAGAATTATGTTTTATGTACTGTGTAAATTTACTCTTATTTAGTGGTAGCAACGAGTTACTTAGTGGCAAATGTCCTCATAATTGAAGTTCAGTTGTAATAGCTTCATCACTAATATTGTGACTGGAAAAAAACGTATTTGATGAAAAAGGGGAATGAAATTTTAATAAACATTCACTCCCAGGAGGACTTGGGTGTACTGTAAATATACCACAGTAGTATCAAAGCAACATTTCTTTTGAACCGAATAATGCAAATTCAGTATACCTTACTTCCATATTACTTTCTGTTTTTAATCTAAGTAGCATTATTTTCAAAGGAAAACTCAATGTGTTCTGGCCTAGTTTCCTTCTTGAAAACTAGGTCTTGCTACCAATGCCAAACTATCTAGCTGTCAACATTTTTACAAAGCATGAAATGCATTTTCAAGCTCATTAATGAGTTAGGGTGGAAAAATGACTCACTGTGGATAGTCTAAACTTATGATCATTTGTGTCTGATGGTGTTTTTCAGTAGCCATAGTGACGCACTCTGACCTCAGTAATACACATACACAGTTCTCATTAAAGTAAATCGGAGAAATGTCCACTTATCTGAGGGCAGAATTTGTCTAATAGTTCAAAACCTTTAAATCTTTGCACTGAACAGCTTAAGCAGCATTTAGATACCAGCACTATATAAAAAACTCACACAGGGCCCAAATCTACTCCTGTTGACATCAGTCGGAATTTTTCCATTAATGTCAGCTGGAAATGAATCAGATCCATAGTCAGTTGTCATAAATGGGAATCAAATTCCCCCCATGCACTCTCTTGTCTCACTGTATTCTGCTTATTGTCTCTCTTTTACTCTGTTTTTTCCATATGCTTTTATCCACTACTTAGGCATATCAAATCAATGCTCTGTCCTACAGACCACCTGCTTCCCAAAGTCATATTTTACAATATCATAGACTAGTATCACATGCAAGTCTTTTTCATTATTTCTGCTGGTAGCTCTATCTTTGTCTTACGCCCAGGATGTTGTTAAATAAATAACCAAACATAATGCAGAATAATCTAATTAAAACAAAGTCCTAGATTCTTTAACTTTTTATATTATCAAAGAATTCAGGGTCATACCTGCCCATCGCACCTAAAAGCACCTGGAAGCAGAGATTTATCTGAGAAGATCTTTTGAGGAGAGAATTTATCAGTGGCTTCTGAGGAAGAGCAGTGGCACTACAACTGCCCCCTTGTTGATGCAAGACAGCCAGGATGAGTTGTGAAGTGGTCAGCAAAAGATGTGTAGACTGAGAGTAATGATTCAGGCTATACACTATCCACTAGGCCTTGATGTAAGCTCCAGACTCTATGCTGTTAGTGTTTCTGCTCCTGTGCCTGCCCTCATGTAACATCTTCTCTGGGTATGATTTCTGCTGTTTGCCTGTAAACATGCTATGCACGGTTACTGCTCCCTGACTCCTCTCCTTTCTATCTATTCACACCCCATTTGTGGATAATACGCTCTCACACATTCGGTGTGGGCAGATTGGTGGAGACTGTGCAGCAGCATGGGATACAACTACATTGCTGTGTTTTCCCTTCACACAGCCTTCCCAGGTTCTCTTGCACATTTTTTGCACATACTATCAGAGAGTGCAACATATAGACTTTAATTTTTAGTATAAGGAAAAAAAAAACTTAACGTTTGCAACGAACCTTACATTTGTATTGCAGAGGGAAGAGGTATGGTCTTATGGTCAGAGATCAGGACTGGGAATCAAGAGTTACAGGTTTTGTTTCTAGCATAATGACCATGCACCCTCAGAAAGTCACTTACTCATTCCATGCCTCAGTTTCCCCATCTGTAAAGTGTGATAACACCTTCCTGAGGGGTGTTAAAAGGCTGAATTAATATTTGTAAAGTGCTTTGAGATCCCTGGATGAAAGGTGCTATATAAATGAACAGTGTGAGTTTTAATGAAGGCAACGGAAGGAACTCCTGAAGGGTTGAGTTTGTATCATCATCCCTTGACTAGTTAGTTTGGTTGTATTTATGAGTATATAAAATATCTAGATTCCTATTACATAGTTTCATATTAAATATGACCTAGACAGAGCAGCTTTTAAACTGGATCAGCCCATGCTTCCCTTCAGCTATCTCTGACATTTACAATGTAGACAGCAATTGTTAGGAGTCCACAGTTTCAGGTTTTTTACCAGTTTATAGAAAGTGGTGAAGAGATAAAAACTTCAGTGGTTTTGCTTTAAAATTGTTACCTCCCAGACAATCTCTTCCAGCACAGTCAACTGAGAAAACAAGTTAAAAGCTAGAGTTAAATGGTTTGAATATAATACACTGCCCCTTTGAATAATTGAACTTGAATCCATTTGAATCAACAATATTACCTGTCATATGGAACTACAGTTTTCAATATCAGTGCACCTTAAATAAAACCCATTACTTTTTATAAAAAGACATTTCAATTGTCCTGTTTGTAGCAGAAATTCTACTATTAACTTTACATTTAGTTTGCTCACCTGCTTTTGTGTATACTTTTTTTTTTTTTTTTTGCAATAGTCCATTACAGTAAGGACTGTTCTGAAACATCATCTAACAACCAATTCAATAAACCGAAGGATATAGATAATTATGTTCAATAGATAAATTTTCAACTTTGCCTCAAGTTCAGCCCTCTTTTAGATGTGAGGGACATGACAAGATAATTTTTACCTTTGGTTTGGCTCACTTTATATGAATTAGTTCAACGGGGAAAAAGGGTGCCTGCCAATTTCAGCAAACACTAAAAGCTACTGTTAAACCAGAAAATAACTGTTACTATTGTGTGACTGTGAGTATTTGCCTTTGTCTCCATATGTGTTTTGGTTTGCAGCAATTAATAGCTTGGACTCCATGAAGCGGTAGCAAAGGGGAGCGTGTCAGAGCAGCAGGCCAAAATTAAATTACAGCAACCTCGCGCTTTGCATTAAAATCTCCACTAAGTGACGGGAGCTTGTAATGTCCAGATTTTCCGTAAAGACAATGGCCCTCCATGCAACTGGCTACACTCTGTTAATTCCTGCTGTCAGCTTCCTTTATTGGCTGTGGGGAATGCAGTATTGATTCTTGAACTCAACAGAAGCACAAAGAGCCACTAGTGCATGGTCAAAATGCAGCAATAAAGGGCTGGCAGCTTGAGAAAAGCAACCATTCCATTGCACAAACAAGGTCAATTAGAGGACAGTGCAGCATAATATAAATAGCATTAACATCCCTCTTCACCCAGGATGATATCATGCTGGCAAGATGACAGTAAATAAAATAAGCTTTAATACAGAATAAATATAAAGGCATTTATTTGTGATTGAATAATAATGGTTAGAGGGCTATTCTTATAACTATCCTATTCAGGTAAAGCTCTGGGTAAATTAGCAAATTCTCAATGTTCACATATGCAATGAAACGGGGGTGAATATTTTGCTTGAGAAATGGCTAATTCTTCCATTACAGTAATGAGGTATGTCTGCCCATGTATTCTATTATTTTTATTCATTTGAATATTTCAGTGTAAGTCAAGTGTAATAACAGAACAAAAACGTCTCTGTATTTTTAGTTCAACAAGTTAAAAAAAAAAAAAAAGTTGCCATGGATTGCTGTGCTACTCTTCCAGATCTTGCAATCATTTCCTCTTATATCTGAGTGACTTTTTCTTACTGCTACGTCAGCTCAAAATTAATTACAAATGTAATAACATTACACTGGTAACATGTACAGTCCACTAAGCAAGTTCAACTCTCAGAATAGATAATGGGCAGCTTGGGTAGGCTGTTGATAAGGCCTAGATTACGGAAAAGTTTAAAAAAATATATATTTAGACTGGAAAAGATCCATTTGTTTCAATGGACTTTTAAAAAATGAATGTACTGAAGGCTGACAGAAGCAGGACTAGAAAAGAAATGAATTTTGGAAGCCTGAGTCACCCCTGTGGTCTTTTAGTTTTATGCCGGCATAAGTTTAAAAAAAGAAAGAAGCCTGTTTCTCTGAGCTTTCTGAAATGCTTATAAGCAGCTATGAGCCAGCTTCCATTAAAATTAATGGGAGTTGGATCAGGCCCTGTGTTATGCAGATTTATAGATTGACCATAAAGCCATCAAATATTATATATGACGTAGGGCTGTATTTTATGTCAGGTGTGATGTCATGACATAATAATCCTCTTGTTCTGCTCTTGATGTACGAACATGTCTCTGAAGATGTGCAGAAATACCAGTGTTTTCCTGTTAAATTGCATGGGTCTTCCAAATTTCCAATAGGAAATTGTCATATGGAAAATTCCAGTCAGAAGTGTCAGTGATGACCACAATGGGAAATGTTGGTTTCAGGCAGGTCTATCTCCTGGGTTGAGAATGCAGGTCAGTCTTCTCAGTCGTCTGTTATTCCTGAAGCTGCTGCTTTCTTGTAAGGGTAAAGCCAAGTAAAAGAGGATCAAAGCAGTATGGAAGTTAATAAAGAAAATAAATCTGAGAAGAAAGACTCAAATAAGGAGAATACCCTAGTTCCTGGGCCTTCTACCCTGATGGCACCTCTCCCTCTAGGATTTTGCTCCACTTTTCCTGTCAAGCAGTCAGTCCTTGCCTCTTTGCAGAGTAGCAACCTGGGTTAAGTACTAAATGCTCCTGGTGGCTACCAATCTTGAAACCAGTTTAGCTTCTCCCTGTCCCCCTCGCTTTTCAAGTGAGGAAGTATTTTTGGAGATTTTAGCATCAATTTCTTTTCTGAGAGACCGGGATGGGCTAAGAACCTAATTGAGTTCATGCTCCTGGAAGGGAATACCAAAGAAGCTGAGCGGCTTTTTAAAATACAACCTCAAACTGAATGTGTATGTCTTGGGGCAAAACCAAAAGGGGCAAGTTAATATGTATGAGGCTGAATGAAATGTATGCCAGTTTAGAGCAATGGGCCGCTTAAAAGTAGTTCAGTTTAGATTTGGGAACATAAGTGAGATTTATCATTTTATAGTGAATTGAACCACGCTTTTCATTAGCTGTTAGTGAAAAATTAAGAGATCATTATCTTACTCACTAATTTTATTATGGTGTTTCTTCCATGTCTTGTTGGCAGGGCAGTTGTCAGGAGTCTGTGGGAGTCAGAAATCCTAGGGGAGGAATTTAGCCCAGAGAGGCACAGACCCTGACCTCCTGGGTGAGCAGGGAAAATGCACAGGTTGGTGCAGCTTGCTTCCCCCCTTTGCATGCCTGACCAGCCTGCAGGTTATTAGTGGTGGAGGAATTGTCTCCTCTCTGCCCATTCCCTTTATGGCCATGTCCCATCCTGGGGACGTAGAGAATGATCAGGGACTATTCTTACCCCTGGCCCTTGTATAGAAGGGAGATTTTTTGCAGTTACATCTCACCCCATGCATGGGCCAGAGACAATCTGGACCCTAGAAAGTAGTTGTTTTCAGAAGTGGTTGAACCTGAAATTTTTATTCAAATCTTTTCACTGTCAGGCACTGCATTCTGAATGAAGCCATTAGTTTAATCATTCTCCTTTCCTCCCACCCTCTCCAAACTGCGCTACCTTTACCACAGACTATTTTTTGCTCCTACAGGCTGTGCAAGGAGCTCACTCTCTTCACACAGCCCACCTCTGACTCGTGGTTGTCTCTTTCCCTTTGGGGGCTCTTAATGAGTTGCTAGGTGACTCTATCTAATCCCCATCTCCTTTTAGAGTCTTCCAAAGAGCAGGCTGCTTTTCAGCCACTCCTTTCAGCAGCAGTATAATTCTCCTCTGGTTCATCCACTGCCACTGCTTTGAAGATCATACTATCTCATTTGGGATATGATGTGTCCCTGAAACCCCACATGATTAAAGAGAAACCTACTATCCCTTGAAGAGCTCAAGAGGGTGGAAGAGACCAGATGGCTACCCCCAAAAAAGTCAGGAGAGGAGCACTGGATTTTTCAGACTTCCAGGTTCTCATCTCCCAGAAGATGCCTAAAGATAAGGAAAGGGGCACTGAAACCTGTTGAGGGAGAGGTTGTGTAGAAGGAAGTAAGATCCTGAGTAGCTTTGATGAAGGTTAGAGCATTGTATTGGGGGAAATAAGAATTCCAGGTCAGCCTAAATCTTCTCCCAAGTTGAAAGGAAAACTTGGAGAATTTCAAGTTCACACTGAAACTCACAACCAGACAATGCCCCTCTCCAGCTTAGCAAAGGAAGTGTGTGATCTGACCAGCAGTAAAAGAATCCCAACCCCCAAAAAACGGAGAGAATTGTAAGAGCGGATAGCAAGGAAATGGAGACAATGGAGCTGTGCCCCTTCCTCATGCCTGAACAGCTAAAGAACGTATCTGAGGGAAAGAGATAGGGCTTCTCTTCTTCCATTGGCCACATGGGAGGAATAGGTGAACCAATTGAAACCCTGCTCACCCTTCCCAATTTAAGTCTTCTCCTGAAGCTTTTGGAAGCCATTTTGCCTCACTTTATAGCTCCATGAGGGCTTCCACTGCTGGGACTCCAGTTTACCCCAGTGCAAGGAGACCCTGGGGCAATGCAGCTGCAAAAGCACCAAACAGAGGGGAGCCTGCACCCCAGAGGGAAGCAGTGGCCTTTGCCGGCTGCAGTGGTGAGTAGAGCAGTGAGAAGATACTCTTGACATCAGGGGGCAGTGCCCTCAAGACAACAGAGGCTTTTTTAGCAGACAAACAGGCTGATGGCCCATCCCAAAGAATCAGGGAGCACATCCTTCCCTATAGGTTTCTGCACAGAGGACATAGTTGCTGATAATTAGGTGAAGGGTATGGATGGAAGAAGGAAGGCGACAAACCCAGCTAACCCAATGGCTAGGACATTAGAGAATTGGACTGCAGCCTTATGTATATGTGCAAATGTAATACACAAAAAGATCCATATTGGAGTGTCTCTCTTCTCAAATATTTAGTAGGGCTATTATGGGCACATACCACATAGAGGGGCAGGGCAGGGCTGAGATGTTTAGACTCAAGGAAGCAAAGGAGCCAAACTTGCACTGGGTTCAGAAGGATCAACATCCCTGGGTAGAATTCATGACTCAATGCCACTCGATCCTGCATGTCACACAGACAGTGGGCTACCTGTACCAAAACTACAGGTTTCAAAAGCATCTACAGATTTCAAAAAGTCTGATGTCTGTTTTGCATTTAGCAAAAAGGAGTGTTTTTGTACATCTTGAAAAAAAAAGCACGTGATGGCCAACGTGATCACCATATTTATTGTGCAGATAGAAGAAAGGCCCAGTCTGGTGAAAAACAAGGTGGTCATTCCTTGTCCAGCACTCCAATAGGAGCAGTGGAAGGAAGCAGCAGTGCTGGGGTAAAGCTCCATGTCCAGTTAAATTAGAGGTTTTTAAGGACTTTGTTCTGGGATTATCCTAACAAGACAGATGCAGTTTATTTATGGAAGGAATTTTTGGTAGCTTTTCACATCCCAAGAGGGACAACAGCTTCAGCTATGGGCAGAAAACTTGAAATTCATTAAAGGATTAGAAGGAATAGTCTGTAAAAAGATCCAGGTGGAGGGAGCAGCCAAAAGAATAGGTCGGCTGTTTTACCAGTGTAGGACCTATAGCTATTGCCTCTGGGTGTGCTGCCTGACAAAGCTAAAGGGGAATACAGGATTATTTACCATTTATTTTACTCTTGCTGAAGGACGATATAGACCCTCAATTGTGTTCAGTTTGGTGTTTCTTATTTGATGAAGTCATTGTTTAATAATGCGACCGATGGGCACAATTAGCAAAATGTTACTTTTGGTCTGCATTTTGATTACTTCCTGTTCATCATTGGTGTCTTGCTGTTCAAGATTTTAACTTACTAGGTTTTGAATTTTGAAGGATATTACTGTTTTGCCAATGGGCTGTTCCTTGTCATGTTTAGCCTTTGAAAGGTTTGGCGCAATGCTGGAATGGGCAGTTGTGAGGGAAACAGATTTGTATCAAGCCGTTTACTGTCTCAGGGACTTCCTATTTGCAGGGCAGGTGACTACACCCCCCTATTCATTGCAGGAGAAGGCAGACGGCTTGTGCTTCCCATTAACCTCACAAAAAGTGGAATTCCCAACAAAGAAGTTAATGTATTTGGGATCTGACTAGGACACAATGCAGAGTGTATCACCACACCCAATGAAAAGTTAAATTATGTCACGATGTTGATAAGGATAATCAAAGAGTTCTAGGAAAGTTACATTAAGACAGGTACAGATTATCATGGGTCACTTAAGCTTTGCATGTATGGTGCCAGTACAAGGTAAAGCCTTTTATACCCCCCCCGGCAGCTACCATCTGTGGAGTCAAAAAGTCATTTTGTGAGGGATACCAAGGAAAAGAAGGAAGATTTGGTGGTATGGGAAACATTTCTGCGACCGTGTAATGGGTCATCAATTTGGTGGTCTAACTGGATGCTGGGAACAGAGCTTCAGGCGCAATCTGTCACCTATGGAAGAATCAGTTTTGGGGTGTTTTTCCAAGAGAATTGGCATGCACAGAGGTGGTGGGAGGAGCAGACAGGAGGGCATACCAAGAAAGATGTCTTTTCTCAAGTGTTTTCTGAGTTTGGTTCCAGCCACTGTCTGAGATGAGAAGTTTAGAAATAAGTGAGTTCATTTCTGGTGCGACAGCCCGGCAGTGGTGCACATTTTAATTGGCAGTTAACGAAGTTGCTACAGGTAATGTAGCTGGTAAGGGCATTTGTATTTCACTCCTTTTGTTTTAGCTTACTTTTCTGGTGTTGACAATGGCATTGCTGATGCTTTGTTTTGATATCAGGAGAGCAGATTGTAGGAGTTTGTGCCATTTGCTAGTCGAGACTGGCAGGTGTTCTCTTCCTGTTTGTGGAATCATGGCTTCTGACTGCTTTAGGACTGGAGGAAAGTTCCATTGCCTCAGGGACCTTCAAGGTTTACAAAGCCAGTGTTGTTGACTTCATTGAATTTAGAGTTAAGGGAGGTCCCCAGCATGTTTGGCCCATCCCCTGGTATCAGGTGGTGAGATATGCAGTGTCTGTGATACACCATGGATTAGCTTCATCCACAATATTTGGTCATTTTGATGGAGGCTGGCAGGATTTGCTGACCCAGATGGAGGAGTCTTACGAAGAAAGTGCTTTGATGGATGGTCCAGAGATGATCGATGCAAAGAAGACAACAAGCAGGCTATAATCATATAGGTTTTGTTAGGATTCTTGAAAGCTTGACTAGAGAATTCAGCAGTGGGATGGAAGCAGTTCCATTAAAGCAGCATTTGTGGCAGTCTTTTTTGGTGCTCTCAGAGATAGTGAGCTGGTGCCATTTCTTCACAGTAAAACGTGATGATCAGCTCAACTTCTCCTATACATTTCAGAAGCTGGAACGCCCAGCTTCACAAATTGCATGGTTGTACTTAAAGGAAAATCTTAGCTCACAATTGGCTGAAATCAATGGCAAGTGAGTAATTTTCCATGGTTTAATCTTCCTGCAAAGGAGCACGCTTCTGAAGTCTGGCACAACATTGATCAATGATAGCGTGCAATCTGAGAACTCAATAGTGAACTTGTAGTGCAGCCAATCAGATAGCGTATGCAATTTTCTGCTTCCTCATCGATTTATCTGTAATCAGTTCAGCATTAAAGCACCAAAAGAGGCGTGTGTATTATGATCTAATATGACATACCGTGGCAATTGCTCGACATGAAGCAGAAGGCAGAGAACACCAAAGCATGCCATTATTAGACCACCATACACACCTGTATGTGTATAATCACCTCATTGTGATTATAAACAAGGAATTTCTAAAGAATAAAATGCAAGATGAGGAGGGAAATTACAAATAATAAAATAAATTACTTTTTAAAGGCGGAATTAGCCTGAATTTGAGGAAAATATTCTCAAATACTTTAGAAGTTTTAATCATAAACCATAAGTGTTTTAAAGAGATCCAGTTATAAAAATGAATAAATCATTCATTCTCAGCATTGTACTTGAAAGTGATAATTTTAAAAAGGCTGGTAACATTTTAGTAAGGCCCTGATTCTTCTAACTTTATTCAGGTGGAGTTAAGACTGTGCACTGCAAGAAATCCCACTGGGATTACTTCTGAGTAAGGGGACTAATCAATACAAGTAAAGGAGGCAGAATCAAACCCTATTTTATTAAGTTTAACAGCTAGAGTCTGATTCTAATAGCATTACTCATATTGAATAATACCTTACTCCAGTGGTTCCCAACCTTTTTGGCTTGAGGGCCACAGATACCATATTATTTACAATCCAGTCTCTGCCAGCAGGCCTCACCCATCCTGCAGCCAAATGGAAGGAGTTCTCCCATCTCCCTGGATGCAGAAGGAAAACCACATATGTGCTGTACCCTGCTCCATCTGGGTCCCAAGGCAGTGGCTCCCTTTTGCAGCCAAGGGATGGAAGATCCATGGTCACCTCCCTCTCGCTCCAGCAGGGACCCCAGCACCAAGGGACTGAGGCAGAGTCCTTTGCTGTCTGCTGGAGCTGGGAGAGGGAAGCACAGATCTCCCCGCTCTCTGGCTCCAGCAGGGACCTCAGCGCCTGTGGACCCAGGCGGGGCGCTTTGCCGTGCTCCCTGCTACAGCTAGGAGGAAGGGAGCACTGATCTCCATCCCCTTGGCTGCAACAAGGAGCCTGCACTGGTCTTTTAGCCCCACAGATACACACACTGTCTGGATAATCAGGCAGCACAGGTCCCTTCTGCAGCCAGCAGGAGGGGAGTCACGGGCCACTCTGAAAGCCCCCACTGGCCACTTTTTGCCCCTGGGCCACAGGTTGGGAATCACAGCTTTCCTTAATTAATAATCCCATTGAAGTCAATGGATTAATGAAATAAATAATAGAATCATAGAAATGAAGGGTTGGAAGAGACCTCAAATGTCATCTAATCTATCCTGCTGCACAGAGGCATGATTAAGTATTTCCAGCCCAGCCCTGATGATGTTGTTTATCCTGTTCTGAAAAGCCTCCACTACATGGAAATAATAGCATCAGCTTCTGACCCTGAACTGAAATGTTGTTTACATAGTTAATTTTCAAAGTTGATATGAAGATTTGCCATGAAAGGCCAAAACTTTTGCCTCATGTTAGTGGAAGATCATTTGACGGACTTGTTGAGTAATTTCAAATCTCAGTTTCAGTTTAGAACAAACAATTGACAGTATTCTCTTGGCATTTTCAAAGTGATTGAGGTTGAGAGCAGACTGGTCAGAAAAGTCTGTTTTTAAATAGTTTCTCTCTGATTAGATTTAAGTTTTTGAGACCTTTCAGCCTGACCTAAATTAAAAAAGCATTCTTTCCTTTGAAAGAGTAGGCTTTCCTGAGCATGTTGACTTTTCTCTCAGTCTCAATTAGTTTTCAACAGTCAGTGGACACGATATATTCCATTTGAGCACCACTAGAAAAGGTGTATTGATTTTAGATGTGTTGAATCTTGAACAATAAGGAACATCCAAACTATGCAGTTTAAATAATCACAAATCATTTAAGTGGTGCATAAAACCTCGTATGAATGTCTTTCCTGGGGATGAATTTCATCCTTTTATGCATTTAAAGGCTGGTTTGAGCTTTCAAACGTAGGATTTAGATGTTTTCTTCAGAGCAATCACATATGAAAATTGGAGTCTGGGACCATGATTTTCAAAAGTGACTAGAAAGTGATCTTGGGTGATTCAGTTTTTGAATGCTCAATTACACATACCTTGAAGTGGCTTGATTTTCATCGCATAGGTATGCAGCAGTTGTCATGAGAATATCTAGAAATCTCTCCATTATAGACATGAATCTCTGAAGTGTTTTAAAATGTTTTTATTTGTTTGGCTGGTTGGTTGACTTTTATTTATTTTTTTAAACTATCATTCTGAATTGATTAAAGAGGGGAGGAATCAAGAGTTATTTCAAACCAAGATTATAAACTTCCCAATTTTCAAATGTGGTTCCTAAAATAGACATCCAAATCTTTCCATTGGCTTCATGAATGAAGAATATATTAAACGAAGAATATTATATTATCAATATTACATCTTTTCCAGATGGAAAACATCATGCATATGGATGAGTGTAATCTATTCCTTGTTTTATGGAATCACTGTCCATGCAAAACAAATCAATGTGATGATCCTGAATGAGCAGGATTATAGACCCATGTATATAGCTTCTATCGGTAGTTAAGGCTGTAACAGCTATCCCATTTTAAGTAGTATTGAACCTCTTCTAACTTTGCCACACAAAACAAACATTTTTCTTTTGACCTAAAAATTCTCAAGTTTAGGCTCAGGTCAGCTCTTTAATTTAGCCTTATAAAAAGCATATTATTTGCTTGTGCCCAGTTTACCAGGTCATTCTAGATCAGTGACCTATCCTCTTAATTACTCCCTACTCCCCCATATTTTGTATCATCAGCTTTATCAATGATGAGTTTTTCTTCCAGGTCACTAATAAAAATGTTAAGTAGCATAGGGCCAAGAACCTATCCCTGTAGGACTGCACTAGAAACACACACCTGTTCATTGATGATTCCCATTTACAGTTACATCCTGAGACCTATCATTCAGCCAACTTTAAATCCATTTAATGTGTGCCATGTTAATTTTTTATCGTTCTAGTTTTTTTAATCAAAATGCCATGTGATACCAAGTGAAATACCTGACAGAAGTCTAAGTATAGTACATTAACATTATTATCTTTATCAACAAACTTATAATCACATCCAAAAAACACATCAAGTTAGTTTGACAGAAGGTATTTTCTATCTGTTGATTGGCATTAATTATATTATCCTCTTTTAATTCTTTATTAATTGAGTCCCATATCAGCTGCTTCATTATCTTTGTAGGGATCGATATCAGCCTGACAGGCCTATAATTAGTTGGGTCATCCAGTTTACCCTTTTTAAATATTGGTGTAGCATTAGCTTTCTTCCACTTCTCTGGAGCTCCAAGACATATTGAAAATCGACAATCATGGCCAAGGTCTTTTAAAAGTCTTGGATGCATGTTATCTGGACCTGCTGATTTTAAAATGTCTAACTTTAGTAGCTGCTGTTTAATGTCTGCTGGAATACTAGTGCAATGGAAAGACTGTTATCATGTGATATACTACATTATAATTTTTTCCCCAAATATAGAACAGAAATATTATTGAAAACTTCTTCCTTTTCTGCATTATTATTAATTCTACCATTTTATTCTACTAATGGATCAAAGCTATTATTAGGATTCTTTATATTACTAATATGAAAAAGCCCTCATTCTTATTGTCCTTAGCTCTACTGCCCATGGAGTTCTGCTTGTGTCCTTTTGCTTCCCTTATCAATTTTCTAGAATTCCTAGCCTCTCATTTGTATTCATTATTATGAACATCCCCTTTCTTCCGTTTGTTATTCATTATTATTCAATTTTTTTTTATAGCTGCCTTCACTTTCCCTATAACCCAGCCCACTTTTTTAACCAGTGTGGCCTTCTTCCTTGATTTGTGGGATTGTGGCTTTTGGGGCATCTACTAAAGTATTTTTAAATTTCCAATTATCTTTGATATTTTTCTGATTAAATTCTTCCTCCCAGCTGATTTGGCTTATAATTGTTTTCAGCTTTGTGAAATTGGCCCTTGTAAAGCACCAAATATATATATCACTGGTCTGCTCTTTATTCTCTTTGTGCATTATAAATGTGATCAAATCATTATCACTTGCATATAAGTTATCATTAATTTTTAGTTCCGTGGTCAGTCCTTATTTATCTCTCAAGACAAGGCCTAATATAGAATTCTCCCATGTTGAACACAGAACATTTTTGAGTTAGGAAACTGCCATCTATAATATTTAGAAATTTGAAGGCAGCATGAGATTTCCAGCATATGTCACTCAAATTGAAGTCCTCCCTGATCATACAGCTTTTTTCCTGCTGCTTATTTTGGTTTCAAATCGGTGTGAACTGCATTGGTGCAAATCTGATGTAAACTATGTGTATGCTGGGGTGGGGGATGGTTGCACAAGTACAATGGCTTCGGAGGCAAAATCCTAGTGTACACAATACCTGAGAGACAAGGAAAGGTGGAAAAGCAGGTGTCCTGAAAAGGATAGAGCAGTTGAGTGAAAGTGACTTTAGAAGGGAAGGAAAAGGGAACTAGACTGAAGTGAATGAAACTATTATCTGAAATCGACTTGGGTGAAAATATTGAATAAAGGAATTGGGGTTATACCTTGCTGCTGGTACCTATGATACTGTGCAGAAGCTGAAGCCTCCAGGAGGAATTCTACCTTACTCAGACCAGGAAATTTACTAAGCCAGAGTTCCTCCTTGGGGTCTCCCAGGCAAAGTGCTCTGGCACAGTATCTGTACGTATGTGTTACCACACTCATCATCATATGTGAGTGTTCTCCTCTCTGCACCCAGCCAGTTATTTTGGCCATAGTGGAAAATGACAGAAGCTTGGCCCCACCCATGTTTGGGCAGCTATCATCTGCTGGTGTGCTAGGAAGGAGCAATCGCTTCGTGCTAGGCCCAAGCACAGGGATGTAAAGGGTAGGAGAGAGAGGTTCATTGTGCCCCCTCCTCCATCTGCATACCAATTCCCTTAGGGCCAATCTGGAAATGACTTTAAAAGAACTGAAGATTTACTTAAACTATATTAAAAATACAAGATATGTTTAGAAAAGGAATTACTGAGAAGATTTATAGATATATCATTTCTTTCAACGAAGTCTTCAATTTAAAATTCAATGAGTTAGTCTTTGCTGTCTGGAACACATTGAATTTAAATGAGAATTTGGTCTTAATAAAAAAAATTAGTACCATAACCAACCACAAAATGAACATTAACTGAACTCTCCATCATAGAATGCATCTTCCAGAAGGAATTATCTGCATATGTGTATCTCTGTGGTTGTACAATAGATAGCTTTCTGAAAACTGTGCCAATCAAAAATCAGCACATCAAAAATTCAGCGGCGTACAACCTCTGTGAAATTTAATCCTGGTGCTGCAATCGTAATGCCCGTAAAGAAGCCAAAAGGCTTTTGGCAAAGTCTTTTGGTTGGTTGGGTTTGGGTTTTGTTTGTTTGGTTTTTTTGGATCAAGTACAAAAACTGCTTTAAATTTCTTCAGTGGACATGACAGCTTCAAAATTCTGAGAAAAAGTAGTCATGAAATGGGAATCTACTTAATTCATTTTTTACTAGTTGATTCTTTTGGGATAGACATCTAAAAATACACTCATGGACCCATATTTATCCCCACCAAAGGATTCAGCGTTTTGATGTTCCACTCTCACTCCTATATACACACAGATACGCGCCCCTTTAATATTTTTATCTGCCCCACAAAAGTGATATATTGTAATAGGGGTAGAGAATACAACACATTCCACTTTTAATCTTGAATTTCAGATTTTGGTTTTTTAATATTTCTGTGAAAGTTGTGCCCATTTAAGGTCCTGGTTTGGTAGCCTTCAAAACTGAGGCCACAGAACTGCCATGGCATGGTCAGCGAATGCGAAAGCTTCCATACACCTTGCTTGAGTACCTCAGCCCTAATGTGGATTGAGTTGAGTGGCTACTTCAGTTTCCATACTGACACTGCCAGTGAAGATGATGATTGCATGAAGTGAAATGTTGACATGATCCCCTAAGAACTGGAATGAAACCACTAACTTATTTCACATAGGCCACGTAACAACCATGAAATAGTGACATGTTACTGGTTACTTTTGCCGTCTAGGCCTTTCAAATAATTGTTCACTTTATACAGAAATTCAATCTATAATTAAATGCCCCTGTTATTTCATATGGGTCCCTTTAAGATTTCTCCTCACTGTTTCCAGAGCTGAAGATAGCAGCAGTTGGATTGGACATACATGCCTATAATAAGAAAACTATGCAACCTTCCTATGGAGGTGACGTACAAAGGATTTGTACACAATAAAAATAAAATGAAATATTATACAGGACCAAGTTTCTCTTCCTACAATCCCTTCTCTCCCCTACAGTCAAGGGGAGTGCCATATGACAAGGGATTGCAAGAACAGGCCCACAGATTGGTCTTTCCAAATCTGATCATTGTGTATGATCAGAGACTTGGAATGATCAATTTGTGGGCCTGCAGGACATGACAGTAGTATATAAAATAAAGAATGATATAGACAAAGTATATATCAAACATCTGTTCTGCTGTCACAACAGAAGAACAAGGGAACAGTCAATAAAACTAAAATATGGGAAAATTAAAACTGATAAAAGTAAATATTCTTTCACACGACATGCATTTAAACTGTGGAACACACTGCCACAGAAAGTGCTGGAGGCCAGTAACCTAGCAAGGTGCAAGGTGTATATTTATATAAAGAATATCCAAAGTTGTCATAATTAATTATAAAAATTTAGTGTAAAGGATATTAAACCACATCTATCAGGGCTTAAGCCAATCTCTGCCTCTTATAGATCAGAATGAGTCCTAACATAATTACCCCACATGTGCCTGTTGCAGTTTTCTCACACCTTTCTGAACCATCTAGTTATGACCCCACTGGGGTCAGGATACTGGACTAGAGGGACCTAGGTCTGATCTAGTTGGACAATTCCTATATTCCTAAAACTTTCACGCTTTATTTTTTTTATACAACCACACTTTAACCTATGGGTTTAGTGGCAATTAGCGAATTTTCAAATGAACAGAAAATGGGCTCATTTACAGAGAATAGCACAATATGATATTTATGAAGTGCCAATTTTGTATAATTAGAGGAAAAATCAGTAATTATCTGTGGATCTATTCATTAATATTTGAATGTAGGTAAATAGAGATGTCATTTATTCATTAAAATTCAAGAAAACAAAAGAATAGCTTGCAATTCTTGTGCATTTGATTCTGGCCCTATGTATCTTGTAACAAGGTGGTTAAGATAATGGCACTAGCAGCACTCATCTGGATATAGGTCGTCTTCTTTGATGTGTCAGATAATATTCTGCTGCTGTATGAGATAAATAATAATGCCAACAACCACGGTAAGAAAAAAAATGATAGCATGAGAATTAATCGCTTAATAACTGTAACTATTAGTATAAGGCAAAAGTGATCCCACTAAGTTATATAAAGGTCACAAGGCTCTTGGTTTATTTACTACAATGAAAAGAGCCATTTATCACCACCTAATTATCACCACCATTCAACCTAATTTTAGTTATGTGTTATGTATATGAGTGAAAGTATTCCAAACAGACCATCAAGCTCTGAGTTGCTCACAGCACCACTGAGAAAATGTGTAAATGCCTTTTAAATCTCATTCCCAATAACTGCTCTGAACTGTGATCATGAGACAAAATGTTTCTGAATATTTGAACCAAACTATTAGACTTTTATTGTCTTTAGTAATTTCAAAAGTAAAGCTGACTCATGGTTCTTTTTGAAGATCTATAATTACACGATGAAGGCTATCAACTTCACAAATATATTTCAGGTACCCATAGTTCACAATTAGCACAAGACCCTACTGGTGACAGGGCTCACTTGACTATAGATCCAAGAGACAGTAGTTTGGAGACAGCACAAACCTATTGCAGCTGATGTGGGAGTGCTTTCTTGTTTTGATCTTGGAAAGTCATGAATACAACTATGCACAATTGTGCCTTTACTAGAGCACATTCTATAGACCATTCCATGTCTGCTACAAGGTACTGAGCTCTGTGGCTACTGTCCAGCAAATCACATAAACACATGCTTCACTTTAAGCATAAGAGTATTAGTGATCCTATTGACTTCAACAGCATTTCACCCATACTTAAGTGTTTTTCTGAATAGGGACAAGCAGGGCTGGCTTTACAACTTATGCGCCCCTAGGCACAGCATCTTCAGCATTCCCCCTGCCTACAACAGACCTTTGTATTTTCCTTGCAGAGGGGCAATGAGGGAGGAGAGGGAGAAGGGCTGGGGCGACTGGCTTGGCCAGCTTCAGGAGGGGGAGTATATGTTCACCCTGAATTCTGGTTTCTGGTCTGGCCAGGGGGTGGGGCCTAAGGAGGAAGAGGAGGAGCAAGGCAGCAGGACCAGAATTCTGACACTTGTGCAGGGCCCCCAAATTGGCTGGTGCTCCCGAGTGTGGGACCTGTTGGCCCGTGTGGTAATCCACCACTGTTTAGGTGCCCATAGAATGCCAGCACCCCTAGGTGTGTGCCTACTTTGTCTAATTGGAAATCCGGTCCTGGGGACAAGAGCGCTCAGTACCCTACATGATTAGCAACAAGTCCTGGGTGGGGGCAGAATTCACTGAACCTTTTCCCACTAGATTCTTATGGAGACTACTTTGAAGGAATCACTATGATTTCTTATAAGATTTCAATTAATGTGATTTTCCTCGTTAGAGTTTGGATACATCCTAAACTTTTATCAGACTAGGTGCTTATTTTTAATTAAATAGAAAATTATTTCATTTTCTGTTAACTACTTAATTGCATACGCACACACCGCAGATGGAGTTTTTGCCAATAACTAAAGTAAGCTTTGTGTAGTCTGTTTAAGGATCTTCATTATGGAAGCTTTAGAGGGATAGCCATGTTAGTCTGTATACAGCAAAAACAACGAGAGTTCTGTAGCACTTTAAAGACTAACAAATTATGGAAGTGTTGTTCATGACTCCATAGTTAAAGTTGGATTCCATTTTGCACTTAAAATATGGATCCAACTGTTTGATATGTACGAAGCCTATAGTGTATCCTCCCCCAAATAATAGCAATTACTATCTGAGCATAGAATGAATGTTCTGAGAATTTACAAGTAAATTCAATGTGTAGAAGTCAAAATTAGTTAAACACTGGGTCTTTTAAGAAACTGGGCATCTCTGTCAGTCTTTTCTTTGTCTTGAATGATCTTAATGGAATAATGCAGATTCTATATATTCTCCATATAGTTCAAATTAATTAAAATCATCTTCACAGGCTTTATTTGAGAAAATTAGGTTGTAGTTAATATAGTTGTTAATGATTTTGTATCAAATTGTTATGATTATATAGGCTACTGACAAGTTTAGGGAACTCTTAAGCGAGTCCTCTGTGATATCAAAAGTAATTCAATGAATACCACTCATCCACTACAGCTAATTTTAGTGCCATAATTTTATTAGTTATAAAGACTTAGTGGTGTGAGGGAGACTGGACACATGTTCAGAGTTCTCACTACTAGATTAACTGGTGCAACTGCCACTGCTCTTTAGAGATTTTTGTGGCTGTGTACAAAGTGTGGGCATCAAGGCTTCAAAAGTTCCTTATGGCACTGCTACCTCAGAGGCACTGCCAGCAGAACTGAGGCAGGAGCACAGAGACCTTGGGACGTGGGGATTAGGATCTCACTAGTCCCCCTTTACATAGCACCAGTCTCATTAATGCAACCCTCTAAAACAAATAAGTCAATTGCAAATGAAGGGCCAGATTTAATGGTACACTCCAGCTGCTTTGTGCTGCGTGGTAAAGCAAAGCAGCTGGAAACTCAGCTTAGCTGGCTGTTTGCATTACTTTGGTGTATCTGTGAATCTGCACTTATGGTAAATTTAAAAAAAAATAATATTGTTAATACATGTCTTCAGATCACTAGAAATATCAAGTAGCCATGTTTTCTTTGGGTTTCCTGTTTAGTGTTTCTGCATAAAATTTTTTAATAATTTTTCAAACTAAGGAAATTCCCAGACAAAAAATTACAGTAATGTGGAGCTAACGTTGAGGGCTACGGTTAATTTAAGGGCAAAAAATGTTACAAGGATATTGTAATTAGCCCCAAATCAATTATTATAACCATAAGAAATTAAAGGTTAAAAGAAATCTAAATATATTAATGTAACAAATGGCTTGTTAAGGTACAAAACTAGAAAAAAAAGAAAAACCCTTTGTGAATAAATATATATTGTAGTAATAAATTAATATTTAGGATTCATGCTTTAAAAACTTTCCTGTAGGAACAAAAACTAAAAGCAGCCAATGTCTATAATGCAGCTCTGAAGGGAAAAACGCTCCACTCTCACTTCACTGTAGTTGGTATTGAGCATCACAATGCACGTGCAATTGGGTCTTACTTTTATACTTCAAGGGTTCCATACTATTTCTACTTGAACCCATTTTTTGATATGGCTCAGCTCAGCAGTGCTAGCTGCCTCTTGTTATGCAGTTGAAAAACTGTGGTCATTAAAAAGAGGATATGGTGTGATTTTGTTTTGCAGCACTGTATGGAAAATCAGTTGCTGTTCATAACAGCTCTGTGGTTGGTTGATTTATAACAGGAGGGTGACTTCGAATTGACAAGCAGGCAGTTCATGAAAAAGAATATTGTATCTTTAAGGCTTTCTGACTGATTGTGTTTAACTGCGCTACTCAGCAGGCAGTAATTAGGTTGTAGTTTTGCTGAGAGACTTAAAGCAGGGACTGCGTTGCTCTGTGCACTTGATTTTTTTTTTTTTTTAAAGCACAACAATTTCTGAATTTGAACAAATGGGATTTTTACTGTTTTTTAGCCAGTATGGGAGCAAACAGAAAGCAGACCCCTAGAGGCTCCTAAAGTTATCTTCCCATGCAGATAGTCTCTAGGGAATTATGGCTGCTTGCAAAAGGAAGCAATGAGAACCATTATAGAAGCACATGACACTATTGCTGAAGGTCAGAGTGGTATTGGAATAAAAGAGAGGCTGCTGATACAAAGTGACATGGCTGCCCTGTCTTTTGGCCCAGTTCACAATCGTGATTCGAATATAGCTCAAATACATTGTTGATGTGATTAATAAATAAAAGTGCCAATAATTATGAGGGGGTAAACTGGCGCTTCCCCACAATGCTGCAGATGAAAGAGAATGGGAATCTCAGATAAAGGAAAGCAAGCAGGATATGCAGTTAGAACTGCAGCCTGAGGAAACATTTGATTTGGAAATACTGCTGCAGTTTCATGAAGTGGACACTGCAGTGAACAATTGCAAACAATGTCACATTGCATGTGAGAACGACTTGTCAACCTTTTCCTGAAGAGCCTGGCGATAGCGTAACGTAATGTGGAGGGGAAATATCAGAAGCTTTATAATTCAGGCTTCATATAAACAACACAGAATCCTCACCACTGAATTAGGTTGGCAACATTGTTCTCCACTCAGACCTCCAGCTTTTGTTGTTGTTTTGATATTTGTGCTCTGAGATATCAAATAATACCAGTTAGGTTTTTGTAACATTTGAGATTTTATTACTTAGTTGCTCTCTGAAATATAAGTTAGATATATCCTCTCCTCCTCTACTAGTTTTGCTTTAAAAAATTATACTTCCTTGGGTTTTTAGTCCTATTATAGATAGAGAAGAAATGATTCTCTTAGTGTTATTAACCTCTCCTGTGTTTAACTACAGATACTAGATTATGCCAGTGGATCATATTTCAAGTCGGAAGAATAAAGGAGTGTTATGTATATTTACTCCAGATTGCAAGATTTTTGTGCTGGTTCCAATAAAACTGTTTTGATGAATAACATTGCTTCTAATAATCCAGATAATAGTGCTTCTAACTTTTAGGTAAACTCATGTTTCTTTCAGAAATTAGTCTCCTTCACCCATCTACGCTGTTAGATCAATCTTTAGTTTAGCTCGTCAATTCACGTTAACAAGAAAGTAAACTAGTGTGTAAATTGGCAGGAGCAGTGAATTGTCCTGAGGTCTGTAGTTTTTAAAAAGGTTTGATCTAAGTACATTATGAAAGCTTATAAAAATTCTCTCACTGAATGATAAGAGCAAAAATTACTTTCCAAATACAGCTGGGCTTGCAACAGCTAGATGGATTCAATGCCAATGCCTAAGATTCACCTATCTATATTCCCTGTTGTTTTCAAGGTTGATTCATTTTGTTGTAGTTGATAAATACACTTTGGAATCAGGATATACAGAAGATCACAGATTAAATTGCAAAAGTATTTTTTCCAAGTGACAATGAACCTAATTCACTGTCAGCTAATGCCAGGTGTTCCCCCCCTAGTTCTTCAAAACAGTGGCTGTATAGGACACTATTCATAGAGGCTTAGTGCAGGAAGGAAAATGATTACATGAAGCTGAATATATATGAATAATTCATGACATCACGTTTTGTAATCCTGGTGTTAAGCATAAAGCCAGTGGTTTATTTTTCAACAAAATGTTTTTGTATCATTTCAGAGAGCGCATAATGCAAAACAATAACTGCATACATAATGGGAAAAGTGTACTGGCAAATAGGACGCCTTATAGTGCTTCCAGTGTCATCTAGGGTATCACATTAAGCATGCTTTGAGGCAATGCATGTTGGTGCCCATCACACTTTGGAATCTCCTGGGGTCAATGGAATGGCTGACTTTTAATTTATTTTTAAAATATTATCCCAGATCTTTACTTCTTGATAAAAATACATATTTCCCCATCCCATCACCCCTGTTTATTTCCAGAGTTATTCTACTGAGAATAAACACAAAGTGATTAAACCCTCTTTATCTTTCCATTACATGCAATATATATATATAAAAAACCGAGAACAGTGATGGTGCATTGAGTGAATGCTTGCAAAAAATGTTATTCATTCTTAAAAAAATGTATGGACATTTTAACAAAACTTTAAAATTTTTTGTTCCTGCCCTGAAATGTTTGTCATGTAGAATAGTGGGACAGAAGAAATTGTAAATGAAATGCAATCCAGTGGTGTTTTGAAGCTTGACACTATCATCTGACGAAGCATCTTTCTTTCTGGAAATGACCCTACATCAGAGAAAGGTTGTTTTGCATCCTCAGTGTTACAATTTCCAGGTCACAGCTACTGTAACAATGCTCTTGCATGGGGCTAATATTTATGCCATCATCCATGCTGAAATAATTGTGTACCTGGGCCATCTGCGTCTGCCTTTTCCAGCACCTTCCTGTGGACAGCTCCGGGGCACTCACTTGAGGTTGGAATGAACTCCTACTGGGTTGTCCACATATCTGTCTCATAGGAAGAAACAGTCTATCAATGGATTTCAAAGCCGTTTAACAAAACATCCACTGCTTCTAAAAATAACAGCACCAAATGTAATACATTTGTACACACCAAACAAATATATCTATGTAATGCAGCAAATATGTCAGTTAGCACAGTTATAACTACTAGGATTGCATTTTAATCCATTTTATTATTTAAAATTTAAAAAAAAATTATTAATTATAGTGGGCAGTCATCTTCAACGTGGATTAAGAATCTGGAAGGCCCTGAGAGTGATATGTGGGTATTTGTTTCAGATTTAGGCATATTATAACAATTTTTGTCTAGTTTATATTTCTGAAAACCTAGTAGAAGGAGTTTGCCATTTTTTAGGATTCAGGGTTTTTAAAAATTATTTAGTTTATTACTATACAAAACAGGTATTTTTAATTTAATCTTTTATTTAAAGAAATGTTTTCACCCAATATACTAAACTAAGAACATTAAAAAACGTATTCATGGCAAAATGTAATAGATTTATATATGTAATAGTTTAATTCTGTTAAGAATTTTAAATGGAAAACCTGATGACCCAATTATAGAATGAAAGTAGAAAATCAGAACACAGTATCTGGATTTGAATATAAAAATGCTGAGATGCATAATACATAGGAGTTTGAGATCTATTCTGCCTCTTGTCAAGAAGCTATAAAATTATCAAGATTTAACAGAGAGAGCAGACATCAGACCCTGAAAAAAATCTGATCATTCTGTGAAAGAATATAAATGATATTTTAAAATCAGAATAATAGAACCATAGAATTTATTCCTAAACAGCCTCTCAGTGCAATGCCATAGAAGTGATTTTCTTTTTTTCCTGTGCTGTCATCCCATAATTCTCTATAACATCATTGCTTATAGGGTCACAAGTATTAGCTTCTGTCCAAGACACTCCTGCCACTACTGACTATCGATTGTGGAATCTGCTGGTTTGGGGAGAGATTTTCAAAGGCGTAAAAGCAATCAGTCACCTGACTGAAAAGCCAATGGGAGCTGAGTGCTTAACTGTTCTTTGTGCCTTTGAAAATCTCTCCCTTACAGCATAGATTCTTCCAATACCAATCCTCTCCTCCCTTTCTAAAAGAACAGCTGCATAGTAAAGACTCTTTGCATAGAATGCCAAAAGAAGATAGAGTTAGAACTTTTAATCAGAATGTACCAGTCCAATGACAGGAGAGTGGTCTACTACTATATGGTACTGAGACAAAATATTAGTCTTCCTTCGATAAATTATACTTTGGGTTCTTCTTAAAGGTGGAAAGGACTGAGTGTGTGTGGCTCTGGTGATGTCCTGATTTGGGGAAAGAGGATATCAAGCAGAGTTCTTAATAAATTACCCTTCACTTAATGAAAACATGCAGATGTGCAAGTGCTAAAGACAAGAGACACATTAACAGCGTGACATGTACTAGCTTTTTGTAAGTGGTCTTAAGCTCCCAGGTTCAGAAAGGCATCACCTTAGCTCTTTAGTAAAAAGGGCTTAGTCTACTGGAGCTGGTCCCCAATTGTGCACGTGGGAGATGATGGCTCAGCCCTGTGTTGGCTCTGTGGCACCAGCCATTCTTTGGCAATCCTGACTTCTTAGTAGGTCTGCTGTTGATCAAATCCAGCATCTATAGAGGATTAGCTGCTGGGTGAAGGGTGTTGCCAACCACAAACAGGCTATGACAGGCCTTTTCTTACACAATGTGAAGATGTAGTTTCAGCCTCCTTTCTGGACTTAAATCCACATGGGCTTGGCCAGTCCTTCACTACTCCAAGTGGCACTCATTTGTATCCAGCCTCACAGCTTTGCTTATTCTTATAGTTTTTCTCAGAGATGTGACAGGGGATGGGACTGGAAAGTACCACTCTCAAACTGGATTATGAGCCAGAGCATCATGCTTTGGGCAAGCAAACACACCTTAGCTCATGAGCCCATTCAGTAGAGAGCCAGAGGATGAAGCATGATGACATTACTTATGACTGCCCTGGACTCCTTTGTCCAGATCTCTCCAACATGGTAGCCAATGTTTTCAATGTGAATGTTCTACCATGGATTAAAAACTCATTACAGGCTTTGCTGATGGAGTATGTTAGCTAAGCTCAAGGTGTTTTGTTAGTCCTGCGAAGCAGGCATGAGTCCAGCTACTGTGCTGAAGAGGGTTGGATTTGCAGGGATTCCTATGGTTTATGTTGCTATACCTAACTCTATTGAACCCTCCAAGATTCTGAGTTCCTTCTGGGTCGTGTTGAGTACCCTCACCTCCTGAGTCAAGTGGGAACTGAGGTCTGTCAGCACTCTTCAGGAGCTGCTCTGCTCCTTGTAAGATCAGGTTCTCAGGGACAGACTGCTGGTAGAACAAAGGTGGAACCATACTTCTTTCTTCTATTGCCAGTCCCAGGAAAGGGTGGATCAGAACAGATAAGGCTTCTGACTCCTAAAGAAGGTATCAGCACAACTGAACTACTGCCCCTGAGCTCTTTCCCAGAGGGAATTCTTCTACTGGTAGGTAAAAGTCTGAAGCAATTCCTGATGTCTCTTTAAGGGAAAGGAAGGACTGATATTTACTTCCAGACAAGCTTCACCAGAAATAAGTGTTTTAAAATACTATAGACTTGGGAACTTCAGTTCTCTGATCTTAATCCCAAGTAAAGGTGTATATGGAGTGTTTCAAAAAAGCAAAATAAACCCCAAATAAAATATTCAAATCTAACAGGTTCAGCCAGTCCGTAAGGCTCATTTTGAATAACGCCTCAGTGTAGCCTACAGGGAACTCTATTTCCAAAGCTGCAAGTAACATAGGCAGCTTAGTGTGACCCTCAATCACAGTGGGATTTAAAATTATAGTCTAAAAAAAGATTTTAGAGTTACTGATCCAGACATTTACTGAGTTTCCTACTAAGGAGCTTTGTTAGTATGTTCAGGAAAAAGGTACTTTGAAACCTAAAAATAACTATAGAACATTAGTTCTATATTTAGTCCTTGCTCTTTCATTCTGTTGGCTGTGCGCAGTCACACGCACACTTAAGTACATATAACTCTGCAACCAATTAAGGCTGATGAGATAGTTATAACCTCCCCCCCCAACCCAAATAAGTTATTTCAGTAAGTTGAGCAATGGAGAGTATCCCGTGGCAAAATAAGCATATTTAAGTGGAAAACATAATCAATAATTAATCAGCTGAGTAAGATCATACATTTTTAATACATGTTTAGAGGAATCTAAGCATAATGCTACATTTGTTGCATACCAAAGAATTTGCAAAGATATGAAATGCTCAGAATATTGTGTGCTAACTTTCAATAGATCAACACGTGAGATTGATGAAGCATCATTGATCTTTTATTGCCAGTCTTGCAAGGTGTGGTGTGCCTACCCTGGAAGATGTGGAACCCCAGTGACTTGGATATTGAGGGTAATCAGGAGAAGAGCTTGGCACCTTTCAGCATCAGAATCATACCGACTGTTTCCAGACAAAGGATGGGTGTGTGAAAAGGTTTTGTTTGCCTTACACATAGTGTGGAAAAGTGACTCTTTATTTACTGCTGCCTTTAATGGACTGCTTGGCTGACCCACAGATATATATATATATATATATAATAAAACAAGAGTGAAAACTTTTTAATTTCACAACAACTCAGAACTTCTTCAGAAAACAGATATTCTCCAAAAAATTAGTTGAGTCAAAAACCCAATTTTCTGCTGATAGAAAACTTTGAAGTGCTTGAAGTACCTTGTGGAATCAAGGTCACAATTCATAAAAGAAGAAGAATGTAGTGTTATGCAAATCACTACAGACTAATGCTATTTTGAGAAATGTAAATATCATGCAAACTGATTTTTAAAGGAAATTGTTGAGCTCTCTGCATAGCTCTGCCTTAGATTTACATATCCATGAGCAAGTCACTTACTCTCCCTGTACCTTATTGTCCTCATTTTACACAGACTGAGAAACTAATAGCAACCCTGTAGAAGTGTTGTGAGACTTAGGCCCGGTCCACACTTACCTTGGCGATTCGACGGCAGTCAACAGGAGATACGCAAGTGACGTAAATCACTTGCGTATCTCCCGTCAACTTTGCAGCGTCTCCTCTGTGCGGCATCCACACTGTGCTGCGTTGAAGGGAACAGCGCTCTATACAGACCACTCAGTTGATGCAGAGCAATCGATGTGACAGCGGCGAATTTGCTGCCGTCAGTGTAGACCCAGCCTTAGTTAGTTGCTTATCAAGCAATTAGATCCTCCGATGGAAAGTGGTTCTGAAGTGCACAATGTTACTATTGCTTTCAAAGCTAAAGATTGTTCACAACCTTTGCTGAGACTCAAAGTACTTACTCCTACTTACTGACTAATACTCCATTACCAGTATGTTTTGGAACGCAGCCCAAAGAACTGTTAGAAGCATAAGATTCCGGAAACTAGAGAGAGATTTGTTCCACCTCTTCCTGGGATGGTATACCTTGAATTTTGTCAAGCTGATTTGCTTGGTGCTTGCATAGAGGAGAGTATGAATTGGTATGAACTGCCCCTTTGCCTTGAAACTATCTGCTGGTCATTCCATGGAGCAGCCTTAATGATGACTCAAAGAGAGACCACATGTTCAGAGTTTAGGCAGGATGAATAGTGCTGTGGTAACAGTCACAGTAAAAGGATGAAGAGTCAAGTGGGGAGAGGGAAACGGGGACAGATACAAAAGAGATGATCCCAACTAACGGGGGATAATAATACATTATGGAATGGAATGCCAGTAGCATATGCCAAAACAAGACTGAACTTTCCAGGAAAAAACTGACCTTGGATGTTTTTACTTAAACCATTACATTGCCACGCTCCAGGAAGCTGTAATTAATATTTTTACAGTATTTCCATTATAAACCCTCTTTCTTTCACTATACTTCTGGCTGAGAGGGGATGAGCACCAAGGAAACAGTGAATAGAAAGTGACTAAAATAAGTGAAGTTTTCAGAACTAGTGATAAATGGAAGAGGTTTTTTTTTCTTTTTTTAACAGGAAGAAACACATAAGCATCAAGACTAGTGAATATTGTAAGTAAAACCTAACAGAATCATTTACTTAGAGCCAATAGTATATTTTAAAAACACTGAGTGGGACTGAATTCTGAGGATGCACTATGATGCCATGGTGATGGACATCTTTATAACAACCTAAATAGCTCATAAAGAGAGTAAATAGCAGCATGACTGATCAGTGAGAGATTGAACAGTGTGGAAGAATGCCTGGAAGAAAGATAAGAGAGAGAAAAAGAGCGAGCGCACAACTTGGAGGAGTCAGATGAATAGACCAGGTAGAAACAAAGGCAGAAAGAGATCTGGATTTGTAGAGAAAGAATGAGGTCCACAGTGGAAAATACAAAGTTTAGAAGGGAGAAGTTAGCCTTGGGACATCAAAAAACATCTGGAACTGAGTGAAAGAGATGCCTAAATAAGAGGGTATATATGGGGAAAAAAGCTGCATAGTATCTATACATGGGGGGTCTGAGTGTTAGCTGGAAATGGTCCCAAGAAATGAGAGACCCTGATGTTTGAAGATGTTGGGCATGGTGACTCAGTCAAGAGTAGACAACTGTTTCTATTGATGAGGTACAATCCTGTTTGATTGATTGTTTGTTTGTTACCAAAATTGTTACAAGGTTTCCTTTCTGTCCCTTAAAAAAGTGTGTTTCAATGAGATTAAAGACACATTCCTATTTACCCTCATCTCAGATGTCTTATGCCTTAACCTTATTTCAGCACAATTAGTTGCTCTCCTCAGTTCTACTCTCTCCTTCAGTGTCCTTTCCTGGATAACCTTTGCATCTGTGCAATAAGCAGGCTCAATACTCTTTTCAAGCCACCTACAAAATGCTTATTTTCCATATTTTTGTTTTCTCTCAGGGTTTTGTGACTCGGGTGAAATTCATTCCTGTGCACAAGGCCCATGCATCATTTACATCCTCGCAGGTTTGGTGCTGGCTTGCTGCAAAAGGGGGAATTTCACCCTAGGTACCTTTCAGTAGCTCTAAAATGTCTCTCTCTCTCTCTCTAGTGTGCACAATAAGTAAATGAATTTCAGACACATCACATCATCATGCCCCTTGTCATCACATCTTGAACCTGACTGTAGACCAGTGGCTTCTTGTCCATACAGTAAGCTATACGAGTCATGAATTTAAATCTCCCAATCTTTTCTTCTTTGGTTGGTTCCAACAAGATGAGTGGGACCTTCAACACTCATTTTACCTCTTCTATCCACTGAGTATAAATATCAAAGCAAATTCATTAATAAAGATGCACTTTCTTACCCTACCTCACATGCTGAATCAGTGTTGGTACAAGTTCTATACTTCCCCTAGTAAGTACCTACTGGATCACTTTGCTTTAAGTAAGCAGCTGTGTATTTTTTAGTGTAGCTAAGCAGACCACTATATAAACACGGCTGTTTCTGTAACTAATATATTGAGAAATTCCCAGTGTTAGTTGGCTGTCAAACTCTTATTCGTACCTGTGTATTTTTAGCTGAATCTCTTATTGCCCTTGGTTACTGTAATATAAATTTCAAAAGGAACTCAAAGTTGTTCAAAAATTGTCAGAACTGAAGAAACAGTTTACAAAGGAACTGCAGTTCTGTATCCAACAATGCTGTAGGGGATTGATAATGGGAAAATGCTTGTATTCTGGGACTCGAGGTCAACCCACCAATCTCTTGGAGAAATTACAAATGGGTAATCATTTGATCAATGCATACAATGAAGTACACGAAGATTAAGGGAAGATGTAATTTTTGCACTTTAATTTAGTATCCAAATATCTTTTAACAAGGCCAGCACTTTCCTGTTTAACTGGATCCCTCTGCCTTTGATTATGAAACTAAGCGCTAAAATGAGTATACCATCATACAGTTATATAAAAAATCATTCTTGGAGAACATCTGCTATAACTGCCTTTTATAGTACAAAACAAGACAATAGCCCACATTCTTACTTTCATCAGACCTCCCTGCGGTCTAGCTGAGATGGGGGAAGAAGTCAT
The DNA here is from genome assembly GCA_007922155.1 of Mesoclemmys tuberculata. Lineage (NCBI taxonomy): Eukaryota > Metazoa > Chordata > Testudines > Chelidae > Mesoclemmys > Mesoclemmys tuberculata. Next base: position 74,545,466 of record ML675601.1, read on the forward strand.
GTTAAGATTTTTATAGATGTAAAAAGATAAGGGTGCTGCCCAGAAGAGCTCATAATGTAAAGCCTCAGTTCAGCAAGGAAACTCAAGCCTTACTTCCTATGGAAGTCAATGGGACATCTCAAATGCTCAGTATTATGCACTTCCCCTCTGCCTTCATCACTCACTGTTACCCCACCTGGTTTACATCTATCTTGAACTGTTCTCCCTTGCTTTATTCTGTTGGTTGTATTCTCTTGATTTTGCATATGGGTTATTAAATGTGTAATAAAGGTACTGAAATAAATGCAGTTTCAGGATACACAAGGTGCTGCCTAAGTTTTGTACATTTGTGCATAGTGTGATGTGCTGGAAGAAAAATATTGTTATGAATAGCAATGGGACGAGTAATCTGTTTGATGTTAGGAAACAGTGTGTTGATTATATGATGTTGTAGATCAATGTAAGTGTAAGTAGATTCTGAAAGCTTATATTTTTAACTATTCTGTGGTAATTATACTGCATTATAATAAGTTAGCTTTTAGATTTTATAGCAAGTCCAGTTATGATATTTGTTATTGTTATATTTGAAAAGTATAGAATAGGAAAAGGAACTTTATAATCTCTTCGGGCTAGTTTCTGTAACCCTTCTGCGTGATGAGAAGCACTTCCTCACATAACTAGTCCCATTAATTTAAAGGGATCCATTTCCAATATACTATAATGCTAACTATAAAGGCAAACACCAGGAAGGAGATACGTTTGGGCTGATTATCCAGAGTGAAATTCTGTCCCATTGAAGTCAGGGGGAGTTTTGCCATTGACTTCAATGGGGCCAAGATTTCACCTCCTGTGCGTAGTCTCTTGAATACTGGCATATTAGAAACATTACTGCACCATACAATATGTGAAAACACATATCACTTACTAATAGAATGACCTAGAGCTCTAGAATAACCACTATCAACTGAAGTGATAGTATGCAAGAGCTTCAGCTTGTGTAAATTGGCACAGCTCCATTCAACTCATCTGAGAATCTGGCCCTGTACCTATAAATGCTCTTGTCTTATTATTTGGGTATACTAAAATTATACGAATATTCATCCTTTCTGCTAGATATTTTTTATTTTAATCTGGTTAAAAGTTTTGTACATTATAATATATGTTGCATGTTAATTTACCAGTTGGTGACATTTTAAACATAATCTGATTAAATTAATTCTTTAGCTGCTTTACATTTTCTTGTTTAACAGCAAATCTAGTTATTCAATGCAAATAGTAAAGTTGAACAGAATGGTTCTTGAAAATATACTACAAATCAGAGACCTTTATACACTATTGTCTTTCTTTGATGATAGTTCTAACATATAAATGCAGGTGTACATCTCCTTTGTTGTATGTAATATGGTTTAGTTCTAATTGATTGGAAGTTGTGCAAGTCTGATTTAGAATTGAATATGTAAAGAATAGCTCAATACATAATATGGGAATGTATTTTAAATTTTCAGTTTTTTTGTTTTCTTCTTCAGAAAATACATTTAGCTCTGAGATGAACAATACTGCACTTCTACCATTGCACAAATGCAATAACATATAGGGTCATTGTTTCTTTACTATTTTTTATTATAGCTTTACAAACTGTACAAAATAGGAATGGCTGTAATATTAGAGGACACCTATAACAGCATAGTACAGTTTTCACCTCCTGAGGAAATAATAAACAAATTTGCAGAGTAAGATTTCAGATGCAGAAGTGGAAGTATGAATGCTTCCCCCTTTCCTTTTATTATTCACTTTATGAATTAGCCCTAGTTTACTTGTTTCGATTGGTGTCGACATATTTTTGAATACTATTAGCATAGCAATCAGGCCTGTTCTCAGGTTATTGAATGGTGTGTTGACTTCCGAAATAAATAGATATGCAGAGTGAAGGGCGAGCTGTCACTTTGGGAGAGCTTTGCTGAGCTAAATTAAAAGGCACTTCTAATTGAAAACTGTAATAGCAGGAGGGTTAGAGAGACAATGGTTCCACTCAGTACCTTTCAGTTTTTGTGGGGTTCTGTTATGAAATATAGGGAGAGTAACATGACAATATTATATTACAATATAAGTAACGCTATTAAATTATACTACATAACTGTATCACTGTGATACACTTTCAGATATTTCCATTAGACCTCATGGTACATTACTTTTACCTAGAACACAGCTTTATGGTACTGATCCTAAGGTCTGACTTGTGCAATGCTTGCTCAAAGCAATGGATGTTCCTGGTGTGCAGCATGACTTAAATCCAGCCTCTGCTCTGTCATCTTTTTGCAATTCAATATGGGCCCAGTCCAAAGCCTACTGAAGGCAATGGAAAGACTCCCATTGACTTTACTGGATTTTGGCTCAGGTCCTAAGGCCCTGATTCTGACTGCAAGAACACCAGTTTTACCATAATGTTGTAACCCCATTGGCTTCAGTAGTCACTCCTCATTTACGCCAGTGTGTGCATGCCATCTGAATCAATCTCACTGATAATGAGAAGAGCATCTTTATCCATGAAGCAAAGTAAGTAAATAAAGACATAAATAAAGTTAAAATATTTTGTATTCTTGTGTATTAACTTCAATAGTATCTGTCAGGTGTTTATTGTAATTGCTGTGAATGGGTATTTGTGTAGCACTGATATACAAAATATTGTACTCAGGATAGTTTTGCAAATAGCTACACTTCTTCATCAGTTTTCCTAGTTACAATTTTTTTTCCAAAAAATAAGTTCACTTAAATAATTATGGAAGGCTAAACTAATAGCTAAAATAACCTATAATTTCTCTGATTTGAATAGCTACCAGCTATCTGAGTCTGTGTTTTTCCTTTTTTATTCTGGTCCTTTAAGGGTTAACAATTGAGGCCTGTCTATAGCTCATTTCTATAGTAACAGCAAGACGGAGACTTTTTTATGGGCACCTAATAATTAGAAAGTGCTAGAAGGTATAACAATATAATGAATCAAAACTGATAGACTTGTGGGTTTCCATAGAAACATGTATAATTATGATAATCGGTCCCTGGCGTACCCTCAGAATCGTATACATTCAGTTAAATGCAATAAACATTAGGCACTATTTAGTGAGCTGTGATGCAGATTAACAGTGTGAGATACAGGGAGGCTATGAATAAAATTGCTGTACAGTTTATCTCAAACTAATTTCCCAGATTGCTTTAATAGGCATGCTATGTGGATGTGAAGAATTGAAAGTGTATTTTTGTTAGTGGTAAAGCTAACAAAGATAATATTTCATAAAGTGGCTGACTGTTAATTTCAATGCAGATCAAAATTTACTGCCGCACGTTATTACATGCGGGATCACAAATGCACAGAGCAAATGACATGGTGGGGTTCAACTGATTTATTCTGAAAAATATAAAGCATTCTTGTTTCCAATTTTACCCCACTTACTGTTTGTTTGTTTGTTTGTTTTTGTTTACCTTGCTCTCATTTTAGCAATGCTCTCTACAATGCTGACAATAACAGGGCCTAACACTAATGCCAGATTATCTAGGGTAAAGCAAAGATCTAGCATTTTGGCATGTGACTATTCAATGTTACAAGATCTCCCTTTTGGTTTTCTAGTGCCCTATGTTCTTATTTTTCTGACTTAGGGATAAAAAGGATCTAAAATTCTGATTGCTGTTAATTTTAGGTATATGGCCTGGATTGGTAAAATGGAGGTCCCTGACACAGCTCACTAAGAATAAACTGTCCATAGAGGATAGAGGCCTTCAGGAAAAAAAATATTGGGGTGGGAGATGGAGCCTTGAGGTCATGAATTCTGGATCAGCTGATCCATTTCATCATGCTTTAATCAATCAGAGTAAAATGCACCCCCCAGTGCAGAGGGACAGCACTTATATCCTACTTAATCCATTGTTTTGAAAAAGTAGGTGGGACTTAAGTGAGGCATTGATCTTGTGCTATCCTTCTGTATCAGGGTGAGTTTCACCCCTTGTGAATCCTTTATCTTTGGGCGGTGAGAAAAGGATGCCTGTCTGCTTACCTACTCATCCTCTTCTAAGTGGTTCTCTGGCCACATTCTGGCTTTTTGAGGCTGGGAAATCAGTCTCTTCCTTTTCCCCTTCTCCAGATCTTGGGATGGAGGAGACCTGCCATTCTGTCTCTATCTTGGCTCCTAGAAGTGAGAACCTTCTTCTGATGGAAGGTAGCATAAATTCAAGAGATTTCCATATTTTTTCCCTCTGAGCACTTCTTCCTTGTTTTCTCCCCTCCCTGAAGAAGAAAGCTGGGAAATGGGTTGTCCATTTTTCTTCTCTTCTCACATCCATGCTGGGGTGAAGTAGGAAACTCCCACACAGCTAGGTCTGTTTGGTCATCATTCCCCAAGATCGGGAAGCATTCTTCTGACTGCTGTTCTTCTGAAGTCCAGGGAGAGTGAATGGAGAACAGAGTAGCACATTTGCTCAGCAGAGCAGGGAGATGTGAGGTGTTCGTACGCTGCTAGAAGGACAAAGTGTCTGCATGGCGCACTTTCATTTCTCTCACTCAGGCATTCATAAATGGATATTTCCAGTGTGTAAACATTTCAGCCTTCAGCACTTCCTACGTGCTGCCCTTTTAACAAAGAGTGACTTCCAGCTGAGAAAAAGCTTCCTTGCTGGTTTGGTTGGGGCCTGAGTCTTTTGACTTACCTGGAGGAATTCTATTACTAGATTGTGCTGCAGGTTACCAGACTCAGATCCCAAGTCCAGCTCTCAAAAGGGGAGGACTATCAAAGTATCCAAAGACCAACATGAAGGCAAGTTTAGAGCTGTCAGTCCCACTACCTTAGTGAGAAAGATAGTGTCTTTTGGCTCACCTGATATATCTGCTGCCTTAATGATAAGTTTCAGGGTTGTAGTTTCAGGTGTAACTTACCGAAGAACATATTTGAAAGCCTCAAATTTTTAAAAAAGTTCAACCAAACCTCTTATTTTGTGCCTGCACTTCTCATCTATATTATAGTGAACTGTGGGCATGAATGATAGTCTTTAGATGAGCAGCTATCTGATCTGAGGACGTCTTCTATTTACTCTGTAAGCTCTTTGAGATAGGCACTGTGTCTTTTGTATGTTTGCTCAGTGCTATGCACACCTGGATCATTATCCAGATTGGGATTTCTGGGTGCTACTGCAACAGAAATAATATAAAGCACCAACAGTCTAATATCTGCCTCCACAATTGACTAGATGTTCAGAATAATACCCTCAATTGATTTCACCCACAAAATCAGAGGTCATTTTTGAAAATTTGGTCCATCAGACCTAGCCACGAGGTGGGGGATGCCATTAAATGATTGTCTGCTCTAGTGTACGGCCTGCGGTTGGCAGACACCATCATAATACCCTTCAATTGTGTTTCTGCTTGTTCTGTGACAAAGCAGAACATGGGTCCCTTCCCTGGGGGAAAGTTTCTACCACTTCCTGAATAAAGATTTATTTTAGAGCCCCCGTGCACAGCAGTTCTTGACTTTCACCTGTCACTTGTTGCTAGATTTCTTTGTACTGGCAAACATCTTGCTCTCCAGTGTTTTTTTTTTGTCATGGCAAAGTGAACTCTTTCTCACAGGCTCACTCAGAATGTTCATAGCCATATTTTCATCTTCTTTGTGAGTCAGAGCACCCTAGAGCTCCACTTCTTGTTCTTCTTTCCCATGTTGCTAAAGTAGATTGCCTCTGTACAAGTGTATGTTTCTAAGCTGTGGCTGTTGATCATATATGCAGAATTACTGACTTAAATTTCTGACTTGACAAATACAGACTATAACCTCTCTTATAACATGGTTGTTCAAATGCTAGATATAAGAAAATTCCAAATATTGAAAACTAATAGACGGCACTTTGTTGTGCAGTAGAAAAATCAGAATATGAACATACTGTATTTTAATGTTTGTGAAATGTGGTAATTATCACTACTGATCATTTTATTCATTTGTTACCTGTGATTACAATTAATTTCAGGCATCCACGGACCTTACAGCTGCAAAAGAGCTTCCAACCTAGTAAATGGTGGATATTTTTGTGTTTAAAAATTAAAAACAAAGAGATTTCTCCTCCGGGGATTAATTCTCCCCATAGTTATATCCAGGAAATGAGGTCTGGAGAAATTAGGCACAAGAACTTATTTTGCATGATATTTTATTAAATTGAAGATAGTGTCATCCAGCCCGAGTGCAATGAGTTCAGTTGTCTTAGTTTCCAGTAGCTAGGATAAAATAATAACAACTGCATCTGGCACTAGCTGGCCACTGTGTTTTCAATGTCGCAGAGAAGCCAACGAGTGAATGAATGTGGGGACTGAACTAAACTCAAGCTTTTTGTCATCTTGGTGTGAGGAGACATAAGCTTGCTTCACTTTCACTGCAGTGTGAAGGTTCTTTTTTGAAAGTCAAGAGAAGGTGACATGCTATCAGGCTGGTTACCCGCAGTGACAGCATGTTGTATGTATACAGAAGAGATAGAAGACCTTAAAATGTCTGAATACTTGCTTCTTTATGTACTGCCTGCAGGGGAAGAATGACCTTTTGCTGTTTTTATTACTGCTTATGGCTGAGCTTTTCACTACCTTCAAAATGGTCCCTCATTGGCTTTAGGAGGCAGCTGGTCCCATTTATTTAGTTTGCCTACATCTGACTGTTTATTGGAAAGTTCCTCTTGTTTTGGGGATTTTTGGAATGTGGAGGGGGGCTGCTTTTCTCAATCCAAATCCAACCCATGGTTGTTAAAGACTTGCTTGGATTTGTAAATCTGAGTATGAAATTCAAATGAGCATAAGAAATTGACTCTCTTTGCCCAGCCCAGCCCCTATAGGAGGTGGGTCGGGTGGCTAATGTGGTGAATCATGTTGCTTAGTGAGACAGCAATGAATTAATTGTTTTCTAAATCACCAGCTGAAAGTCTTAAAAGCTACTCAGCAAACTGACAGCTGATTTTCATCTGACTGGAAAGCAGGACATTATGGATGGCTGCAACATGTTCTGGAGAAAAACTTGCAATGGGTGGTCTGCGGGAAGTGTTACAGAAAAGAGTGGGCTATGTGAAAGTAGTGTCATTGTGACTGTTGGCAAAAATTCGAAAAGATACAGTATGCATATGGGATGCCTTCCAGAGAAATTAAAGAGTCTGGGTACACATGGTTGGAATGGAGAGCACAAAGGCAGACAGACAAATAGTGTCCTGAAAACAAGTTCTACTGTCATGTTAAATTCCTGAAAAAGCTGTAAGAATTGCAGTATTATTGCATAAGTATCCAGTGCATACTTCCATATGCATATGCTCACACACAAGCACAGAAAATAGAGTTCATTAAAAACTTATTCATGTTGCTATCTTTGAAATTATACTAACGCAGTGCCATTTTACTATGCATATGGTATCTATACTGCTACCATCTCAGATTACAATCAAGTAGTACCATTTTATCACTTAACCATTTTAACTGATATTTTAAGGATTTTTAGAATAATTGATTTGTTAAAATCCATTGCATTTCTTAAGATGTCATTCCCCCCCCTTCTCCTGCTTACCAATTAGTTTGTTTTGGCATGCTGTAAAATGTTGTGTGCCACAGGAAAAGCAGTCATTTTTAATCCAGAGAGGGCCTCAGATTTATTCATTTAAAAAATATTTTGCCTAATTATAAATCATTTTAATGACAGTTAAAAAATACATGTGAAGCTTTCATAGTTCAAATGAAAAGTTATACTAATTGTATTCTAAGAATTATGCAAAAGAAGAAACGCAGTATAAAATTACCATAGTAAATTTAGACTTTGTATTTAAAAAAAAAACACCCTGTGGTTGAACTGTAATTATTGTAATATTGTAGTAAATATACAGATAATAACTTGCAGCTATTATTCAACATAATTACTATAGTTTTACTATTATTAGGACTGATTTACTATAGTTTTAATAAACTACAGAATAATTACAGTGGGTTTTACTATAATAACTGTAGTTCAGTTGTAATTTTATGACAAGATCTAGAGCTTTATTATACAGCAATATATATTCTGGGATGAAATTATAAAAGGAAGCATCATTAAAAATAAAACTGAGAAAAGTGATTTAATGTAAAGTTTTACCATTTTGTGGTATGGTATAGTTGTATAAAACAAGAATACATACAAATTAAAGTAAATATCTTTATAATACAAATAAATAAAACCTATCACTTTAATTTCTTCTGACAAATGATGGACTAAAAACACAAGAACTAAGACTTTCTTCCCTGGTTACTAGCTTATTGTGGTTACCTCATTGCTGTCTCACACATATAAAATTTTAAAGGTTTTATAAAGTGCATATATAGTACAGTACATGTCATTTCCATACCATCCACAGATATCAGCAGTTCAAATGTAAGTTCTTTGGGGTAGTAACTTGCCTTCCAGTGTGTTTGTAATATACTTGGTAAACTTATGTCACTCTAAGTAACATATAATCAATAATAACAGCAGAGGGGAAGATGTTTATCCAGATTTCTAATTTTTTTTCCAGTCACGTGTGGAATGTTATATAAAATTTGTGTCTACATCCATGGAACTCCTGGGCCCAGACTCTCCCCTACAAAGGAAAAGCATCACATTGAGGATAGGTTTCAAATCAGTTTGCATTTGGGGCAAGGGTTTGCATGGGTTTCGGGACATCTGCACAGAGCACCGGTGCTTTCACGCTACTGCGAGACTGCGAGAAGGTTTATATCTTCACAAATTACTTTTAGAGTGTGGTGCATGCCATGTAGATATTCACATAAATATCATAATAAATATTCACATAGAAAAGGACTTGAAGAAATAATTCTAGGTATATTTACCGTATGTGAATATTGTGAAATAATAGCATTGGTTAGAGAGAGGCATAGTCTGGGTAGAGGCTTTTCAAATGTCTTTGAGGCCATGGTAGAGCCACTAATGAACTCTACCATATATTCACATAATGTCTATCCATTATGCTGGGGATTCTCTTGAGCATAAAATGACACTTGGACTAAGGTCTGAGATGGTTCTGTGTTGTGGACAAATGGATATTTTGCCTATGTCTATAATGATGGCAGCACAGTTGGTGCCATCAGATCGATTCACCAGGATCGATCGAGCAGAAGTGCAGACCCGATCAATCGATCCAGAAATCAACGCTGCTAATCCACCCCCACCAAGAAAAGTAATGCTACATCAATGGGAGGACATTTCCCGTTGGCTCAGCAGTAAGTAGAAGTTAGGAAGTCAATGGGAGTTACACAAGCAACATAGAGCTGGAGACCTCAGTTAATCAATCTAGCAGCATCGACTGTGCTGCTGTCAGTATAGACATGGTCTAAGTTGATGTAAATAAGTGTAGTTCCATTAATGAAGACGGGGATACACTGATTTACAAGAACTATAGTGACACCATCAAGTTCATTTTTACTTGCACTATTCCTTTCTCCTAAGGATTTGAACCTGGGTTCCAGAATTGTACAAATGTGCTGTGGCACTTAGCCTCCATAGAATCATTCCTAGAATATTACAAAAGATCTTTCAATGGGGGAAAACAAAAAAAAATGTTAAGGATTTCTCTGACCACACAATTTGGCTAGATTTATATTTCCCAACAATATTTAATTCAATTCAAGATACTAATCAGTTTGGATTAGCTGACCCTCAACCAAGATGGTTCGTCAACCTCTGCGAGTAACTTATGGCTCAGTCTTTGTCATAGTTGTAAATATAGATCTAGAGATAGATGAAATCATGGGATTTACAAAGAAAATTCTTCAAAGCTGCCTTCCCACAGTATTTCATTTAAAGCACAGCTGCCAGGTCCAGACATCTGTGTATGAAAAATAGAATGGGCATAAATGAAATGAAAGATGAATTGGGATGAAAAGGAGGGGATAACTGAACAGAGCAAGAAGCAAAGAGACGGACCAGTCAGATTTTTTATTTTAAGTTTGCTCTCTTGTCCCTTTTCCACCTTTCACTCAACTCGACCAAATTGAAAGGGAAGACTGAAGCAAGCATGATGAAATTCAAGCATTAAGTACTTTTGAAAGTTTGAAACTAATCTCTTTTTGAGGTTTATATATCCCTGTTTAATATGGTGCCAAGTCAGGGCATGCAGCATCTATCCAGGAAAGGAGAACTGGAATAGCTTTTAGGCATGGTATCATGTGTTCCACAAAGTGTGAATACAAAGAGAGGCGTGGCATAATAGCTCAAACAACTCTCACTGCAGAACCTTGAAAATATACCTATCTTATCTATTTTGGCTTTACTGCATAGTTCTACTCTTAGCCGTGGTTAATGAAGAAATGCCATCTGACTCAACAGATACATATTGCTTGTGAGCACAGAGAATCATCTCTGCTTCGCCAATGAGAAAAACAGATTTTACTACTTTTGTTTCTCCTCATAGTCTGGAGAGCCAACACAGCTATGAGTGTGTGAGCTAGTTTTGATCTGGTTTGTGTAGAGTCAACAACAATGCAAGTTCTAGGCTAAATTCTGTCCTCACTTTATAACTGCAGAGAGGGGAATTACTTACACTCATTCTACCCCATTGAATACAATGGGATTGCACCACTGTAACGGTGGGTGTGTTCTGGAGACAATGGGGCTGCAGACAAGGCAGAAGTTGGCTTCCAGCTTCATTAGTGGTGATCATGCATGAAAAGGGAAAGAGCCCATCTTGAATTCAGGGCCTCAAAGAGTTTGCAGCACTGACAAACTCTTCTCTCTTGTCTGTAAACTGAGTACATTTTGATGTAAAATGGTTGTGACCCTATAAATCTGGAGCTTCACAGTACCAGTTTTAGAGTCATTTTCTAGGCTAGATGTGCATTTTAGAGTGATAAACTCCAGTCAGAGGAGAAATATTTTCATCTTTTATAAATGAATCATTTTGACTCAGTCACAAAAACAAGACCTGCCTGTTTCCTACAGTATTTGTATGTCAACTGCATTTGCATTGTGTTCTCTATAGTGTGCAGGGGTAGTGCTGGTATAACATTTGCCATATTCTTTAGGCACAATTCTTTTGCATTTTTTTTACAGTTGTAGGAAGAAGTAAATCATTCCATTTACTTTATTGCAAATAACTTCTCCCAATATTCAGTTGCACCCGTGGTTTACAATGTGCTATTAAGAGATCTTAAGCCAATAGCCAACTTCTGGAAAAGTAACTTTCATTTCATTTTCAATATTTTATAACAGAGGGCGCACAATGAGCCTTTTATTTTGCTCATTCTGAGTTATGTCTGACTCTTGATTTTGTCACAATTCCATGTTTAATCCAGTATTATGCTGTGGCTCAGGTGAAACCAAATTAAAGCTAGTTGGTGTGACAGTCACCATTCATTGGGTAAATGTCCAAAACCATGAAGCTCCTTTTCGAGTAACACAGCTGAAGCTATAGGAGTCACCACCCAAAACACAGGCCACATACTAGGCCAGTTAGTAATTGAGTGGCTTCACTGGGGCTGGATTCAGACTCAGGGATTGGATATAGTTTTGGTGGAGCTGTGTCTGAGCAGACACAATCAGAAACATCACAGAAGCAAAGAAGAAAGCTAACAGCTTTGTAGGGATGGTCCTAGTTGGAAAAAAGGGCTTGAAATACTGAGCAAAGAAACTGCCGCCTGTTGTTTTGATACTGACGATATTCAGAGAACCTGGACTTTGCATATATTCTTTGTAAATAACTAGGACTGCATGTAAGAAATACCTAACTCCATCATCAATTCCCCCTTCTAATGCAAACAACACACAAGTCCCCAAAAGTTGGCTAACTGCTCAGATCAAAAGGGGTAACAATGAAGTGGTATGCTGATATATTTTTAAACCGGTTCTTCATACAAAAGCTATTTATGTGGAAGATTTAAGGATTACATAGCAAAGAGATCAACATTGCATAAAAGGAATTTGCCATGCTAATTTTCAGCCCTGGCTTTTCAGTCTAAATACTAAACAATATCTCAAACTAGAAAAGTATCTCATGGAACAGTTTTGAGACATGCATGTGACATTTGATGTAACTAAAAACTTGGACAAAGAAAATACAAAGGAGTGAACTTTCCACCCTGCTTTACTAATACATACATAAATACTAATACATATATTAACATCAAGAATAATAGGCATTGGAAGATGGTCTTGTGGTTAAGGCATTGATCTGAAACTCAGGGGCTCTGTTCCCACCTTTGCTAGATATTTGCTCTGTGACCTTGGGCTAATCATTAAGGGCTCCAACCTGCACCTACTGAAGTTAATGATAAAACTCCCATTTACTACAATGGTACAGGGTCAAACCTCAGCTTCCTCTTATACTTCAACATATAAACACTCATTCTTGCCCAATTTTTATGCAAACTCTAAGGAAGACTAGAATAATACTGTAACATAAGATGGCAAAATGCCCCAGATATCTGTTAAGGAGTATATTGATCTTCTGGTTATAAAGTCCAGTGCTTTGCAGGGTTTTTTTTTTCCACAATATGGACTTAATCCTGCTACGTGCTAAGCACTCTGGCCCTGATCCAGCTAAGCCCTGGCATGTGCTCAGAGTTAAGCACATGCTTAAATTCTTTACTGTGTCATGGCCAGAGTGCTCAGAATCTTGCAAGACTGAGCCCTGTGCTAGCAAGTGCCAAGGTTGCTGGAACTTTGGACTACTCCACAGTAAGGATTCTTTGAATGAACTCTCCAGCTAACGAAAGAGCTTTGGGGCTCAAAGAATATAACTCACGTTAAATCAGTAGTTCACGAGCATTGCATTGTGTTATACTTCCAATCTGTAATTAGCTCAGACAATAGAGAATTCCAAACACAAAAAGCCCAATCAACAAAAGCTATTTACAGCAACAACAAAAGGAAATTCTGCTGACGTCAGATCCCATGTACTGAGAATGATATTGACACTTTACAATGGCAGCATTTTTCAACATTTCAGCTCATGAATTCTTATCGTGAGAAGTTAAGGAGACCCTGGGAAAATTTTATTAATCTGTTAGTAGGAGGGGCACTCCTATATTTACTATGGGTGAAATCCTGACCCCATTGAAGTTAAAGGCAAAAAAACTGCTGTTGATGTCAGCATGGCCAGGAATTCACTCTGTTTCTTCATAGATGTAAAGATGTTTGTTGCCATTTATGCTCCTTTTATAGAAAAAATGATATCAAAATCATTCAGGAAGGTTCACTGAAGAGACTAGATCACTCAGGGAATTAATGATGAAATATAGAATGTTTTACTTCTACGTGACAAGTTTATATTTGGCCCAGATCAGAAGTGACACCAATGGCTGCTTACTAACCTATATCAAATGAGCTGGTCAATTCAGTATATTGTGTAGTATACAAAACGTTTTACACATCATAACAGTCACTAATGGGGATCATGCCTGACAGTATCAGCGGGGAGGCCAAGGACTGAATGGGCCTAGAGACTGAAGTACTCTTTCACATCCTGTTCAATTACTATCCTCACATCCAGTTCCTGGATCATTGTTGAGACTAAGGCCTGGTCTACACTTACCTTCCGGATTTGGCGGCAGTCGACGGGAGATACGCAAGTGACGTAAATCACTTGCGTATCTCCCGTCGACTTCGCTGCGTCTGCTTCACATGCCGTCCACACTCTGCTGCGCCGAAGGGAACTGTGCTCCCTTCGACGCAGCACTACACCACTTACCGGAGTGGTTTTCTTGCATCAATTGCTGGATCGACCGACTGGGTCTACACAGACCACTCAGTCAATCCAGAGCAATCGATCTGACGGCCCAGCCTAATTGACTGGTCAGTGTGGGGACACTTCAGCCAACTGTAGACAGCAGAGATAGCAGCAGTGCAACACATACCCCCTGCACTTTAGTTGTTTGATGGATAAGATGTAAGTGCTATTATTGGGCACATTACACTCACATCAAATTAATAATTAACTAATTAATACATAAATAAAAGAGGAGTTTGCTGAAAATCAAGGTTGCAGAACAGTAGTAAAATGGGTAATTTTGCCATTTGACAAGGTATACGCGAGCTCTGTTTTACTAGTTTTGACAAGGTGATAACTATGTTATAGACAAACAACTTAGTTCTTTTCATATATCCAGTTCTAATTCAAATATCTGTACTGTATATAAAAAGCCACTGTTTCTTTTCTTAATTAAACCTACCAAAACAAAGATATATAGAAACCATCATAGAGAGTGTTTAGCAGTTGTATTATTTCCCACTAGTCGCACTTGAAAAGAATGTGTTTTTCTTCTCAGCAATGTTGAAATTAACATTTTGAGAAGTACAGTGTAATGAGAGGCACTTCAGAATTGCTATTCCTTTGCCTAAAAATATTGATGTAACAAAAGGGTGTATGCCAAGAAGAAAATCAATCTTGTTCCAGAAACTTTATTATAGTAAGCTACTGTAGCACTGTGGGGTCTCATTGTGCCTTTGCCTTCTTAAGGGTTGCATGCAGAGAGGAAGTATCGCAGAATCAAAAATACCTCACTGGAGGATAAAAGTGATGATGAATACAGCAAAGGTTGAGAGCAAGGACATTTGAGATTATTTTAGGTAGGATATTCAGAAATGGCGAAAAGTGAGTTTGAGACAAATTTTAATACTTGAGCAGTATCTTCTGTGACATCTCACAGATTCAGCTGCACAAACTAGAGGTCGTTGTGTGTGTGTATGTGTGTGCGGGGTAAATGCACTTGCTCAAAGTTTCAGATGCTTCAAAACCAGGGGTGTCATGGCCCAACCACTTTTATGCAGTGATCCTATACTAAATCAATATGGCCACTGCTGGCGTGGTCCAGAGCATTGGTCTGGCAACATGGTCACAACGCCACTGAAATTTGCCCATTCTCCCCTCCATCCAGACAGAAAGGCATCTGGGACAAATGGTGTTGTGACCTGGCAAACAGGAAACTTTTCCAGTACAGCAGAGTGCAGGAGAGTCTGCCCAGAACTTGACTTCTGCTGGCGCTAGCTCATCTGCTATGTGGATAAGAAAGAAAGGAGATTTCCCAGCCAAGGGATACCAGGGGTTTCTGTGGGAGGGAAGTGGAGGGAATGATCAGGGACTAGAACTGGGTCTCTGCCAGGGCAGAAGGGGCAAAGAAATTTTGCCCTTTTCACCCAATAAATAACTGATTTTATGCGACTGCATAATACCAAGGCCAAATGGGACCCTTGTGATCATCTAGTCTGCACTCCTGTATAACACAGGCCATAGAAAATAATTGCTAAGCATATTTTTTAGAAAAAAAAATCAAAACTTAAAAATTGCCAGTGATGAAGAATCCAACATGAGCGCTGGTAAATTGTCCCAAAGTTAATCACTTTCATTATTAAAAAAATAAGCCTTATTTCTAGGCTGAATTTGTCTAGCTTCAGTTTCCAGCCATTGGATTATGTTATACCTTTCTCTGCTAGACTGAAGAGCACATTATCAAATATTTTCCCCAAAGTGGAAACTTACAGACTGTAGTCAAGTCACCCCTCAACTTTCTCTTTGTTAAACTAAATAGATTCAGCTCTGTGAATCTATCACTAAAAGGCACGTTTTCTAATCTTTTAATCATTCCCACGGCTCTTCTCGGAATCTTCTCCAGTTTATCAACACTTTTGTTCAATTGTGGACACCAGAGCACATTTCAGCTGTGGTCGCACCAGTACCAAAGACAGAGGTAAAGTATCTTCTCCACATTCTGCTGTTTATTCATTCAAAGACTGCATTAGCCTTTCTGTCAAGAGTGTTGCACTGGGAGCTCACATTCAGCTAATTATCCAAATATATCCCAAATATATCAGTGTCACTGCTGCCCAAGATAGAGTTCCCTATCCTATAAGTATGGCCTACAGACTTTTTTCCTAGAATGTGTATGTTTACATTTAGCAGTACTAAAATGCATATTCTTTGCATGCACTGAGTTTACCAGCCAATCCAGTTCATTCTGTGTCAGTGATCTGTCCTCTTCATTATTTACTAATCCCACAATTTTTGTGTCATCTGCAAACCTTGTCAATGATCAGTTTAGGTTTTCTTTCCAATAAGTCATTAATAAACCTTAAATAGCAAAGTCCAAGAACCAATCCCACTAGAAACACACCCTTTCAATACTGATCCAGCATTTACAGTTATATTTTGAGACCTATCGGTTAGCCAGCTTTTAATGCATTTAATATGTGCATTTTGTGTTTTATTATATTGATTGAAGAAAAAAAAAGTTTGATGCCAAAGCAAAAATGTTTGAAAAGCTAGGGGAAGTCTATGTTAAAAAATAGTACTCTAATTCACTAATATAGAAGCTGTTGTAAAGTAGTATTTTAAAAATATGCCAGGGTTAACTAAGGTTTGGTGATCTTGCTTATCAGCCACCAAATTGCTAATTATTCCAAAGAGCTTAACTACAGAACAGAAAAGGTCCTGATGGAAAGACTTTGAACTCAGTGGAAAGACATTCATTGACTTGAACAGGTTTTGGATTAGGCCCATATAGAGAAAGACCCTGACTACAAAGTTCAGATCCGGAGCTAAATTTCTCCAATTCTTGGTTTGTGTTCAGATCTTCAGAGTTTTGGTTTGGTCTTTATAGAGGGGAGAGGCTAGGCAAGAGGTTTATATCTGGACTTCCTTAAAGTTCAGGTGTTTGGTGTTTTTAAAAAATTATTTCTTCAGACCTCCTTCTAGAAAAATCTGAGGCCAAATTTAAATGCAAATTCTAGGCGGGCAGTTGGATTAAAAATATACAGTACTTCTTTTACAAGAAGAACTGTTTGTAGTTTTTTTAGAATGGAGGGAACAAAGCTTTATGGCAAATTTCTATCTTCTTGAAAACAGATAGACAAAAGGACCGAGAGTTATTTAAAAACATTTAAAAAGCTCCTAAATTCATATGAAGGCCCCACCCTTGAAAACATGTACACATGTGATTAATTCTAAGCACACCAGAGGTCCAATTAAAGTCAATGGAATGGGACTGTTCACATACTTAAAGTTAGGTAGGTGCATGCATATTTGCAGTACACCTACATGTGGGGCCATATTTTCAAAAAGTGCTGAGCCCCCAGCAGATCCCATTGACTTCAATAAGAGGTGTTTTGTGCTCACTACTTTTGAAATCAGGTCACATTTTTAGCAGTCTAAATAAGAATTTAGAACTTTAGGTTCATATTTTTGAAAACCTTACTTTTGTATGTGTATGTACAGCACCTAATGCAATGGGTCTCCAATCTCAGCTGATGCCTCTGAGTGGTACTACATTATTTTTAATCATATTTCATCCCTGCTTTGTTTTTTTCCCCGTGCTTGACTTTTTTATTTATGCTCTATGCTCTCATTGTTTAGAAAGGCATTTAGTCACATCTTGAATTCAGTTATACTTGCTGTCCGTTTTTAAGGAAAACTGTATTCATACTATATTATTACATAAACAACTTTCCTTATACTTTTTTATTTCCAATTTTCTAATAGCAACATCGGATGTTCTCATTTTTGCATTATTTGCAAATGCAATTATCTTGTTTTCCCACAAGATCTTTTTTTTTTTTAATTTCTTTCCAGTCTGATTTTGTACTCTGCTGTTATTTTGCATATCGTGGGATGAATATGCTTTGCTTGCATTTGTCCCTGTTCTGAAATATCGTGGCCAGTATGGTGCAATGCCCTCATTAGATTTATTAGGGTCTTATATGATCATAATTCTTGCTTTTATTTGCAATGTATTTCTCTAGGAATACAACTCAGTATCTTGTTTGTTTTCGCTGCAGCTGTACATTGGGTTCAGTGCTGCAGGGATATTTTGCAATAACTCCCAAATCTTTTTTCTGATCAGTATGCCTCAGCACCTTTCCAGTAAGCAGATATTTCCTCTTTTTTATTCTTTGCTTTAAAGCTCATTATTTTGCATTTATCCGTACTGAACCATATTTGCCATCTGTTAGCCAAGGCACTTAAATGTTCTATGTCCTCCTATATTGGACTGCAGTGTTTCTCCTTATTTACTCTTCTTCTCAATTCAATATAATCTGCAAATATTGAAGGGTAAAGGTATGGTAAGTACTAGTTGGCCTTGTTTGTGTTTTTGAACAGATATAGGATGAGTTGTATGGATATCAGTGCAGAAAAATAATGAAAGAAAGAGTCATCATGATATTGAGAAAGATCCTCTTCTGTCCATATACAGTTCATAATGCATCTTTCGGTGCAGAACTGGGTCCAGTCTCAATATCAAACCCTATAACCCAGAATCAATAGATTCTGCATTATTTGGAAAAAGAATTTGCCAATATGTAAAATACACAGACCTTTATAATCATAAGTAACATCGAAAGTGATTTATTGTGCATCTCATGTAACAAGCATATAACATTCTCACAGGACATATAGAGAGAGATCCTGAGGTGTTATCTGTTGGAGTAGCCCCAAGAAAGTCAAATTCACAAATTTTTGAAAAGTGCAAAATATTGCTATTTTTAACTACGAAAAGAGGAGTTTGCTTTATTTGTTACTTACCAAATTCTGTCTAGGTACAAATTGTGGGTACTGAGAACTTGGCTCCAGAACAGCTGGTCAGAACACAGAGAATTGAGTAATTTGGAAAGAGAACTGTACAGTTATGATTCAGTAAATGTGCAAAATCTCTGGACTGATTGTGCCTGTACAGCATATAAATAACTAGATGAACATGGTACACACTAATATATACCAGTGTTAGTATAATTAAGTAATAGTGGTCCAAAGCAATGTTGTGAATCTATTCCAATTCCTGGATAGCATTATTTAAGCAAGGGAATCTAGCTATAATTTTCCAGCCATTGACCAGTGCTATGGTATATTCATGCAACATATTGATGCTGTTTAAATGCTGTTTATCATAGTCTCAAAAGATTTTTGTTGTACTTAAAGGTGCTATAGCATGCAGCAACAATCTTTTTTCTCAAGAATAATAAATGTCTTGATATTTTTTAGAACTATTGCAAATAAAGAACAGAGTGTACAGAACCCATCTTGAAATTGACAGACGAAACTGATGACCTTGCTACTACAGTGAAAGCTAAGATATTTAATCAAGTTAAAATTCACAGCTCTTTCATGGCCAAGAAATTAGAAATATATTGATTTGTCAGATATTATGATAGTATAATTTCTTTTCAAATATGTGTGTGTGTGCCGTGTCACTTATTGTGTTCTTGACTTTGACAGTAATTGTTTGATTCATGCAGGTGCAGCAGTAAACACATGAACAGTCTACTGCAGGACTGGAGTACCACTGGGCATAATTCTTAATTGCTGTGAGTTAATCTCCTTGACTTCATTGTGATTACTTGCTTAACTAAAGGTGAGCGGATTCAGGCTTTACGGCCTAATCCAGACCATATTGAGGTCAATAGTAAGATTCGATTGACTTCAGTGGTCTTTGGATCAGGCCTAAGTCAGATGTCACACTGATATAACACAAATGAATAAATTAATAGTAGAGCTGGCCAGAGAATGATGATTTCGACTCACGAAATTTTATGAGATTTTGAAATCTGGCTTCGTTTCAAGTTGGACGGAACCCAAAATTTTAAAAATTGTGTGCAAAGGAAATTTTAAAAAAAATATATTGTTTCAAAGCTGTCAAGATGTTCTTTCTCCTTGACATTTTGTTTCAATTTGAGCTTTTAACTTTTGATATTATTTTGTAATATAAATAGAAGACATTTAAAAAAAATTAAAATGAAAATGTCTTTCAAAATGAAAAATTGCAACCTTTCATTCCCGACATGTTGGAATAATTTTTTTTTAATTGTTGGATTTTTTTTCTGATTTTTTTCCTAAATGATATTTTGGTGAAATTGACATGATTTCACAAAGCATTTCAATTTAATTGGAACTTCATTTACTGTCAGCAAATGCTTTCATCTGCATTTTTCCAAACTGCTCTAAGGGATAGTGTTTGCAGGTAGGGCGATAGAAAAAGCCACATAGCTTCACTGCACTGTCATTTGTATTAAGCTGTTAGCCACAATACAAGAAAATAAAATGCATTGCTCTGTCCATTAATATATTACATATTTACCTTCATAAATATTTAAGTCCATGTATTATAGAAAATAAAATATATAATATTAAAGGCAAAAGTTTTCCTGCTAGCACACAAAGAATGAGGAAAATTTAGGTGAGTTTCAGATATGGTCAATGTTTGGAGCAATGGATAATACAGTTGGGAATCATCTCCCCCACCCATTTCTTTCTTGCCTCAAGGTCAACAGCCATCTGGTCTGGCTCACATTATCTCTCATTTGAGAGGGAGCTGCCTTTCCAGTCATGCCCCAGAACAAAGCCAATGGCTGAATTATGGAAAACATAGATTATGCTTGTTATAGCCATTTTTAATATTCCAATTGTTTTGCAAATATGCTCCTGCCACATTTAATGTCATAAAGAAGTCAGCAGAAAGTTCAAGAAAGGAGTTGGGCATGGGTGAGAGGGGAATGTAACAGGAAATGTCATTCTGCAACAATAAGACAGTTCTGCAACATACCTAATTTAGGTAACGAATCAAAATAGACCTTTGAAACCTTAAAAAAAGAAAAAAGAAAAGCCAGACAATAAATGCTGTCTTAGAGTAAAACCGCGAGAGTCCTGTGGCACCTTAAAGACTAACAAATGTATTTGTGTATAAGCTTTCATGGGCAGAAAGCCACTTCATTGGATGCAGTTTCTTAGAGTAGTACATCTATGCTAAAAAAGGAGTCCTGTCAGAGTGAGTCTCAGAACCCTGGGTCAGCTGATTGAGGCTTTCATGGTTCATGACACAAAGCTAACAATAGCAGTGTAGATGTTCATGTTCCCCCTCGAACTTGTGCCCCGCTGTGAACCCCATTGAAAGGGGTGGGTCCTGGACCCTGAGCTCTAGCCCCAGTGAGAACCTCTACACTGCTATTTTTAGCCCCATTGCATGAGCCTCACAAACCTGACTCAATTGACCCAGGCTCTGAGACTCGCTGTCACAGGGCTGTTGGGTTTTTTTTGCAGTGTGGATGTACTCTGTGCTCTCCAAGCAGATACATGTCACCCTTTCTGTTTCATAGATGAGGAAAATACATTTTATACTTCTTTTAGGATTAAATTAATTTTTTGACATATTTTTCCCACCAAGAAAATACAAAAGGTCTGTACAATGCATGTCCTTAGGAAACAAAAGTGTATTAATGCTAATCCTTTCATTCGACTGGCAGCCCAAGTACTGAGGTAGCACTTCTCATTTAATTTGCATATATTTTCTAACAAAAATAGCGTAAACTGCATCCAGTGTGACTGCTATCCAAGCGAGGAATTTCAAAATGCACTCTCTGCCATACAATGTCTAAATATATATCATCTTGAAAATACTTTAAATATATTGAAACATTCATACACGATGTACAATGCTCTCTCTAGTTAGCAAATATGTAAGTGCCGACTATTTTGTTCATCCCATGTCCTAATTCTGGTTCTGAGAGTGATTCCCTTTCTTATCTTGGGCAAGTCACTTAAAGTCTCATCTTCAATTAGCCCCCATGAAAAAGAGTTTTAAAAATACCACTGTGAAGGGAAAGAGAAGAGACTGCCAGTGGGAAAAGAAGGCTCCTTACCCAGTTTCTGAGACCCGAATGGAACCTCATGAGGGGGTTCTGTTTGTTTTAAATTAGTTTTTGGGATGTGGCTATATTAAAAGCTCTTGCTCTTGGCTGCTTTATATTATTTCTGCATACCTGCCCTGACAGTTTACAGATTTCCAGGGGCTCAGGTGGGAGAGTGGAAGGATGGACCAATGGTTAAGGTACTTTCCTAAGGTTTATGTTCAGGTCCCTGCTCTACCAGACTTCTTGTGTGATTTTGGGCATGTAGATTAGCCTCTCTGCATCTCTGTTTCCCCTCTGTAAAATAGGGATAGTTTTACTTCACTACCTCATAGGATTGTTGTGTGGATAATTGTCAAACATTGTAAGGTACTCAGAAAGAATGGTAATAGGGGCCATATAAGTATCTAAAATAGTTGTGAACAGTCTGGATTAGTTTCTCTTTGACAGAGAAGCGTGTACCCAATAAAAATTAGATCTGAATTTCCCACAGGGTTTGAGGCTATTTGGACCTGGTTCAGAAAAATCAGACTTAACTTGTATTTTACTTCTTCAGCAAACAATAGACTGTATCAGACATAGTGGCTGACTGCTTGGCCCCACTGAAAGTCAATGGGAGTTTTGCCATTGATTTCAGTGGGGCCAGTATTTCATCCAGCATGCTTTTTAAATACAAATTTTAATTCTACTCCTAAAACTAAACTCATGCAAAATTAACAATTTGTGCTTCCTAGTTATTCTGCCTGTCAAATCAGATTTTTGTGACCATCCCCAAAAACGTGGGTATTATAAATAGGGCAAACTTTTGGCTCTTTGTGCCAGCAAGAACAGCATTTGCTGAGATAATGGCAATATTTCCCTGTGGTTATAAGCAGGAGGCTCTCTCACCACTCGTGAGAAGAATCTTTGTTGTTTTCATGACAAATTGTTTCCATGATAGTAAGTTAAAAATCTGAGGAGCTACAAAATATTTTGTGTTTTTTATGTGAGATCTCCAAAATGTTGATTTTTTTTTTCTTTTGCCAGTAGGCAGACTTTCTCTTAGAGTCTTAATCTCAATCTCCTAAACATAAGGCAGATAATTCATCTAAAATACTAAGCCATTGATTAACAACCACAGGAATTGCAGGTACTAAAATAACACCCTCTCCCTCCCCAGTCACCCCACGGTGTTCCATCAATTCATTAGGAACTTCTTCTGAATTACAAAGAATAATCAATTAAAAAGTATAAGCACTACAGAGCTCACATAAAGTATGCTCCCTTGAGTTCACACTGAGATCTATATGTGTGCAAAATGTCATAAATAAGATTTAATTTATGGTATAATTTGCTTCTTCATTTATGGTATAATTTGCTTCTTCAATAACAAGATGAATACAGAGAACAGTGATGATCTTATTTATGTATTTTTATTGCTATTGAGTCCTCCATAACCAGTTTACCTATTACAATAACTTTAGTATTGACATCAGAGAAAGATGGTCTGAAGCACAAAATATTATCTCAGTAGTTGGAATTATAGCAATGGCAATACGCTAGGGAAGATAACCCATCAAATTTGGCTCTGTAAAACAGCAAACCATAATGCTCTTGTCCTCAATTGGCCAGAATTATTAGATTATCAAAGCTACAAATGAGTTATGAAGATCTTTAAAACATACAAACTTAACATAACAACACCCTTCACTTTCTGTTTATTCCACATATTTGTCTTATTTTGTTAGCCTTTGGGCTTCTATTAGACCCTCTATGCTTCTCCCCTTCTTAGGCCCATACAAACTAATGGGTACATTTTCAATGCTATTTAGGCTTTTAAAGGTATGGATAGGTGCTAGGTGGGATTTTAAAAAATGCCTAAACATTGATTTCAATGGGAGTTCGATGCTTACCTACCTAGGCATTTTGAAAATTCCATGAGGTCCCTATCTGCATCTTCACCTCTGAAAAACTGGCCCTCAAACCCTAATTCCTCAAATCATATCCATCAAATCAAATGCACATGAGTAGTTGTATTGTCCCCAATTAAGAAAAGTAGTTAGGCCTAGATTTTAAAACTGTTGAGGCATTGCTGCTCTCAGTTGCAATGCAAATTGATTTCAGAGCCCAAGTCTCACTTTCAAAAGTGATTTAGACAATGGGATTTTGGCTCCTAAGTACCTAAATCACTTCTGAAATTGAAGTTTTGGCTCTTAGATCAGCTAGGTATCACAATGCTAAGAGCAGTAGCACTTAAATACCATTAAAACCTGGGTCTTAAGCACTTGCTTAAATCCCTCCGTAACAGGATAGCACTCAAACATTTTTTTAACTGCTGTCTTAAACAAGGATGTTTTGCTGAATCTGGGCCATTAAAGCTAATGAGACTAATCATGTGCTTAAAGTTATGCATGTGCTTAAATATCTTGTTGAATCGGGGCCACAACTCCTATGGACACAGTTAAGTTATTAAGTATGGGTGGAGTTTCATGGCATCCCCCAACTGCAAAATCAAGTCAACCTCCACCATAGTTTGTGAAATATGTTGGTTGATGATGGTTATGTTCTGTACATATAGACATCATAAATCTATCTGTCTATATACAGACAGAGACCAAACTAAGTGAAGGTATGCAGTAGAGCTACTAACATCATAGTCCTTTTAAAATGCTTCACGATCGAATTTCGCATATAGAATAAGAATGAAAGAGACAGACAGATCTGTTTGTTTTCTATCCAAATTGTTGAAGGCATTAAATTGCCATTGTTATAAAAAACAAGTTTGTCTTTAGTGTGTAGTTTAAGTAGCACTGGCTGAATCCAACAACTCTTTGCTTTTAAAGATTAAAGATTAAAATTGTATATATAGCAACAGCCTGTATTATTTTTTGTCACTGCTGTCATTTGTGCTCTAAGCATAGTGATATTTGGACAAGCATGCTAATTCAGAAAATATAGGCTTAAAAATTCTGTCAAAATATATGCGTTTCATTTAAGCAGGAATTGTGATTTAGTTTTCCCCTTTTTACTAGCCCCATCTGAACCCAAATCAAGTTGACTTTCATTCCTCCTGCTGTTGGTTGTAATTTCTGTCCAATTCTACAAGAACCACAACTAAAGATACAAAGCACAATTCTGTCACCTTTATGTTGAGTACTATCTTGCTCACGAGTAGTTCCACTGAAATCAATGGCGACAACTTGTGGAATAAGGTACTACTCACTACAAGTAAACATGGCAGGATCTGGCCCACAATTAGTTATTTAGGGCTAGATTGTGCCACGTAGTCAGTCCATATTAAATAGCAGCATGTTGCTGCATCATCCCAGGAAAGGCAATGTGGCTCAGGGAGACACAGTTCCCTCTCTGTTTCCCACCCACTACTTCCTCCAGGGGTAGTCATTCACTGGAGATAGATATGAATAGCAAGTGATCCAGCACACTGAGGAGTGGAAGGGGGCAGATCCAAGGCATGGGGGTAGATTCCATCCCTGCTTGCCCATTTTTCACCTACATGTTTAGGAAGGGGAAGCAAAAGTTGCACAGCATCTTCTTACTTCTATATGGCCGGACCCAAACTATGGGCATCCCACCCAGGGATATAAGAGGGATTTTAACCCTTTGAGATTGTTTGCACCCCTCTGAGCGTATGGGGATACAACTCAAGTAGACTGTTGACAAAAATTTACTTACTATTCTCTTTATTTCTATTTACCTCAGATCTCATGGACATGCTATATCACCATCTACCCAAACTAGAAATCTTAGAAAGAAATGAAAGCCTGGGTCATTTAGCTAAAACATAAGAAGGTGAAATCCTGGTCCCTTTGAAATCAAGGGCAAAGATCCCATTGTCTTCCGTGTGGCAGGATTTCAGTCTGGCTGTTTTTGCTCAGGGAACAATCCTTTCTGGATACACAGCAGCAGTAAAATCATTTTGATTGGTCTTCCTCTGTGTGCTCAAGCATGAGAAATAGGGAGGAGAAAAGGTTCTGACACTGCAATAAAAATGTTTAGAGGTAATTAGAACTATATTTCATGTACACTTTCTCAGTCCTTGACTTTGTTTTTGCTTTTTTTCCTGGCAGGGAGTAGAGATGGAGCTCCTTGGTCCAGAAAAGTTTGAATGCCCCTGAACAGACAGACCAGTGAGTTGTCTGGGTGTCTGATTACCTGGTTTTCCCCTGAAACTATTCACGAGACCATTTTGAATGACATTGTAGGAGGCCATCATTAGTTGTGACATGACAACATTCAAGAATGTTGATTGGCTGATGAGAAGTTTAGGAATGTCTCCTGAGGTGACATCATTTATGATGACACCTGGGAAACTCATAAGCTCCCCACAGGTAGATTGGCTATTTTTTAATTAGAGTTAGATCAGCTTGCGGCCCTATCAGGCCTACACAGTTTGTTGCCCATGTGACATCCTCAGGGCCATACTGGTAATATATACATTATGTGAATGCGGCCCACATAACACATAGAGAGCTGCATATTTGGCCCACAATGATAAATAGGTTGAGAACCACTGAGTTAGATTAAGCCTTTAGGGTAAGCCTTGAGTAAAGGATGGCATGAAACTTCTTCGACCTAGGCGCAGGCCTGTCAGAGAAATACAAATCAGAATCACACTCCTTTCATTTTCCCCTCTTACTCAAGGGGCATGTAAGTTACTGCAGTCTTTAAAAGGGCACAGCTCATTTCACCATTGGTGACTGACTAGCTACTCTTGGTGTGTGGAGGGGGGGAGTGATGTGGGAGTGGTCAAAGCTCCATGTACGGCCCGCCCCTCTCCACCTCCTCACTGTCCTCCACATTGTCACTGCCCCCTCCATCCTTTCGCTGCACACTTGCTCATGTGAAGAGTGGGCCTCTATTGAGGAGAAACTGCACTCTACACCAGACCCAATATCTGGGTAGGTCAAACAACCCAAGTGGAGACAGGGGATTGCTCTCCCTTCCTCTCTCCCTCTGCTGCGTAAAGCAGAACACAATTTAACCTTTAGTCAGGGTAATCAGGTGTATCAAACACCTATCTGTCTCTACGGGAGTGACACTTTGAGGATGATTAGGTATAGGGCACAATCCTTCTCTTCAAACTATAGGCTCCAGAAAGATGAAACAGGGAAAAGGAAGACAAAAACGAATACAAATTTCAAATTTATTTTGGTTAAGAATCAAATTAAATAAAAAGAAATTATTTCTCAAGGCAATAGAGGTTTTAGCTTCCTTGAGCATTTTGTTTGGACTTTCTGAGTGCTAAATATTGTGTGTGCGTGTATGTGCATGTGTGTTTGAATATAGCACCAAACAAAGCACAAAAATGCAATTGTTTATGCTGCTCTGCACATGCTTCCTCTCTGTTTTCACTGCCAAAGCTTTCCTCTTCATTTTTCATTTTTTAGCTAGTTGCAGACCCTGTTCTTTAATATGAGTTGGTGCCTTTTTTTTTTTCAAATTGTATTTTTTAGAAAACTTTCAGTTTGTTGCTGTGCTTTCTATAACGTTAGAAAACATTACATGCCAACAGAACAAGCCAAGATTAGAGCCTGCATTCTGAGCCATCTGGAAGAGTAAATTCCAATAGAGAATAAAGCCTCAGGCTTTTTAACAAAGCATGAAAAACTTTACCCAGTCTGACGTATGCTCCCAAATTCCATAGACAGTCCCTTACTCTCCATTCAATTATTATATGACAATCATTGCAGTATTTCTCTGGTATATCAAATTCACCTTTTAGGGATGCTTTTTCAGATGATTCTGGACAATAGTAATTTACTGGATGTGCCTTGGCAGCCTCCCTCTAAATCAGTACAAAGAAACAGTCTCTCTTTTCTCAGTATGGGAACCACATTGCTCAGGTACCACAGTCATTGTCCCTCCTTATTTTATATTGCTTTGGAACTATTTGGTATACCCTACCTTCATTTGCTGTCTGCAATGTCAACATCTTAAGGTACTGCACTGACAACTATATGTCTGGTGCCTTTCACTCCAATGGCCTGACGGTGAAACCCTCATCTGTTTGGGTGAAGGGATTCATTTGAGGAGTCCCACTGAAGTAATGCAAGTAGGGGATTTGCCATCTATGGTTTACTGGAATGGATACAGATTACTGCCACCATTTTATCTATGGGGAAACTGAGACACAGGAAAGTTATGCAACCTGTCTAGATTTTATTATTCACTGTGAGTCAAAGGTAGTCCAAAGGACCTATTTTGAAACGGGATTAATATCTCTATTTTATTATTGATCTGGACAAATCTGTAATAGCCTTAATATTGGGTATCTAGCTCTTTCTTTCTAGGATTCCAGAGCAGTTTGGTTTAAAGAGAACTGGGCCCTTAGGACTCAATCCTGCAAAGGGCTGAGCACATTTTGGGAGGTGCTGAATGTCTATTAGAAAGTGCAAACTTTTAACAATGAGGGTAACTAACTATTGGAACATCTTTCCTATGGATGTGGTGGTTCCTCTATCATGTGAAGTCTTTAAATCAAGATTAGATGACCAACTTTGCCAGAAATTATGGGCATCACTACAGCCTATGCTATGCAGGAGGTCAGACTAAGTAATCACAATTTTGCCTTTTTGCTTTAAATTCTATGAAAGGATGGGGGCTAAGGTTACTGAGCAACTCCTGGGGGGAGGGCACTCAGAACTTCGCAAGATCCATCTCTCATGGCCTGGTGTTCAGAAGTCCTGAATGTCCAGCAATTTCTGTTGACTCCAATGGGCTAAGGAGGCTAACTTTTTGCCTTAGTGGGTAGAAAGCGTCACATCTCTCATTATGATCAAGTGTAAAAGTATATTTTAAAAAGATAAAAGCCAGAATTATTATTTTTTAAATAATGGCTGACTGATCGTTTTTTCCAACCTCTCCTGGGGAAATGTGAAGGCCTTTTTTAAAATTTATTTTCTCTCATGTCCTTGTGTTTATGCTCCACTAGTTTCTGTGTTGCATTGGGAAGAAAAAGTGATTTTACTTCTTCTTAGAGCACTTCCTCATGTCGATACCAAGTAGCTGTGTGCATGCTGTGTGCACAGTCGTCAGAAGGTTTTTTTCACTAGCAGTACCTGTCGTGTTGGTACAGGCACCCCCTGGAGTTGCACCTCAATGGTGCTGCATATAGGGCCCTGCCAGCTTGCCGCATCTTCAGTTCCTTCTTACCGCCCAGGATGCTTGTTGGTGCTCCTATTTTCTCTTGCTTTGACAAGCATTTTCCCCAGTGGTCTTCTACTGTACTTCCTGTAAATAGTTAGAGTAGAATTAGTTATAAGTAGTTAGCTAGTTAGCTAAAGTATTTCTGTTCAGGAACTGGGGCATACCTCAGTCCATAGGATTCAAACCGTGTGGGAATGGCCATAAACTTATGCCAAAGGGAGACTCCCATGAATCGTTCCTGAAGTGCCTGGGTGAATCCCACCAAACTGATCACTGTAAGATTTTCAGGGGACTCCGTCCTAGGACGAAGAAGGAGAGGAACATTAGACTTAAATGCCTCCTCATGGAGGCAATTCTCCATCCTCAACAGGCCCCAGGGCATTTGGACCTGTTCCCCCAATACCGTGGTGCAGAGTGCACTGGCATCTATTAGAAAGTCTATGGCGCCAAAGAAGGACTTGGCATCAAGAGAATCCCATGGCACCGAAGATAACTCAGCACTGTTCCCACCCTCTGGTGCCTCACAAGAGGCTCAAAAAGATTCATAGAGGATGCTCCCCCACAGTGAAGGCAGCAAGGAGGGACAGCACTAAGGGTGTGCCTACTGTGCCGGGGCACCTGATGCCTACCCCACCAGAAATAGCTCCATCGACTTTGGACCTGAGGAGGATTCTGTCAAGTCCATTGCCAGTGGACTCACCCATAGGGGAGAGTCAGGTGAAAGAGTTGGACCTCCCTTCCTTTCCTGACACTTTTGAGGTGGCTAGGGACCTGATAGCCATGACGACACAGCAATCCCCTACCAGAGTGCAGAAAGCACTGGAATTAAGCCCTCCAGCACCGCAGCATAGCACAGTGCCATGTAGAGTCATGATACGGCACTCGTCACCTTCCTCTTGGTACCACTCTCTGGTGCCGTCTTACTTGGCACCACCATGATTCTCATACCCAGTGTCCTCAGACTCAGAGGTGGAGTCGTACACTTCAAAGTGTAGTCGGCACCGGTCAGAGTGGTGCCACTACAAGGAGAAGAAATGGCAGGCCACCCTCATGGGACCTTGGTCAGCACAGTGGCAGATGCTCACGCAATGGCCCTTCCCTAGCATGCCAAACCTTCCAGTCCCATCTACAAGGCAGATGTGTATTAGTCTTGATGGACAATACAACAGCAATGTTTTATATAAACAGACAGGGTGGAGTATGCTCCTCTCCTCTGCGTCAAGAAGCCCTCAAGCAGTGGGGTTTCGGCATAGCTCACTCCATATACCTGGAGACCTGTAGGGCTCGGAAGAATTTGTCACGCGAAACCAGTGCAGTTGGCAAGGCTAGGCTCTAAAAATCTAGCTTAGGCTGTGAGCAAAACTAGGCCTAGAACTGCTTGGGCAGCCCCTGCATTAAAAAGTGGAATTAACCTTTGTTATTATGAGGTCAGTCTTATCCTGCATAAAATATGTTAGCTGTGTGGAAATTATCTGTGATAAGCAGTGGGTGACTGACCACAAGTCAGCAAAACATCTAACCACAGGACTAAAGTAGATACTAGCAAAGGGCAGCTTCCCTCTTTTTGTTGCCAGCCTAGCTGCCTGTAATCACTAACCAATAGACTAATGAAAAACAAGTTTAAGACCCAATCTCTAGTTGAGATTGAGAGCGACGTATTGTGTTGCTAGGAAGAAATATTGCTAAGGATAAGGGAGACAGGGGTATAACAGGTACCCCCAGGAACCACTCGGAGAGACTCTCCGTGGATCCATCAAAGCCTTACTGGATGCCCCGGACAGGTCAGTTCCCTGCGATTCACTGTTAGAGTGGATGATGGGTCTCCCCACTCTGTTGCTTTTGGTAGGTGCTTTCTTCCTATGCTTTGGGATTGCTGTAGAGGATGGTTGCTATTGCTACTGCTTTTGAAGCCATGCCCAGCTTTTGTTCAGTATAATAAAACACTTTACGTGAGCACTTCACGTTGTCGGTCTGCCTCCTTCCACCACCGAGATAATAAGTAAATAAATTAAGAACCCTCCGCCCTAGCGGAGTACAAGACCTCTTACCTTCCTGGATCCCAGAACGAGTTGGAGGACCATCTCAGCAGATGCTTCCAGCCGATTTAGCAAAGCTCTTAAGCATGATTAATTTTAAGCACATAGGTAGCCCTGCCTCATTCACCAAAGCACTTGAACAGGTGATTAACCTTACACATGTGAAAAGTTTCATTGAAATTCAAAGGGACTACTCACAGGCTTTAAATTAAGCATCTGCTTAAATGTTTTTTGGAAAAAGGATGTGATTACTCATGTTTTTAACTGCTTTACATTACTGGGATCTTATTCTAGACATGAGCAAAAGGGAGATTTTTATGCTATGGTTTAGTTCTTGGTTGAACTCATCCTACTCTTTCAGGAGTTGAAGATCATACCATGTTATTGGAAAGGTAGCTTCCCCTAGTTGTGCAATTAAAAAAAAATCTAATCAAGTTTTAATCTATGATCTTGAGTTATTGGATTTGAATTCACCCTTAACTATTAGGAGTTGCAGATGTGTCATATAGTGTGCTCTTGTAAAGGTAATTTTCAAAACTGAAAATGGTTTATGAGTGTAGGAAGGCACCCTGGCCTGCCCCGGGATGGGGAGCCGAAGGAGGGCCACCGCCAATAGAACGGCGGGGTAGTTTGCCGGACAAACCTGCCCGGCAACAGGCCGGGATTGGTCCAGTCCGCCGGGCCGCCCGTCAGCCCCTCAGGCCGGCCAGGATTGGACCGACGGGGACGGCCAACCAGGCGCCGAGAGGCGGGACTTCCCCAGGGAGGGGAAGTATAAAAGCCAGGTCCCTGGCCTCAGTGGGAGGCAGGCAGCGGTGGGAAGCAGACCTGCCACCTAGGGCTCCCGCTGGGGAAGGGAACGGCTACGACCCCGGGCCGAAGCCCCGCCGCTCCCGGCGTAAACCCCGGGACCGGGACTGGATAGGGCCTCCGGGTGCCGGCGATTGGGACTGGCCGTTGAGGCCCCAGAGGGGGATGACCCCCCCCAAACCCCAAGCCTGGCCGGAGGGGCCCGGTCAGTCCCAGTGGGTCCCACCGCCCGAGGCGGGGCTAGACCTTGAGGAGCTGCCGGCCGCTGACCCCCCTGAAGCTGGAGCCGACCTCGAAGAGCTGCCAGAGGCCGGACCCCCCGGCAAACCCCTGGATCTCGAGGAGCTGCCGGCCGCTGACGACTTGCCCCCGTTGCCACCAACGGACGCCGACGGACTGGTGAGCCAGCCGTGGACCGCGTACCCCATCCCCGGGTTGCCTGGGGTCAGCTCCTGGGAGGACGGGGAGGAAGTGGCCCAGGGGCAGCCAGACCAAATGGCTCGAGTAGGGCCACAGGCCCCGCGGCGTGTTGCGGCCGGATTCCCGCCGCACCAGTGGTACTAACTGTGCCACTGGTAGGGCCCTGGGCTGGGACGCAGTGGAGATGGGTGGGCCTGCGTCCCCCTCCCCCCTCCTCTACCCGCACTCGCCCCAGCGAGAGAGAGAGAGAGAGAGAGAGACTCCTAACCGCCGGCCAGACGGCTGGGAGACGCCCGTCTCAGCCTGCCCTGCTGCCCAGGGACCAGGCCTCTAGACTGTTGGTTGCCTGCCTGCCCTCGCCCAAGGGACCGGGCGCTTGAACTGTTTG
>ML675601.1:74577883-74745209 GCA_007922155.1 Mesoclemmys tuberculata
GCCCTGCCAGAGGGCCGGGGCGAAGGACTGCGTGCTCGCCCGCCCTGCCAGAGGGCCGGGGCGAAGGACTGACCGATTAATTAATTCCCCTTTATTTGAGGAAGAGACCAGGACCTTCCTCAGCGGTTGGGCCCCCCCCGGAAGGGCCGCCGCGATCGGCGCGGCACAACCGCCGTCCAACAATGAGATACTACTTTAACTCAGCATGATCGATCTCAGAATGCCCAGGACTGAGAGTCACCTCATTACCCACCTGTCTCCAGTGAAAGGAAGACTTGTTGGTGCTTAACTGGTTGTCAGTTTCCTGACATCCCCAGTCTATTAGCCATTCAAGTATTCTCCAAAAGGCTAAACCAGCCAAGGAGGCTAACTTTTTGCCTTAGTGGGTAGAAACCGTCACGTCTCACAATAGGTGCACTCCAGTCCCTGAGCCCCTTTAAAGTGTTTCCCTGTAATGTTCAATTCCTTATCCAATGAATAATCACATAAATACCGGGTTTGCTATCCCCAAGATATCCCTAACAGTATATATACCAGGTTGAATGACTCAACTCAGGATCAGCTCTTTGTATGATACCACAGCACTGAGTTATATTTATAGTGAAAACTATCAAAGATTAAGATTTAAGAGAGAGCAGGGAAGGATAATGGAAATATTTGTTACAAAACAAAATCATAGCATAGTTTCTAGAGATTAAATTTAAACAGGCTAAACTTCTGCCCAAGGAAGTCTATCTCACCCATATGTCCTTTACGGTGCTTCCAACCACCTATTTTCATGAGTATAATCATATTGCCTGATTACCCCCTTGGGTGCAGGGTAAAAGGGTGTGTTTTTTTTTACCTTCCCTTTATATTCCCAAAAGTTCATTTTCTGCTTCCAGATGCAGAGCAGCTGCCTATGGCTAATTCTCTGGTGTACTCTTTCCTGTTAACTCAGTATGTAATTGGAACTTCCATTGTATTGGCTTTCAATGCTTAATTTTCATGTTGACAGAGTTACACATCTTACCTCTTGTCTGGAAGAAACCTGTTTTTCTCTCTTTGGTTGCTGACAGATTTTAAAACATATTTTCAGCACATATACTCAGCTCCTTAAATGTCATCTGTACATACATCTCAATGATTATGAGGCTTAGTATGACATAAGCTTTTGGTAGAGAACTTACATGACATAATTAATGGATAAATACCAAGAAAGCAGTGTGCTAGGTGTAGTGCATATGTTAGGCCTGTAAGGAGTTGCTGTTACACAACAATGAACTCTTTGACTGTTGTCAGTGAGGGGTTCTTATGGTCACCCAGGTAAGGATATCAAAATAGGGGATGATTTCAAAACTAGGCAGTTAAGTGGAGAACTAGGGCAGAACTATTCCATGCTATACTAGCACTGTAATAAATTACTGAAGCAAGATGTGTAAAAAAAATTGATACGCCTAGTTATTTTAGAACCAAAGATTATATTCAAAATGCAATAAAGAGGGCTATCTGGCCACATGCTTGTATGTTTTTGAGTAACAAGATCTGCCTTGCAATATTTTATTTATTTACATGTGGGTGGACTGATGGTTTGGTTGACTTGTCACTGCATTTTCTTTTGCCACTCATGAACAATATATGTAAATTAATAAACACAGGATTTTAAAAAAGCCTTGATATATTCCCACTATACAGCATGTGTATTTATATATAATACATATGCACAGACACCCACCAACAGACAGACACCCCAGCTGGCCCAATTCCTGGGCAAGATAAACAGGGCAGAGCATATCATACCAGTTTCCCTCACTCTGCACTGACTCGTAATCCATTTTCAGATCTTTCTGAAGATTTTAAAGAGTCTCCTTAAATTGGGTGGGGCATAGCTTCCTTAGATACAGTCTCTCTTCCCAATAGTTTCCCACAAAACTTTTATCGACTAGGATGTTACAGTTGTTGGAGCCCAAGAGCAAACTTTGGAGAATGGGCATTCTCAGGTTGCCGCCATCACATCGATTGCTCTGGATTGACTGAGCGGTCTGTATAGATGCGCTCAGTTGATCCAGGAAGCGACGCAGGAAAACCACCCTGGTAAGTGGTGTAGCGCTGCATCGAAGGGAGCGCTGTTCCCTTTGATGCAGCGCAGTATGGATGCCGCGCAGAGGAGACGCTGCAAAGTCGACAGGAGATACGCAAGTGATTTATGTCACTTGCATATCTCCCGTCGACTGCCGCCGAATCACAAAGGTAAGTGTAGACCGGGCCTCAGGCATAGGCCCCAACTATGACATTCCCTGCCACTGGAGATGAGAATGAGTCTAAGTTTTACCTTCTTCAGAACACAAGATACCATTTTTTTGCACAAGTCTTCCCTTGATGATAATGAAAGCTACAGAATGGCAACTTCCTTCCTGGAAACAGATTCACAGATTTTCAGGGCAGCAGAAGCAATTTTGATAATCTAGTCTGAATTCCTGCATAACATGGGGCATAGGATGTCCCTG
Organism: Mesoclemmys tuberculata; assembly: GCA_007922155.1. Lineage (NCBI taxonomy): Eukaryota > Metazoa > Chordata > Testudines > Chelidae > Mesoclemmys > Mesoclemmys tuberculata. The sequence goes on from ML675601.1 coordinate 74,580,370, forward strand.
AATTGATTATAGTTTGAACAAGAGCATGTATTTTAGAAAAACATCCAGTGTTGAGTTAAAAATTGCCAATGATGGAGTATGTACCACAACCCTTGGTAAGTTGTTCCATTACCTATTTACCCTCACTATTAAAATGATTTCCAGTCTGCATTTGTCTACCTTCAGCTTTCAGCCTCTGCATCTTGTTAGACTTCTGTCTGCTAGCCTGAAAAGCCCATTATCAATTTTTTGTTTCGCATCTAGAAAATACCAAAGAAGGCATCAAAAATTATGAGCTGGAGATAAGTGTTCTTTTGTTTGGAATTTATGCTCTTTAATGTCTGTACATGGTGTCTTCATCACTACAGTGCTGGCCACATTAAAAATGCCGAAGATCTTTCCACTGACTTCCATTGCCTGTCAATTAACTTCGGATCAGGCCCATACTTCTGCAATCTTATGTCAGTATTTTGCTTCTGTGAATGACACAATGTTTAATTAGTGAAGTGGCATATTGGAATATATGTTTTCAAAGCAGAGAGTGAGGAATGCACACACACAAATCAAATCTAACCATTTGTTAATGAAACGTGTTCATATCCATCTGCCCCATTCCCTCCCCAACACCCATGAACATTCCCCATTACTGTGTAACCTCTGTTCCATCTGAGCATGCTTGAAACCCATGGCTTTGAGTAGAGGTACAAACCCAAACCCAGGCTCAATTCACAAGTCATCTACCTATTGGTATATGTCTAAAAATGGGATCATGAGAGTGAATTCTACAAATTATTCTGTGATATTTTTGAAGGCTGTTAAAGGATTTCACAAAAATATTTGGGGATTTATGCCTCATGAACTATGTAATCTCAAATTAAATAGATACTGTATTAAAGCATCAAAGCAACAGTTTTAATCTGTTTTTCCCAGTTTTAATAGTTTAAGATCTGAACCTTATCAGAGGCAGCTGCTACTAATGCCTAACATTTGCTATACATTTTCCATTATTTCCCCCCCTCCCGTATTTTTCTCTTTCAATCTATTTAACCTATTTGTAAGAGGTGATGGTTTAGCTATTGCCTGAGGGGTCATATTACTCACTTGTTTTGCATGCCCAGCTTAAATATTTAAAAGCCTACATTGTGGAAGTAGTAGTGTCTGGCTGGATTTTAAAAAAAAGTACTTAGAGTTTAACTGCAGTAAGGATCAGATGTGATTTTTGTGATTATATGATTACAGTAAAATCATTCTGATGATTTACCATTTCCTTTCACTATTTATGAATATGTCAGATGTATTCCAATGCTTTGGGATGGAGCCATTGAAATTCAAAGGATGAAATGCAGCTGTCTGCAAAAGCTTAAGGTCTCGATCCTGCAATTTGTTCCAGGGTCAGTGGGATGCTATTCAGGCACAAGAAACTGCAAGACAGATCACAAATGGGACTAAATGATTAAGGTTTGAGATGATTTCAAGTAGAGGAATATATTAAATATGTTTTGATAAAGTTAGGCCAAAATGCATTCTAAATGGGGGGTTGTGTGAGAGAAAGAGACTATACACACATGATGTGGGTTTAATCTGAGCATTGCATATTTTGAATCCCAATATTATATTTAAAATATATATATATGCAGGGCCATGACTACAGATATAGATCCTATTGTTATCTGCAATATTACTTGTATTTGGTTCAACTTTAATGAGGATGAAATTTGGTTTCTTTTGTTTTGATCATGTTTTTATGATGATGTACAATGCCCCAAGCACCTCAGTAGTCATGATGAGGGTGGAGCTTTATAAATAAGTTATTCATTGTTATTTATAAAAGAGCATAGCTTCAGATGCAAAAATAATCTTTCCTCGCAAAATTGCTTTCATGGAAAAGTTGGCTTCGTAAAATATTTAATGTATTTCTGTCTTCCCTTAATATAATTTAACAGCTGGAAATCAGGAGGAGAGCCATCAGCATGTGATATTATTCACAAGTCCTCTGCAGACCACAGATGGTCTATGGGCCACAGTTTGATAACCACATCACTAATCAATCAACACAAGTAAGACAGCACTGTCAATCATTTGAAAAAGTTCAATCTTTCAATCATTGAACTGTTCTATTGCCTTTTTTATAAATAAAGAACCCCCTACAGGAAAGACATAAAAAGGCAGCCATCAATTCTGAGTAGGATAAGTCAAAAAAATTCAAATTCAGAAATTTTTCAGTGAAAAAGTGACACATTTTTTGCTAAAATATTCTTGTAAAATGGTCCTGTTTTCTGACCAGCTCTAATCTCAAGCAACAGAAACAAAATATGAACAGATGTGACTCAGTGATCAAGGTTTGACAACTTGCTTAAGCAAACTTCTGTGAGCCATTCTGTCTGCAACGCAGAACACCTCATGTGCTAGATGTGTGCTTGAAAATGCTCTTGGTCTAAATAAGGACTTAATTAAGCCCAGTTAGGCCTTTTCTAGGTTGAGACAAATTATGTTATTGGGATCATTTTAAAATGAAGCTGGCCAACATGGTGTGCAATGGACATAAAATACTTTAAAAATGTGTTTTAAGGCACACTGTAGTCTAGACCATTAACAGAGACTAGAATGGGGTTTTCAGACAAATATGCCTGACCCACACTGGCCATCTCAACCATAGGGGTGTGGTAATGGGATGCTCAGTGCTCCGCTATCCATACACATCTACCAATTTCCACATGGAAGGAGATTCCTCCCCTCCTGCTTTTGGACACTGCTGTGTACTTTGTGGGTTCAGAGACCTGAGGGAGGAGTGGGCAGGTTGGGACCAGGAAGAGATAGGCCATGAGCAGTGGTGAACAGGATGGACACAGGTTCCTGTCTTCCTAATGCTTCTGCCCCTTCTCATTCCTTGCAGGTCTGATGTCCATTGTCCTACCACCCATCTGCCAGGGGGAACTTGGTACATGGTGCACCCAGTGGGGCGCAGTACATAGGCTCTCTAACCAAGTAACAAACCACTTGTAAAAACTATCCTGGGCTAGATTCACAAAGGTAACGTAGGCATGGTGCCATTGAGCATCACCACACTGTGACACTCTGTGACTCAAAACAGCACCCTGGAACCCCATAGTCCCCACTGTCATATAATTATGATTTGTTCTGTACAAAGTATGCCTTGTGAGGTATCATTTTAAAAGTCTTGATCTGTTGAACATTAATATCCTTTTGGATTGTTTGTGCTATCATTGTATGTGAAGCTATAAAATTTTGCTATGTGTATGCTACTGAAAGATGTGAAGAAACACCCACAACCAGCTTTTCAGGTACAACAATGGAATAGCTAGACATGCTGACGGCCTATGAAGGGGAATCCACTCTCTTGATGGCCATCCTGAAAGACTTAAGAGCAGAAGCACGTAAAAAATGGAGACTGCTTGACCAATGGGGGAGGCTCCCCCACACATCACATGCATAGATCTTTCCCAAACTGGAAGAAGTTATAAAAGGAGGGAGTGACGTCATCACTTGTCTTCACTCCCCAGTTCAGCACCTGAAGGAATGTCTGGAAGACAAAGGACTTTGAACGGGGATGGGCAGCCCAGGCTGCAAAGCAGACACAGCCTGTGTATCAAGAATCAGTAGTCTGCTTGTATCATCAGTCAGCGTGAGATATTGTTGATTTCAATCTGTTTAGTGTATAAGACCTTAAACTGTAAAATTTACTTTTATTTCTTAAAGTAACCAACCCTGATCTCTTTAGCCTACCACTTGTAATCATTTAAAATCTCTCTTCCTGCAGTTGATAAATCTGTTTTATAATTTTACCTAAAACTTGGCTGGAGCGTTTGAGGAATCTCAGCTCAGTTACAAAGGCTGGTACATGACCTTTTCACATAGAGGGAGAGGCAGACTAAATAATGAGGTTGCACTGGCCAGCCGTATGCTCCTGTAGTGCAGGACTTGGGAGCTGGGGGGATCTGGCTGGTGTCACTATCCATTGTTGGTTTGTGAGTGGCTGGAAAGTGTTCATGTAACTCAGTTGGGTGTGTGGTTCCACCTACTGGTGCATTGAGTGATAACAGTGCCTGGAGGGGTCTGCTGTTTCCCAACCATGCCTTGCTGATGATATTCAGCCCAGGCTGGAAGGGTAAGGGGGCGCAGCAGGTCCACAGCTTCCGGGTTGCATCCAGGGGCTGGGGGAATCCTATCACACACACTAACTTTTAGGTGCCTAGAAAGTCATTGGGATTAACAAAGCCTGAGTTCACTCCCTATAGAGTGAATGAGGAGGGAAAGCCTCCTCAGAATGGGATTCATAAAAACCAGCATGCGAGGTGTCTCCCTGCTTAAGTAGCCAATGTGAGATGACAAGCTGAGGTGTGAGTGCTAAGCCTCACCCCTCTCTTGGAGTTAGGTGCCTAAATCAGGCCTGTAGGGAGACAGCAGCCTCTGTTTGGAATTCTGAGCTGCAAACCCTCTCTTGGCATTAGGTGCCTCAGCTGTTTTAGCACGAAGCCGGAACAGAGGACCTCATTCATAACTTTTAGCCTAGTGGTAAGGGTACTCATCTGGGATGTGGGATATCCTCAGTTCAAGTCCTCTTGCCACCTGAGGGAAGAAAGTATTTAAACTGAGCTCTGCCCCCTCTCAGAAGCATGCTCTAGGTTATGAGATCTTGGCCAGCGGGGGACTCCCTCAGTTTTTCCTGTTGAAGCTGTTCCTCTGTGGATGAATAGTAAAAAATTGAGCAGAGGGACTGGATCCTTGGTCTCTCACATGAGACCCCTTACCACCAGGCAAGGTCATACTTGTGCATTCTTCTCTTTCTGGCCCAATGATTCTTTCACTGGTTTTTCCACAGTGGAATAGGCTTTAACCTTCAGGCCAGTAAAAGGGAGCAAGCATGAACATGACTCTGTAGCCTGGTGGTTGCCCACAAACGTGCACTAAGCTCCAGCTTAGTCAATTTCATTTTCAAGGTCCAGTACACTAATGCAATGCTGCAACATATGGACTGTGGACAATGTAGAGCACATCTATTTGTTAAACCAAGCAGTTTTCTTAGTATTTATGGATTCAGTCCTGCAATTGTCTGTTGGGGGAGTGGGTGGTGGGGTGGTGAGGGGAGAACATCTGGGCTATCATAGTCAATTGCAGGCTCAGGGCCTAAAATAATATTGATGGAGAGCAAAATTTTCCATTGATCTTTGGTTTTATAAAGTTTTATTTTTCCAGAAAATAAATTTTGGGCCAAACTTGACTTAGTAGTGTCCTGCTAAAGAAAAATTTCCCTCAGTCCTGGATTTAGTTTCACTGAATACATTTTTCCAGTGGAGTTCAATCTAATTAATCACTTTTCTATTTATTTCACCTTTATAACCTTAATTATCCATAGGAGCTGCCCAGACTATAGACGAAAACCATTGGTAACTTTCCTGGGAGAACCTAGAGTTAGCTGCATTTTGCCTTATAGCCATTGTCTATTTCTGTTAGCTATTAGCTATTGTTCCAGATTGGCCACAAGGGCAGTAGTGTATCTCATCACTAATGGGTGCCCTTCCACCGCCACAGCTTTACATGGTTGAAATCAGGAGAAATTTGTTTACTAAACTCAGATCTTACATAACTGGCAGTGCTAGAATTGAAACTGTTGGTCAGAGTGTGAAGGATGAATGCATTAGCACTTGGATCTATCTGATAATATTGCAGGATTCAGAATGAAGATAAAGAACTGTGATTGAACCAGCTACTTTCTCTGTAGTTTTTGACTGATAGGTGAAGAATAATGATGTCTCCAAGGTGTCCATCCTTCCATTTTGTGCATTACACATTTAACTGGAAAATCAGTGCTATTGAACCAAAAGCCCCGCTGCTTGTACAGCTGACAAAGGCTGGGTTAGAACATACTTAAAAATATAGATGAAAACATAGGTTTTGCGAAGAGAGTGCCACCGGTGTGTGAGTTGAAAAGCAATGTTTGAAATCTCTGCTGATCATGATTCAGCCACATCACTTCTCATTTATTGTTATAATTTAACATAATGGGGACTTTCTTAATTTTATATATATTATAAAACTATGTATATTGTAATATTATAGTACTATATACTATGGATATACATATATGTATACCCACACGTAATAGAAATACTAAATGCTTTTAAAGTATTAGAATATGTTTAAATTGTTCTAAACATTAATATGGAAGAAGTTATATCACTAAAATATATAATTTTATTCAATATAAAAATAGGGCTGTGAAGAAAAAATCATTAGATACATGTAGTATGATACACTGTTAAATTCCAGCTAAAGGTGATAGAAAATAACTACTAAGCTGAAATTCACTATCCATATATTTTCTCATGGGGAATTACCACAGCTTCCACTTGAAATGTAAACTAGATGCTTTTTTATTATACAGATGTAATAAAATGATGAAACTCAAGCAGCACTGTCCTTTATAATTTTATGGTATCTTGTGGTGTAAGGATGCCCTTTTATAGGAACTTTTGCAGAATATGGCTTTCTGGAGCTGGCTGTTTAAATCTGGCAGAGGCAAAAAGCTGTAGGCCTAAGGTGCCCATTTTGTAAATGGGTGCAGTTCCAGCTGATAAGTATTTTTAGGTTTTCTTTTCTTATTCCTGTGGAGCTGGCGCAGTCTCACAGGAACTTTTATGTTTTCCAAATTCCAAGTCCTCCTAATAATAATTATTCTCTGCTTGTTCTGTTCCTAGTACTACTACGCAGTATAGTTTATCTCGGCAATGCTTAGATAACTATTGTGATGGTTGCTTAAGAGAAATCTGGAGAGAGATTATAAACATTTAACAGCAGTGCCTTTGTTTGGCACCCAGTGGCTGTAACTAACCTTGTATCTTACAGTCCTGTGCTCTTGATGTTTTCCAGACTGTACATGTGGTAAAGAATTGTGTCTTGCATTATTGGTTGCTGAGATCTTCATGGGTCAGCCTCAAAAGCATTTTTTCCCCTTCAGACTAGAGGCTTTTATGAATTTAACTCAACCATGTATTCAGTGCACTAGATCACATTGGGGGTAATCCTGGGGTGAACATTTGAAAGGGGAGGTTTAAAAAAAACGTTATCTAAGTACAAAAAAGACAGCTAAAAATCTGTTATCTGGTAAAAAAATACCATCTTCTCATGCTCAGATCTTAAAAAATCAGCCCCACAGAGTTACGTGAAACTTTTCAGATGAAATTGACCTTTGGCTCAGGAAGGAATAGGAACATTCCTAACAGAATGTAATTTTGTCAGGCAGTAAGACATTTGAAAATGGGGTCTTGCATTGAGGGGTCTTCGTCAATAGACATGATTGGATGCCAGAGTGAGCACTTGCTATCTTTTTAAGGCTGGCTGTTGCTCCAGAAGAACTGAATAGAAGACATGCTACACTACATCACCTTCCAGAGGCTGCCTATCCCTTGGCAGAATCCTTCCCTGAGCTCCATAGGGGGCAGTGCATCTTTAGCACTACCATGTCATTGGGCCCATGGCAAAATGACACAATTTGGCCCCATATTTCAGATAAACATTCAGTCGGAAATACCAGATGTTTTGGGTTTTTCTCATCACTACGAAGATTAGAGCTGGTTTAAATTTTTCATTCAAAAAATGGCCTCGTCCAGAAATTGGCACAGAAAATCCCATTTTCCCCAAAAAAAGTTTTCTGATTTCTTTAATGAAAAAAATTAAAACTTTTTAACAATTAAAACAAATTTAATGAAAAATATTTTGGGATTCAGTTATTATTTCCCCCCAATTCTGATCCCTTTCCCCCACTTTTTCATTGGCAGAATGGAAAAAGGGGAAAAAAAGAAGGGGAGGGAGAGCAAAATGAGTTGAGGGGAAAGGGAGAGAAGGGGAAATAAAATGGCCACAATCCAAAATGATTTTGGTTTCTGTGGTTTTCTGTCTTTGATAAAAAAATCCTAAAATGCTGAAATATTTTATGAATATTTTTGAGAAAACAAACTTTTTTCTGAATATTTCACAAAACATGCTTTCCTAATTCTGATATAGATATTTTTAAGTATTTCACTCATAAAATATCTTGATTATTAACTTTCTTAAGTCATGTCTCCTTCCCTGGGAATTATTTTGGGTATTAACTACAAAATCAGGTCAGCCTAGGTAAAAGAACTGTCATAACTACTGTGAAAGAAGCAGACGCTTCACAAGCATACAGTATCTCCATTCTAATTACACTGATTCAGTGCAGCACTTTACCACTCTAGGTACATTTGAAAGGCAAGTGATAGTTATTTTTAAGATTTTTTTTTCTGATGTGGAAAGGTAAAAGTCTTTTTACAACTATACCAAATGGCTGACTCACAAACCAGCTTTATGCAACTGTTTTTTGGGTTTTTTTTTAACATCTTGTCTTTAAGATATTACACAGGTTGTTAGACTGAAAAGGTGCCAAGAGTTTTTCATTCTGCTGTTTTAATATATCGGGGGAAAATCCTTAAAGCATTAATGACATTGGTATAAATATAGTCCTGTACAACAGAGTTAATGAGCTAAGTATGAATATTCGGGGTGAAAGAATATTTACCTAGATAAAGGTTAAATGTAGTGCAGGGGTAGGGTATTTATTAGGGATCTATACTATGACTTTCTGTTGCTTTTTACCTTCTTTCACTTTAGGGAATCGTAAAATCTTTGTCTGAATTTGCTGGAAGTAGGGTTTTGTTTTAAATCTCGTCATTTTTACCATATATTGACTTTGCATTATGAACTTCATCCGTTGCATACTTATGTTCTGTTACAGACTGAGACTTATAATGGAAAGTGAAACTACTTGTCCGGTCTGTTTATTTCACTTGTTGTTTTTTAATTTGTGCTATGGTAATCCCTAGACACCTTAGACATGATCAGCGCTGCAGGGTGGTGGGCACTGTACAAATTCATAGACATGACAGACAAAGAATCAGAGGGGAAACAGAGGCAGAGAAAGGTGAAGTGACTTGGCCAACAGCAGGTCGGTGAGGCTCAGCCTAGGTTGTGAGCTGTCCGTGTCTCTATGTTACTTGATTGTACAGTGCTTAGCACAATTCCAGTGTGGGGTGCTTAAGCAATATCACAATAGAAATAATATTTTTTTAAATGTCACAACAAAGTTGGAGTTAATGGTTTTGAGAAATTAAATAAAACTTTAAGTATTATTTGTTTGTATGATATTTCTATTTACATTAATAACAATTCTTTCCCTACCCCAGTATTCTGTTACACCTGATACCCTCATTCCCCCCTTTCTTCCATCTCAGTGTATAGCAGAGGCCAGCATGTGACAATGCTCATTACCAAAGTTATATCTGGCCAGCAATTACCACACAATGGTATCTGAGACTGCCACGGTTTGCCGTGAATCTTAGAAGAGAAAATATATGTGGGAATGCTTGACAAATATTGACTACTTTGTGACCTCTATTTTATAGCATTATTTGCTACCTCTGAATTTGGTCCACTGATATGAAAGGGAAAAAAGTAAAAGGAAGCCACTGAAAAAATGTTATTCTTATTTCTACTGTGGACTTCCTCCAATGGATCCACTTCAACTCATTCACAGTAATTCACTCAAGTGGCAAGTACTACATGTAACCCGTCCGTGCCCAGGGTAGCCTACTGATAATGCCAGGGTCAGGGCAGGCTGCAAAAGGAGAGCAAATTCTCCCAGCACTGGTGGGTGACACCACAGTCAGACTTCCCAACCAGCCAAAAACAGTGCTTCTGATTCCCCCACACTGGTTATCAAGAAGCCACTATGCAAATACACACAGCCCCCTTTACTGCATTTCAGTCTCTGGCTCCCAAACTGACACTAGGTCCAGTAAAGAGACCAGTTGCTTTAACTCTATGCTCTTTACTAAAAGATTCCCTCTGATCCCAAAGGATCAGCCACAGTACCAGTTCACTATAAGTCTGGATCTTACCCACAATACCATGCTGCCAGCCAATCCTTTAGTAACTAAAACTAAAGGTTTATTGATAAAAGAAAAACAAACAATAAGAGAAGTGTTAAAGGCTTAAAGCAATCAGATACATACAGATGATTTAAAAGTCCATATACATCAGGTTTCTAGAACAATTGTGGAGTTGCAGGCTTGTATAGTTCCTCTGGTGTACATCCAGTACCTGGATGGGTCTAAGTCCTTCAGTTCAGTTGCAAAGTGTGTTAATCCAGAGGTGTGTCCGCAGCTGGACAGGAACAAGGACACAAGGCAAAAGACAAAGACGAAGACAAAATGGTTTCTGTGGTTTGATCTTATATACCCTCTGTTACTGGCCATGTGGCTTGTGGAACTTTACTGGAACCAAAATGAGTCACATGGGCCAATCCTGGTAACTCTTCAGGTATGCCTTTAGTTTCTTCCCGGGCCTCTGGCTTCTGATAAGGCCTTGAATGGGCTATTAAGCAAGCTATTGTCCTGCCGCCTCTCTGTCTGGGGTGTGTCTTCCACAGCACAGTTTGAAATACAGGGATATCAAAGATCTCCATAACTTTCCTTACACATGTTACACATGAACACAAATATTACCATCTTATTCAGCATATCATAACCTTTCTAACAGTACCTGACATGGCATGTCTTACATGAATTATTATGATTTTGACATATTAAGGTCAAACAACACCAATGCCCCCGCCTCCTAATGCAGTCCGCATGACACTACAGATGGATCAGGAATAGTGCTGATTATAATATAATATAATATAATTTAATATATTTAATTAATGGTATGTGAGAGGCCACAATGTACACACAAAACACCCTGGAATTGATTTTATATTAGTCTAGTAACAAATTTTTAGGAGAGACTGTCTATAGAAGTATATAAATCATGAAAACAGAATGAATAATTAACAACAAAATACTAGCAATGTATTTGCTATTTGGTGAATATTTCTGTGATTTTTTTAAAAAAACCAAAAATCTGTGGATTGATCTGGAACAGTTCTCCACAAGTACTCAATATTCATCATTTGAATTGTGTTGGTTAGTTGACTAATCATATAATTCACATCAAATTATTTGTTCTCCCTGCCTTGATTAATATACTTGCACTAGTGGCCAGATTTTCAAAAGTATTTAGATGCCTAAAGATGCAGAAGGGCACCTAGTGTGATTTTCAAAAGTGTGTAATGCGGTGCTTAACTGCTTTAGGCACTTTTGAAAATCCCACTAGGCGCTTCTCGACATCTTTAAAGTGAAAATCTGGCCATAACTGGTATGAATACTTACAAAACACAGCTTTGTGAAGACATGGGTTTGATTTTGAAATTCACTTTCTGCAAACATTTGTGTCAGCAAAGCTCAGTTGCCCTAACATTAATGGAAAGTAAATGCAACCCTGAGACACTAGCATGATAAAAGCATGCATGTGACAATATAATTGGAATTGGTTGGGGTTTTTTTTTTGGCAATGTTCATCCATCTTTCTTAATCATCCTCCAAGGAGACATTGCCACTTTTTCAAAATTAGCACATGCAATTACACACATACATTTATATGCAAATAATTGAAGTATCCAAATACCTGTTGTTCATATATAAATTGTCTTTGCTCATGCATGTTGTATGTGAACTGATGTCTAATCTAACTGTACATTCATGAATGAAATACCTGATTAGTGTGCATAAAGTCATTAAGAAAAAATCACTTCATTGACTTGGACACCAATTTATCTATCTAGCACTGTGAATTTTAAATAAAATGAGCACAAGTGTCATGAATAAGTATGTTTCTAATTATTTATATGTTTTATCAGTGGCTCAGTGCTCTTCCAGTGCAGCTCAGAATGCTTGTCAAGCCATTGCCCTCAACTATTCTTTAACTTTTCCTTTTTTTGTAAGTCTTTTTTATCAAAATAATTGGGTATCAAAATATTTCTAAAGCTAGCAATCACAAAAAAATACTTCATTGCATAACCGATACGTCTGGGGAAGAATACAGTAAGGGAAAAGAAAAACAGTCAAGCAGTCCCACAAATAAGAATCCAAATCTGAATGCCTTGACTTCTTCCTACCTTTTACAAATAGCACAAGAAAATACTCTGGAAACAACTGAGAAAGTAGAAGTGCAGGACTTCTTTCTTAACACTGTACTGTAACACTGTACAAACACAGGCAAAACTCTTTAACTCAAGCGTACATAGGTTTGACACCAAAGACTGAAGCTAAGACTTTCTCCCGGGTGTGTGTGTGTGTGTGTGTGTGTGTGAGTTTTCTGGTGAGAACTGAGAAGAGGAAGGCCAAAAAAAAAAAAGGCATCCTCTGTGTGAACTATATTGATTTGCTGCTTTTGAGTCTATCAGTTATACTGCAATTATAGACGTATAATGTTTAATGTGAGCTTCTGAGCTCAAATGATTGGATTATTTCAAATGCCTAAGGAAGAGAAGTTAGCAGTCAATGGTCAAAACTCTAATTAGAATCAAAGAATAATTTGTGATTGGAAAGGATTTTTGAAAAGGTGCACTCTCTCTCACCTTGTTTTTATAATAGCTCTGTGAAGATGGTGAATGCCAATTACAGTAGACCTAATTACCTGAATAAGGATTTGTGGTGGCTAATCAGTATTATGAAGTATTCAAACTATATAATTCTCACCTAAAATACTGAAAGTGTCCAACAGAATCTCATAGAAAAAGCTAACAGTTAAAGGCCTGATTTTCATTTGTACTAATGCCCTCTACACAGAGGGGCCTCAACGTAAATGACAGCCCAGACCCTTAGTCTTGTATCAGAGCATTCAAATTCATGCAGCTAGAGTTGGAATCTGAATGAAATTAATTACATTGATTTAATTGGTTTGAAATTTAACTGATAACATATGGGACTACTATAAGATGCATCTCTCATAGCTTTCAGGGCAGGGACCCACTTTTTGTTGTGTGTTTGTACAATGCCTAGCACTGGTCCATGACTAGGGCTCCTAGGTGCTGCAGTATTGCAAATAATAAATATTAATCAAAGAATTAATGACAAACAGTCTTGTCCAAAGTCTGTTGACATCAATGAGAGTCTTTCTATTGACTTCAGAGAGCTTTAGATTAGGCAAAAAGAGACTGAGCCCTTCTAGATACCCAAACCATTTCACTTTACATGGGTATGTGAGTGGATATCCACCCACACAAGGCCTGAAGGGGTAGATTAGGCCAATTAACTAATAGGCTGCATCTGGAGGAAAGCCAGGAAGTCCAAAGGCCTAATTGCTGATGGAAGTCCAGCCGGGGAAGGAGCTGGGCTGGACTGATAAAGACAGGAAGTTGATACAGAAAGGAACTGTAAGAGAAGTAGTCTACAGTTACTCCCTGTGGGATGTGTGTTTGGGGGCTGTACTGACAAGTAGCCTGCAGTTACTCCCTGGGAAGAGGGAATTTGGGCTGGTAAAGCTAGAGAGGCTGGGGGGAACCAAAAGTTAGAGTTGAGAAGTAGGAAGGAGTCCAGGGGAAGAGCAAAAGTGGTCAGGAAGAAAGCAAGCTAGACATAGGGTTCCTGGACTGGAATCCAAAGTAAAGGGCCGGCCCTGATTTCCCTGTCAGCCACCTGAGGAGTGGTACAGTCAGGGCAGTGAAGGGAAGACAGCCATTTTTCTATGGAAGGATTTTGATACCTTGAAAGAGGAGGTCTATAGTGGCCTGGCTGGATGGCTCAGTCATGAAGAAGGAGTACCCAGAGTACCAGAGAAAAAGAGAGACCATGGAATGAGGAACCAACAAAGGAGGCATCCTACTTGGAAGGAGCTAAACCCCAGAGCAACCAGGAGGAGACAGTCTAGTGGTGAGTGGACAGGGTAATTTAACCCACTGGTACTTCTAGAAAAAAATAGCAGTAATGGAGAAAGAGAAGGAGTATGGGCCTTGCTAACTGTTTAAAAGGCTCTGAATGTATCTAACAACTTTTGCAAAATGTGCCACTTGTTCTTTACCATCTATCACTGCTTTGTTAACTTCTCCTTTTTATGGCCTTTATGGGATGGGGAAGATGATCCATAGCCAGCCCATTCCATACCACTGTGAAATGTTAAGATTGTAAATGCAAGCGAGTCTTTTGGTGATCTTGGACTACTTACATCTTTAATGTTTCATCAGCCATCTGACAAATTTGTTGTCTCAGCTCACCTGGTTAAAAAATGCTTGCCACTGAAATAAGGGAGAACACTTCTGGGGTTGCTCCATGGAGTCCTTGTGTTATCATTGAGATCGATAGCCAAGTTGTTACTTGCTCACAACAGAATTCTCTGTCCATATTTCATACATATTTGACTTTAATCTATTGTGGTCAATGAGTCTATGCTGATTTACAGCAGCTGAGGGTCAGGTATTTGTGACTAATATAAATGCAATAAATATAAATCACTTGCCTGATTCAGAAATGTTCATCTGCTAGTTGCGCATTTACATGCACGTTTTAGGTTGGTGCAGTTCTGCATGTTCAAATTTTGTGAGTGCATAATCTGAAGTCCCTTAGACTCTGGTCTTATTTGTAAAGTAAACTTTGCAATTATGAGAAATGAAACTTCCTATGTAAACAATTGCAAAGGAACTGTAAGAGAGAGAAACACATAATCTGTATTCATTTATCAAATTAGACGCTCACAGTAGTCTAACATGGGTTCCCTCTTTGTACTAATGCAAGCTTGACAAGAAAATATTTCATGTTCTTCATAGATTTCAGCTTCTTAACAATAAGCAATATTTTTCTGCTTTTAATAAGAATACTTTTTACATATTAACAGATTAGGCTTCTTGTGCACTAAAGACTCAGTCCTGAAAGTCTTGCACACTACCTGGATTCTAGGAGACTCAGAGTAAGTTTTCAAAGTGGTGTGTGAGGCATAGGAACACAAATCACATTAGCAAGTAAGGGGAGTTTTGTGTACACCTCCTGTGCACCACAATAGGAATTCAGCTTTGAAACTCTCTATTTTTTGTTAAAAGACATGTTGTAAATGCTGATTTTTTGGCATTGACCAAGTGACCTGCATTTGACAGGTCAACACTATGGTTACTGAATGGACCCAGGGACACTCAGAACTCTGATCCTCTGAACTTTGTGGGATCAGAGCTGAATCCCATAATGAGGGGCCAAGCCAGCCTCTATCTGTTGACATCAGCACCTTCAAAGAGTGTGGGACTAATGACAATGTCATCTTAATTGATTCCTTTCTACAGTGGCAGAAACCCTTCCCAGATGTGTGTTTTGTTTTTAAATTAAAAAATTAATAACACTGAGCCCTTAGTAGATATGTTAATATATAATTAAATTGAAAAAATAAGCATTCTAATATATATGTATAGAAACACAACATGAATCAGCTTATTAGGCTATTAGAATCAGGCACATAGAACCTATAATACTGACCATAGGCCCTGCTCAGAAGAACTGATCATCTAATGCCTCAATCCTGCAAATGCTTACTTATATGCTTAACTTTACTCACATGAGTAATCCCATTTGTTTCAGTGGCACCAAACATGCACAGAAGTGTTTGCAGGAGCCCTAGAGCCCAATTCTGAAAACAACATCTGACATAGACCTGACTCTACTTGGTAGTCTAATTGGTTACCATAGGAATAGCCATCCTCCATCAGACCTGTGGTCCATCTAATCCAGTATCTCCACCAGTGATGAGCTTTTATTTTAATCCTGCCAGTCCCTTGGCCTTAATGATATTTTATTGCAATGAGTTCCACAGGCTAATTGCTTATTGTAGGAAAAATATTTCCTTTTGGTTTAACATTCTGTAAGAACAGGAAGTGGAAGACAGGGACAATAACAATAAAGCTCTAGGCTTCAGGGGTTTAGCCAACATATAACTGATGGATATGAGAAATAAACTTTCCATGTGGGCATGCTATTTCTAAAATGCCTTCTAGAAGTCCTCTTGTACCTTTCTCTGAAGCATTTGGTGCTCATCACTGGTGGAGGTACTGGATTAGATGGACCACAGGTCCGATGGAGGGTGGCTATGAGATCATGTGGCTGCGTAAGTGCACAATGGGCATTTCTTAAGGAATATGTGAGTTCTATTTCTTTATTATGTTAGGCTGAGAAATGTAAAATCTATTCCCATTAAGATAGCCTGAGAAGAGAAACATTTGGGTTACCTGGCACTGCACATGTAAGTGGTCATCCTGTAACAATAATACTTCCAAGCAATACATAACACTTTACACGTTCAAGTCACTGAGCAGGTATTAAGTAATCCTCACAGTCCTCAGCTGTGACACTGATAAATATTCACCCCCATTTTCCAATGGGGAGACTGAGGCAGAGTGATACAATGACCTGCCCAGTGCCAAATAACAAGTCAGTGACAGAGCTTCTCCACAGCTTCTGATTCCTAAATCCTTGTTCATTTCTCTAGACCACATTTCTGTCAGAAAAGGCTGGGATGGATGGAGGGAATTACAAAGTAAAAAAATTGAAAGTAAAGGAGTAGAGCAAGATTATGGCTGCATAGATGAGTCCTCATTCATTGCTCCACTGTGAATGCTGTCTCCTTGATCTTCTGTACAGAAACTGCTGAAATCTGGTAGTTCCTGGAAGCTTAATCTCCAGTTGTTTAATTTTTGTCACAAGTTTTGATATGGTGTTGAATACATAAGAAAGGTAAAATCAGGTGGCAAGTTTCTTAAAGTAGTTCTTGGACCAATAAACTTCAGGGACTGTAACTGGAGTGAAAGCAATTTTGCCATGCTATTCCTGTAGCACTGAGCCACTTTGTAAGTAAGTATGGTTACAAATCACAGAAAATTAGGGTTGGAAGGCACCTCAGGAGGTCATCTAGTCCAACCCCCTGTTCAAAGCAGGACCAACCCCAACTAAATCATCCCAGACAGGGATTTGTCAAGCCAGGCCTTGAAAATCTCTAAGGATAGAGATTCCACACATCCCTAGGTAACCCATTTCAGTGCTTCACAGTCCTCCAAGTGAAAATGTTTTTCCTAATATCCAACTTAGAATTCCCCCACGGCAAATGTTGGTGTTGATTCCCTGGAAACGTTTTGTTGGGACAACTGACATTTTATTGGATACATTCTTGCAAGCTTTTGAATTAAGAATAAGCTTATTTAGCCCTGATTAGAATGATTGGGAGATGAGAACAATCATTGGAGAACATGGATACAAACAAGATGCATGGTTTCCAGTCAGATATGGATAGCCTTAGCCTTTTCTGATGTTTTGATTAAATGCAAAAATATTTAACAGTAAAAAATAGAGACTCTTCAAATGATCATTAAATTTTTTTGGATGACATCCTAGTCTCATTGAAGTCAATGGAAGGAATACCATTGACTTAGCGGGGCCAGGATTTCACCCTTTAAGCCTGGGGCCTGATTCTGCTTTAATTTACATCACTAGGATTCATGTGTACAGTTACACCTGTGGGGAAAAAATAAAGTAGCTGAGGAGAGAATCACACCTTACAGTAATAGTCTTCCTCTTAATGAAGGGTAGAAATCAGTCATCTATGCAAATTCTGCTATCCTAACAAGTGTGGAGAAAATGCTTAAAGGTTGTCATGCTTTCTTATCCCACTCAAATTTATAGAGGGGCCTAAAACAATTACCATTTTGTTTTCCAGCTCTTCAGTGGTGCGGGTGGATAATCTTTTTTACCTGTACCTATTGCCTGGTCTACAGGCACCTGATGATCCTGTGGATGAAGAACTGATAAATTTTACTATAGTAGCTTGGTTGGTGAAATAGTTGCATGTTGACAAAGGTACCTGGAAACAATGAGTGAGGTACCCGCTATTGCATAAAGCCATACACAGCCAGCGCAATGGCTAGCACCACCTCTGGCCATACACATTCACTGAGAGGAGAATTTCTCTTATAGTAGATGAAGTGAAATCCCATCAGTGGGAGTAACATGCATGCCCTTTAATGTTTGGATAGAATGATGAAGATGTAAAAAGGAGCAGTAGCCCTAAAAGTAAAATCCTACATTAAGACTTATTCTGTCTTGGTTACTGCACTGGTTCTGGAATCTAGAACCTTCTGGAAGTTTGATGCTCCTGTTTCATTTTATGATTTCTTTATTAAAAACTTCAGTCAATAATATTTAATTACATCTTGGATAGAATTAAGTGTTTGACCTACAGGACTTGACCGTGCTCTCTGATAAATAATGTACAGCACTGAAGGGAGGGGTGGGGAACCCACAGCTAGTCTATTCATATGCATGAGCCACAGCTGATTTTGCAAAATACATAGAAATGCATATGATACATTAGACGGGATCAATAAAAATGAAATGGCTTAAAAAATGGAAACATATAGTTCTATGGCAACTCGTCACATAGGGTGATCGGGAAAATAAGTGTAGCCCAGAGGAAGAAAGGAAAAGGATATATAAGTAAAATAGAATATATAGCTAAGCAATTATAGATAAAGAAAAAGGAGGATAAATTAAAAAGGGTCATTTGAAATATTGAAGTCAAACAAAACATAATTTAGAATGTGGCTGCTTTTTTTTTTTTTTTTTTTCTCCAGAAATGTTTGGTGTTGGCCTTACTCAGCACCCACTGAAGTCTATGTGCGTTTTATCATTGACTTGAATGGTAGCCAAGTTCAGCCAGCACTGAGTGCGTTTGAGTACCTCACCCTGGATCAAAACAAATGTTGATTCAGTTGGAGGGGAAAAGAGAGTGAGAGATCTTCTGAAACAACATGAATAGGAATCAGAGGAACCAGTAACCAACAAAGGAATAATGGTACTGAAAATAACAATGCGATATTGGTTAGAAACCTTTTTTAAAAAAATTGAGAACCCAAAGTGAGCATCTTGTATGAAGCACTTGTTGTAACTGAGGGTGTGCTTTTCAGTGAATGAAATATAAACTGGGGACAGAAACAAAGTGGCGAAAACAATTAAGAAGAAATGAAAGAAGATAACTTCTAAATTATTGGTTAATGGGATAATAAAAGCACTGTGAAATTGAGAGGTTGTTTTAAAGAGAGACCTTTCTTATTTCAGGTTTAAATCCAATTCAGTCCTTGCTTCAATGTACAGTTGAATTACTCAGCTTTTTCTAATGCAAAAAAAACAAAACAAAACAGCGAGAAGATGGTTTTTAAAGTTCTAAAATGTTTTATGGAGTGCTGGTGCTGCTATGCCATGAATAAGAAGCAGAGACTCAATTATCATTGGTAGATTAATTTATTATGCAGATAAAGGATTAACTAAATAAGGAACAGTTATAATGAAAAAAGACTGGAACTTCATTAACCACAACAACTACAGAAAAGACAGATAGTTTTTGCTGTGACTACTTTGAGTCCCATTAACTTTCAAAATTCCCATTGCTGGTTGAGACAATTTGAGTAGATCTTCCCAAATGTATTTTAGCCAGAGGATTATAGTTATAATTTTACTGCCACTCAGCGCATTCCTACTGCTTCTGTTCTAATATGGATGGAAGACAACTATTCCTTTTCATTTTCCTAATAATATGCCAAGTGATCTTGGGCTGTCAGCCCACTAAGTTGTTGGCACAAAGAACAATTGATATGGAATTGTGTCCTGCTATTTTGATACTGCAAAGAGAAAACAATTGTGGGTTTTTTGTTTTTTTGTGAGCTCTTCACAGATTTTGGAATTAAACCACCAGATTGGTGCTTATCTGGTCAAATTTATGGAGCTCAATCCTTTCTATGGAGGCCTAACCTTGCAAGTTGCTAACTGTCCTCACCTTCCATGTCTACTTCTAAAGTCAGGATTCTCCAATCTCTCCTGCAGGTATGCGTGTACCTCTCCACACAATGGCCATGCATTGGAATTACAAATCCTATGAAAAGTGACAGATTAGGACCCGTGGCTACAAAACTAATTTTCATTGAAATAAATGACTCAATTTAAAATGAAACAAAGGCTAGAATATAACTTTAATCAAACTTTTTCCTTGTTCTGAGATTTGCCTGGTGATGACAACAACAAAATAAACATTTGAAGAATGTGCATCTTAAAACCCCTCCAGCGTGTCAGGATTAAAACAAAGGAGTGGATCCGTAAATCTGAATGAAGAGAGAAAGTGAAAGAAGCATGTCAAAACAATATAGTTCTGCTAAATCCTTTTCTAAAGGTGTAAATTGCCATTCTGACACAACTGCCAGTCTGAGCTGCTTTGCCTGATAATAAGTTTGATCATAAAAATAGCTCTTTGGCAAGAGGACAGATGGGCTATCAATTCCTGAATTTGGTAGCCCTCTAAATGATCTGTTACCTGCAGGTCTGGATTTTTTGACCCATTACTAAGTGCAAACACAGTGAGGAAAGTGTACTTCTGAATGTTGGAAAGATGCTTGCTTGCTGTCATTTTTATGGGTTTTTACTAAACCTGATTTCTCCCAAGCATTGTAATATCACTTAAATGATTGATAAGGACATGAAAAATTCTTCTGGGGATAGAGGATTTCAAAGGTATTGTAAACAAATTATTATTAGGGAAGGGAAAATATTCATAGCCAAACACAGTGAAACTCACCTGGTTTGTGTTTCCTCACCTAAGTTCATGGCCTTTTCAGCCCTGAAGTCTGAAACGTATTATCTTGCTCCAGTGTTTCTGGGGATGACCAGGTGACCCATTCCACCCAAGTCGTCTTTCTTGTTGGCTAGGGTAGCAAATGGATCTCGACTGCTAAATCAGGAAAAATTATCTCAGTGGAGGAGGCAATGTAATTCAGCACCAGAGGATCCCTAAAGCCCCAATATCTTCAATGCTTCAGAGGCCTGGGTTACCTGATAAAGCACCATATAGTAACCACTTCTGGTTCACACACAACTTAGGGTTTTCTATAAACCTGAAGATCCAAGAAACCTGAAAAGATTTGAGTTCCGGGGTAGCAAATCTGCTGGGGAAGTGAACGGTGAAACCTACTAGTTTGAGTTTGAGTTTGAGTGAGCAGTCTGCCTTGAAAGGTCCTGCAAACTGTGATAGATGCATGAGGAAATTTGAGCCATGACTGTGGGAAGGTGACTGAATCTAGGTTCACAGAAGATTTTTGTAGAACAAATTTGGTGGGGACAACTTTAGGGCAGTTTTCAAAGATAGGAGAAACATGCTTTTCTTGGAGCTCCAGAGGTGGTCTTAGTGTAACAGATTTTTTTCCAGAATCTGAAATCCCAGAATTATGCGTTCTTGAGCCCCTCTAATGAATCCAGATTCAAAGTACTCAGGCTTGTGGTGATGAGGACCTAGTAAATACCTAGCTATATTGAATCTTGAACTGGACCAAGTACTTCACAGGAATCTGTGAAGAAGGATTTTTTTTCCCCCAAAGCTTTGTGTAAAAGTATTTATAGAGTGCTCCCTTAATCCTTGTTAGTGAGGACATTCAGTACATAATTCAGTTTCGATGTTTCCTTTGCAAGTCACACATAAAGCAAAATAATGAAACACACAGGTCATCTGTGGCTCTTATCATAAAAATATCCATCTTCTCTTTTTGATGTGGATAATTTCAAACAATGTATAGAAGCACCTGAAAGCGGATCTAGTCAATATATTAGCTTTTCTTTAGCTGTATGATTACAATAGAATATAGCATAATTTTTTTTTGAGTGTTAGGGCCTTACTAATTTTCCCCATTCTTGGCAGACATTGACTTATCAATATTTATACTTTACCTCAAGATAATAAAACAAATGTTAAAGCTGACTAGTATTTCTTTTTGAATGTGTGTAATTAATGTTGTTCAACTATGTGAGTTTAGATGAGAGAGCTTAATTCCTAGGATTAATCAGTTGATTTGTTTTACTTATGAATGGTCAGAAGATGTAAAACAGGACTTAAAGGGAAAAAACAATAAATACCTTATTAAACATCCAATAACTTCTATGAATAAGTTTTAGGGTCCTTAGCTTGAATTGTGTACATATTTCCCATTAGTATTAGCATGGGGGCTAGGTTAAGTAGATCCACAACTACACAGCTATTCTAGCCATTCCTGTCAGTAGAGGAAAATGACCCAGCCCTGGGGATTACAGCAATCTTAAGGCTACAGCAGTGACTGTGGAAGAGATCCACTGCTAGTCTCCTGACCAACACTGGGGAGGACTCCTTCCCCAGCTCAGATGGAGTTCCCTAGGGAAAGCACTGTTAGTCATGTAACACTGACAGTCAAACTTACTTCAGCTGCGTCTACACTGACGGTGGCAAATTCTCTGCTGTCAGATCGATTGCTCTGGATTGACTTAGCGGTCTGTGTAGACCCGCTCAGTCGATGCAGAAAAGCCACCCTGGTAAGTGGCGCAGCGCTGCGTGGACGGCACGCAGAGGAGACGTCACGAAGTCGACGGGAGATACGCAAGTGATTTCCGTCACTTGCGTATTGCCCGTCGACTGCCGCCGAATCACAAAGGTAAGTGTAGACTGGACCTTCCTGACACACTTCTAAAAATACAATCTTGAGTCACACACGCACAAAACGAGAACAAGGGACAGAGAGCAGCCAAGAAGCCAGTTTAAAGCATTAACCCGAGATGAAAGTGGGCTCACTGTACACACATGCTGGGAGTGTGCAAAACACTGGGGTTGGAATTTGCTTCTGTTTTAAAAGTCTGATGTGAGTAGTTTGGCTGCAAATCTAATGATTATTTGTATATCCATAGCACCTGGGAGCCCTAGTCCTAGAGCAGGACCTCAGTGTGCTAGATGCTGTACGAACACAGAACCAAACAATGGTCTAAGTAATGGTGTGCGGAGCTCTGTCATAACATATTCTTACTCGTTGACCCTTCTACTCAGTCTCCTAATTGTTACTGTATATGTACCAAAAAACAAGGTGAGTACCTGCCTGGGCCTCTTTCATAATCTCCTGGCTTTCTGGGTTTCAGTCCCAATGTTATCAGTATTTGCAATGTTTGGTGTCTTTATTTAAAAGCTACACCACCTGGAGTCCTGTTATCTGTGGATCTGAGCTTTGATTTTTTTTTTTAAGTTATGTTCTATTCTTCATAGTTGCAGAGAAAAACATGAAATCAAAAGGCTGAAAAAAACAGAACAAACAACCAAACAAGAAACCACACACAGAAGACAGAGAACCCATTTATTATTTTTTTAAAATCTTGTGATTTTTAAGACAATTCAATATTTTGGGGGTGATGCTCATAATTTTTGAAGGACTTAGCTGGGCAATGCTGCAATCTCTAAAGCCCTCTGTCTTCCATGATACCTCCACCTTCCCAGCCTAATCTGAGAAGCGTGTCATTTGTCTGGTTTAGCCTCTTATCCAGCAAAATTGTGTGTGGCACAGCAAGGGGCAGCTTTGATTTTTACTAAAATTATAAACGATCAAAAATTTGCTTAAAGTTCAATCTAAGTAATAGATTACTATTACTTAGATTGAACTTTGTAGGATTAACTCAATGAACAGATGCAGGTCAGTTTGTAAGATAGATTTTTGCTTTATGAAGAGCATATAACTGTGAAACCTCTCTCTTTCCTAAAAAACTTACATCATTCCTGTAAATGGGAGCATCTTCAACTTTTTTGCATGTGTGTGCTTTCTGTCTGATGATCGCAGCAATACTGCTCAAGAAACCTGCAAATGAAAATAAAAACTATTTTTTCCACAAACTGTAATTACTTGAATTATAGGATAATTATATAAATAATGCATTTGAATGTAGGTTTCAGTTTTTCTTTGTTTTCTAAATATTATCATCTTTCTGTGTTTTCAGTTGTGTAAACAGGAAACATTTAAGTTAAAATGCAGAGCAGGTGAACTGCATGTGATAGAAGGAGAGACAATCAAAAGATGATTAGGCTCTTGAAAACTAACTAGGTGATAATTTTTAAGTGAGCAGGTGTACTTAGTCATTATAACTTTAAAATGGAAAATACATTTTGAATTAAATGCTGAAATCTTACATGAACAGATCTTGTTTACACTGACAAAAAAAGCAAGAAAGTTCTGAACTACAGTTGAAATTCAATTACTGATCCCTAGGGATTAGTTGAATTTTATAAGAACCAAACTGACAACAGGCAGAATATACAAACTCACTGTTTCCAGTCAGTGATGGGCTCAAGTTTCTTGCTTAAGAGAAGACTTCTTTGCTTCATTAACAATATAAATATTTATTCGTATAAATGGACTCCCAAAACTGCTTGGACCAAGCAAATATAATCATCTCATTGCCCCCAGTTGCCACACTCATGGCTGGATCCTTCTCTCCAGGTTCCATTTGGTCCATCGTTCTTTGTCCACAATTCCTATGACTTCCCAGAGGGCTCATCCTGGGACTATTGCCTGAGTAAGGACTGGAGGATCAAGTTGCTACTAAACTCCTTTCTCCATTGAAATCCTTTCTCCACTGAAGTCAATAGGAAAACTCCACTGATGTCATTGGGGCCAGATTTTCACCCTAAAATTCTACCAATACAAGTTGGTCATATCATAAGGTGACCATACAATGTGTTTACATTCTCACCACTTTTCTTAGTGGTGATTCATCCCCAAGAGTCCAAGAGTGGTACAATATCTAGGCACTACAAAGCAGCCTAACAACAGTGGGACTAATATTGTTGTGGTTGGAGTTGTTAACTAGTCAATAAACAACCTTTGATCCATTCAAGTGTGTGTGTGTGTGTGGGCTAATCTTGTGATTCAAGCCAGGACCAGAAGACCAGATGGGTCTGCAATAGTCTTCCTGTGTATCCTTCAGAGGATCACTGAATCTTTCTGTGCCTTAATTTCCACATTGGTAAAATGTGGGAGGTGATTTAAGAATGAATTCCTTATTGTTTATTAAAGTACTTTGGTATCAGTAGAAAATGCTATGGGGAAAAATACATGCATTGTTTTTATGGTAATGTCAAGAAATAGCATAGCATTAAAAGTACTCAGGTCGTTTTGTTTGTTTATTTCATTTACCTGTTACACTGAAATGCACTAAGCAAACCAAATCTCCACTGTATATGGCAGCTATGCACAGAACGCAGGTACAGTGCCAGAAACGTTGAAAAGATAGTCCCTAAAGTTAGGCATCGAAATCCACATTTAGATATCTGCAAATAACTAAGTGGTCTGATTTACAAAGGGTTGCTGAGCTCACAGCTCACTGAATTTTTGTTAATTTATTGACAGATTTTTTTTTCTGCTTTCTTGCCACAGTAGTTGAGCACGTAACCAATATTAAAAATGTTGTCCATGCATCACCCCTGAATGCACCGTATGGTTTATTATTATCCCCATTTTTACACAAGGAACAGAAACATTTTCAAAAGTGGGTTGTAATTTTCAGTGCTTCAGTCTTTGAGCACGTGCCACCTGCTGCCTCAATGGGTGGGGGAACTTGATGGATCCAGCTGTGAAGGGGAACAGGCCCAGCAGTGAGGGAGGGCAGAAGACACTCAGGTAGCTGTTTCTCCCTCAGGAGACTCTGGGAGCTAGCTGGGAGAAGAGAAGTGCAAGTTGGACAAGACTTCTCAACTCCCAGGATTTAACCTGGAGGGGGGTCAGGTAGAGCCTCTTTCAGCTCCATTCCAGCAACCACATCCAGCCCATATTGACTAGGAAAGGAACCCTGTCTGCCGAATGCTTTGGGTCTAGTAGATAGCCCGTTTAGGGAGTCAGGAAGGACTTTTTTCTCCCAGTGTGATTAAAAGGATAAAATGAATGGTTTTCAGAAGTAACTGGGATTTTTGTGATGGGCCTTAGCTCTTGGGATAGGATGAGACATTGTAGCCTTTGCAGGCCGGGGTCCCCACCTCTGCCCACTCATCAGGGGAAAGGTAGTAGGTCTCAGAGAGAGCTGAAATTTATGGGCGTGAAATGAGGAGATTCTACCCTGAGTTATGGGTTATATGGTAAGGAGCTATACTCCGCCAAGACAGAGTGTTTGTGGTTTGAGATCTCAGTGGTGAGAAGGATGCATACTGACAAAGCGGTGTCTGCCAAAAAGCTGTTTGTTTATTTGCAAGCATGCATTTGGGTCAGGCGCTTACCACAATCAGGGAGGGGAAACCCCTTTCTCTCCCGATAAGCAGCTGCCCAGGAGCAGCCCTGACACGTAGCACCCCATGCGTAGGGTCTAGTGCGAGCTTCCAATTTTCTCATGTTATCCCCGCCATGATATAGTTCACTTTGTTCTCCTTATTGGTCAGCTTTTGGTCTGTTCCAGGACTGGCCATTGACCCTTGCCTTTCCTTGTACTATTGGTACACTTTTTGGCACCCAATCAACTACAAGCAGTGGTTAGTTGCTTACAACTTGAGCAGCTTTCGAACTGCTCTATACCAGTTTTGTGGTTGGCTTAGTTCTGCTTTATCTTGAGTTCATACCTAGGTCATCGGGCCCAGCCTTGCTACTTCCTGTATTTGTCTTCAGGGCCCTAACAGGACCCCTGTTAAATCTCCTCTACCCCTCCCCCACACTATTAAATGCCTGGTGTAAGAGAGTATAACACTTCTCCCCTGCGCTAACATTTAATTAAAGTTGCAGCCAGTCGCTTAATTACATGCACGTGTCTGTCCCCATTTTGTCGTTGTCTGAATCAATCGACATTTGGACTTTTAGAAGTGCTCACATGTGGGTGTCCAGCTGGCTGATGCGCAGGCGAAATTTGAGTTACCCAAAGTTAGAAACCATTGTCTGAAAATGTAGGCTTAAGTGATTTCCTAAAGATGACCAAGTCATACTTCCTGAGTCTCAGCCCAGGGCATTAACCACAGGGCCATACGTCCTCTCAATGACAAGACTTGGAAGTGATCAACCCTTGTGGGTGCTCAGCATTTCTGAAAATCAAGTAACTTATTTAGGTTCCTAAATATGGATATTTAAGCCTAACAAATTAGAAAAGTTTAACCAGTGTGTTTCTGGTAAGCAGCAAGATTTAATAGGATGTACTAATTCAGCTAACTCCTAGCATGATGTTATGGGAAGCATGAGGCTGGTGGGAAGTGCCATCAGTGATGCTAAGCATGAACTGTAACATGTAACACAGTTCTTGCACTAGTGTCTCTTAGTGTGATCATAAAATATTCTATATTACAATTGTCAATTTTGTATGTACATATACGTATGTTGCTCACTTTTTCGATCTGGCCAATTGGTTTTTAGATCTTTGTGATGGACCCTCAATCTCTTTGCAGTTGGCATGGTTTCCTCCACATCCTTCCTTTGTTTAAATTTTATGGAGCTGTTTGCTGGCTGGTCAGCAATCAAACTATACCCTTATCATTGTGATCTGACAAACAAGTCAGCACCACTACTCTGAAGTCAAACAAAGGACAAAAATAAACCTCAAATTTCCCAGCTATGAATTATGGTTTACCACAGTCAGAGCCTGGAATTCTTACTGGCAAATCATTTTATCCACTTCTAATGTCTGTTTTATTAGGAGAAATTCCTTTCTCACACTGATGTAAATTCAGAAAATGCCAGTGAAGTCAGTAGATACCACAGTACAAGGTGCTTTAATGCCCACAGATAGAACTGAGAACAGAATTTGGCCTGTAGCCCTTCACCTTTCAGCCCTTCACCTTCACTTGTCTTTCACTACAAAGACAAGTAAGTCCTTCTGTTGTAGATGGAAGTTGTGTATACGTATACAATCATGAGGCTACTGTATTCTCTTACATCAGTGATGCTCATCCAGTACCGTTATGTGGATCTTTTTCCTAGCCCACATCAGGCTCGGCTGGAATGAGACCATCGTTACTGAGTTAGATCATTTCTATTTTGGAAAGTAAGGGGAAATATGCTGCTTGTTTGTATGTATTTCTAATGGGGAAATGTGAATGGGTTACGCAGTGACCTTCCTTGGTCCTTAGGAGCATGCCTGTGGTACGCAAAAGCACTGGTTTGTACTGTGTGACATAGACCAAAAAAGATTAATGTCAGTCACAAAAGGCTGCTAACAAAACAACAGTTACAATAACCTACATTCACGCTTTGCTCCTTCCTTAGTTCTGCATCCCCACGTTATAAATGGTATCATCAGCTGCTTGCCCACATGTTCACTCTGAGATATATTCAAGAAACCAAATAACCAATATCAGTCCGAATTATTGATAAAAGCCAATAATACAGTACAGAAAGAAAGTTCAATATGATAGCAGTCTCTGGGACACCATCTCAGGCAGTGTTGTGACTTTCACTTTACGCACAAAGTGTGCTCCCAAAGTTACAATCCTAAAGCTATCCTTTTTATACCCACCCTGTTTACAAGCAAAAAGGTGCTATGCACCTCATCTGAAACTAGATTTAACCAATCATCTATACTTTTTTTTTCTGGCACCATGGTGTATGCCTTATCTGTTTGTTCTTTACACATGTATGTTATGTACCAAGGGGCACAAAGGCACCTCCTGTTTGTACCAGGGTAAAACAATCATATATCTTGTCCTTCTTGTTTGGAACATTCCAGTACTGACCTGGAGAAAGTAATTCCTATTTGTTGCTATGGTAAAATGTCCATATATCCTGAGCCTGACACTTTTCCTACTGCTTAAGCCAAAGCTAATGCAAGGTGTTATGGGATACTTGACGTAAGCAAATAGAACTGTGGGAGATTGTAATACATTCAGTTAGCCTAACTTCCCAACATTTATAATAATACTATACCTAACATATATGTATTGGCTAACACATCGGCATGCTTGCACACTTAAATACTGCCACTGAAAAATGATAAAACCAGGAAAAAAGCAGCAACAGCAAAAGGCAAACTCTCTTCTAATGCCTGCTCCTGATCGCCCTGCTGTGATCTCTCTAAGCTGGTGACTTGTCAGCAGTTCTGATGCCATTATTACAGAGGAGTAATTTCATAATGACAGAATTAGAGGCAAGAGAACACTCTTATTTGTTAAGACTTTTTAGACTTCATTTGTCGGATCCTGATCTCAATTACACTGGGTAATTTGGAGCAATGCCACTGATTTCCACCTGGCTCTACAGTTTATTAATAAGATCTTCTTTGATTAATCTGCTCTTTATTTAGGGTTGATTTAACTCAGGTTTCATTTTTGGTGCTGCAGGTAGATGAATTACAAGGGTAATGTGAAAACAGCATATAGATCTTCAAGAGAAAATATTCACAATTGCACTCTGAAAATATTTTGATGACGGAAACTTCTTTTACATAGAATTTTCACAAAAAACGTTGACTTTTTTTTTTATTGAAAACTGCAAAATTGTATGTTTCTCTAAGGAAAGTAATCTTTGTGTAAATACATTTGTGAATTTCGCAAATTTCCTGCTACCCCCCACCCTCCTTCGGACTTTTTAGTGAAAATATTACAATTTTGAGCAAACACTCACAAGATGTCACATGTGACATGGAAATAGAATGTGAACACCACAAGTTCTGAGGGCTTTGAACTTTGCTAAAAACATATTGCAGCTGTTATCAGCCATGACCCATGACTCTTTATTGCAATTTAATAACAAAAAGGGTATTTTGTGTTCTTTCTGTAAACACAGAAATCTTCACCATATATTTTATGCACTTGCTCTGCTTCCATTTTCTTTGTGACCATACTGAATTTAAGGCCTGATAAGGAGCCTACTGAAGTCAATGGAAAGACTTCAATGGCATCAATGAGCTTTGGATCATGTCTACTCACAGTATATGTATTAAAATACTTAAAACCCATACATATCATCCCAAAAATTGTGGTAACATGAGACTGTACCACCATTCCCAGGGACATTCTTGCTCCAGGTGACAATGAATCATCATTTCAGGCATTGTTAATCCATTCTTATAATTACAGCATTTCAAACCTACATGATGATTTAGTGTACAGCAAGCCTAGGTGTAAATCTACAGTATACTAGCCTGCTGTGCCCTAAGTTGCCATTTGGACTTTACCATACACTAAAAGATTTATAGTGCGCTTTGATGCACTGCTGTTTAAAATGGGAGTACCTCAAAGCACACTACAGAACTTGTAGTGCACTTCAGCAGGGTCCACAGGGCCAGTGAATGTCCAGCAAGTTAACCCCAATATTTAAAACGAATCAAATGCATCAAAATGTTTGCTTTATCACAGAAGTAGGATGTGTCTTCATATCTTGGAGCTACAATACTTGTATTTTCTGCAGTACTGTGTTCATGACTTCTTTAATTATAAACTGAACACCTTCCATTCTTGCTGTTCTCTTTACTTCACAGCTCTTAGGGTATGTCTACACTGCAGAGTGAAGTCGATTAACTTTAAATCGACTTTCACCAGCCAATTTTAGAAGTCGCAGGAGCGTGATCACACCACTCTTCTTGTGCCAGGCTCATGCATCCACACTTGCCATGCTTGTGTAGACATTGAAGGAAGTGCACTGTGGGTGGCTATCCCACCATGCAACTAGCCATGGAGGCTGTTGGGAAGATTATCATCTTCCCATGATGCTATGCTCCTTCCCCCTCCCTTCTCGCTCCTAACAAACAGGAAACGGGTTTTCTCACCTATTTGTTTATGCCGCGCGCTCACCATTGCTGCAGAGACATGGAGCGTGCTCAACTCTGCACTATTATTGTGAGCCTCACAAATACATCACAGCTTATCCTGGAGTATTTTCAACGGTGAGAGAGAACCTGAAGCACAGACAACAGCGATGTCACTGAGGGTCCCCTGCTACAAGTCATAGAGTGGAACAATTCCCGATTGCTGCAGGCTGTTATGGATCATCTGCAGTCGGTGGAGCGCTGGTTGTGGTCCCAGGAAACAAGCATAGACTGGTGGGACCACATCATTATGAAGCGGTGGGACGATGACCAATGGCTGCAGATCTTTCATATGCAAAAGACCACTTTCCTTGAACATTACACAGAGCACATGAATACTCAATTGAGACCAGCTCTGATGGTGGAGAAGCAAGTGGCCATCACTCTGTGGAAGCTGGCAACCCCTGACTGTTACTGGTTAGCTGGGACTCAATTTGCACTCTGTAAATTTACAGTGGGGGCTGCTGTGATGCAAGTGCTCAGGGCCATCAATAGACTTCTGCACCAAAGGGTAGTGACTTTGGGAAACGTGCAGGACATACTGGATAAGTTTGCTGTGATGGGCTTCCCAAACTGGGGGGGAGGGCTATTGATGGTATGCACATCCCTATCTTAGCACCTGACCACCTTGCCACAGAGTACATAAACCACCAGGGGACTTCTCCATGGTGTTGCAGGCCTTTGTGGATCACAGGGGTGGTTTCACAAATACCAGCGTGGGGTGGTCTGGAAAGGTGCATGACACGCGCGTATTTCGGAACTTGGTTCTGTTCACTAACATACAGGCGGGCACTTTCTTCCCAGACTGAAAAATTAATATGGGTGATGTGGAAATGCCAGTAGTGATCCTGGGGGATCCTGCCTACCCCTTGCTCTCTTGGCTAATGAAGTCTTACCCCGGGCACCTTGACAGCGACAAGGGGCATTTTAATAACAGGCTCAGCACTTGCACAATGCTGGTGGAATATGTGTTTGGGCATTTAAAGGCCAGATGGAGATGTCTCCTTACAAGGCTAGGCATGCGTGGGAAAAAAATCCCATCCGTTATATCTGCATGCTGTGTTCTTCATAATGTGTGTGAAGCGAGGGGGGGAAAGTTCCCCCAGGATTGGGCTGTGGAGACAGAGAGGCTGGCTGCAAATTTTGAGCAGCCAGATGGCAGCAATACACTCAGCCAACCGCGGAGCACTTGGCCTTTGGGAAGCAGTTCTGCAATGACCCGCAATAATGTTTTCTGAATGTTCTGTGCCTTTTTTTCCCATCCCCCCGCCATCAATATCAGCACCCTCCAATTCCCTCCCAAACCAAGCTATGAATTAATAAACATACATGATTTGTAACACTGCAAAATTTTATTTTTAACATTCCTGCGGGGGAGGGGAAGGAGTGTTAATTCATAGTTTAAAGTTATACTAAAAGCAAGTGTGGTTGCTTGCAGTTCAGTTCTTAACTGGGCTGCTGCGTCCTGCTTGCCTCCACTGGGGTGCAGTGAACCATGTACTGCAGGCTGCCGAGTCTCTTCCTAGGCTGCTTGGGGGTAGGAGACAGCAGGAAAGCATTAGACGGAGGAGCATTCTGGAGGGGCTGCAGAGGGACTCTGTCCTACCGCCACTCTTCCTGGAGCTCCGCAAGAGTTGCCTGAGTGTGTCAAATTGATCCTGCATTATTCACAGCATCTCCTGCTGCGTGCTGTGCTCCTGCTCCTGTGCAGGTCTTCGATGCTCCATGTCCAGTTTCTGGGACAAGGACATTCTCCATTCTCGGAGCTCTGTCTTTGCAGCCGAGGAGGCGTTCATGAGCTTGCCAAACATA
This sequence comes from Mesoclemmys tuberculata, assembly GCA_007922155.1. NCBI lineage: Eukaryota > Metazoa > Chordata > Testudines > Chelidae > Mesoclemmys > Mesoclemmys tuberculata. The sequence continues at coordinate 74,612,628 of ML675601.1, forward strand.
TCGTCCCATGATTTTTTTCCTCTGTCTGATCTGGGAAAGTCTTTCTGCAGCATTTCTGGCCTGGGGGTGGGAGTGGCCAAGGCTGAGGTGTCTAGAGAAAGATGCACAACGTTGCCATTGTTAGCAGACCCAAAGAACTGAAGCAACTGCAACAATGTAAAAAAAAAAAAAATACTTCCCTTCACATACACAAGACTAAGTCAGACCCACATTCCATTCTGAACATCTCAGAAGGATTGGGTCGCTCTGCCACTCCAGAGATAGTAAGCCAGGGGCTCTTTAATCTGTTACAGAGAGGCTTAATTATCATTAAAAAACACAGTCCAAAATTAATGTATGAGAGAGGTCACCGGGCTCCCCGGTTACACTGAGGAACGGTTTTGGAGGAGGTGGCCAGAGTTGATCAGAGGACACTGTGAGTGAATTGTATCATCAGATCCCTTTGGAAAATTATTTAAGTGACACAGTATGCCTGTTGAAAGGGCACTAGAGGAGTACAGGGTATCGACTGTATAGCTTCGGTATTGTAAACGTGAGCCGTCTTCTCTAGGTGACCATGAGCGATATCAGTCTCCTGAGGGTCACACAGGAGGAAAGGGAAGATTTGCTGCGCACATGGGGGTACAGGCCTGGCCCTTATTCTGCTATGCTGTGTTCCGCCATGATACTGGCTCATTTAATTGCAGTGTGGCACGTAAAGGTATCCTACTGTGACAGAAGAAACAAGGCTTTCCTCCCCAGAAACCTTGTGCAGAGGTAACAGAATACCTGCATGAGTTTCCTGGAGATATCAACGGATGATTCTCAGAGCATACCTCTGCATATGAATAATCTGTTCCGGGAGTAATCCTCCAGTCAAGTCTGCTAACACCCAGACATTCTCCTCTCCCCCCCCCCAAAAAAGGCCATTTCAGAGATTGGGTCGACAGAACTGCTCAGAAGAAAAAAACTCACCAGATGTGCCTTCCCTGGGATCACAATCATTAATGCTGTCCTGTGTGTTGCTGCTCTCCTTTCTCTTCCTTCTCAGCTACAGAGTCCTCATCATTCACCCTGCACTGTGATCCAGTGGAGGGATCGATGCTGCATGGCGGCACAGTGGTGGGATCACCACCAAGCATTGCATGCAGCTCCTCTTAGAAGCATCATGTTTTGGGCAAGGAGCCAGAACAGCTGTTAGCTTCTCTAGCTTTCTGATATGATTGCCGTAGCTCTTTGATCTTTATGCCTCACTGCTGCACGTCCCTGTTGTGCCCCTTCTCCAACATGCCTTGAGATATCTTCCTGTATATGTCAAAGTTTCTTTTGCTGGCTCTGAGCTGAGCCATAATGGACTCCTTGCCCCACCAACCAATCAGATCTAAGACCTCTGGTTCACTCCCATGCCAGAGCACATTTGGGCCTTGCAGTCGCCATGACGAGTTCAGCTGCAAAGCTCTCTCCATGCTGGCTACACAGGAAATGAAAATGCAAAATTTCCCAGGGTTTGAGGGGAGAGGCTATTTTCTGTTTGCGTGGCCACATAACAGCAGAGCACAAATGTCCAGGGCAGTCACAATGGGGCATTATGGGATAGCTCAATTTTTACTACACTTTAAGTTGCCAGAACTTACGTACCAGTGTAGACTCATGCTTTAGGAGTTCAACATAAGCGACGTTACATCAACCTCCATCACCAGTGTAGATGAGACCTGAGTCATTTAAGTGGTGGAAACTGTTTATAGTGCATTAAACATTTATGCTTTTTCATGTTTCCCAAGTCATTTCCTTCCATTGTCATATGAAACCATGCCTCAATAAACCCCCAAGACAAACAAAGAAAAAAAATATCAATAGTGGACCTCATGAAGCAAGAAATTTGTGGGTAATCAGCTGAGTCAACAGAAATATGAATGAATGAAGTAATGCTACAATATATTCTGCAGTTTGTGAAGGGTTTAACTTCCTGCATATTTCTAGTAAAGGAGCATTAATGATACTTTTGAAAAAATGAGTGGTTATGGGACATTTTTCAATAAAATACACTGAAAGGTCACTTTGAGCTCCATATGCATGATATCATCCACTGGATGAAAATGGAAAAGTCAAGAAGCTAAGCTGTTTCCTTTAATGGGAAGAGATGGCAATTTTTCCATCAAGCAACCTTATATCATAACATTACAGTTCAGAGAGAGAGAATTGGTTGGAATTACACTGTAAAATCAAGAGCTTCCCAATTCATATGAGAAAGAGCTGTCCATTAGAACAATTGTTCTGACTGGCTTTGACAATTAAGTATTGTGTACTTATATGGCAAGTATTAATTACAGTATTTCAAATGTAGTCACCATGTGCATTAGAACTCATCGTTTGCATTTCTTCACTTAGTGTTATTGTCCCTGTTTATGCTTTAATGGACAATTGTTACACTGCCAGTGCAATATAATAAACACTATGTATAGTGCTTCAGTCCTTTACCATGAGATCTGTCAGGCATATGATATCTTACCCTTGTAAGTCTCCATCCTTCTGTTAGAGATACTGATGATCTTTCAAGGCAGAAAACACTGAATAAAGAGAAAAATGCACTACATTTATTGTTATCAGTCGAGGTCTCTTCTATAGGTCAGCAGTCTTATGGCGCACGTTAGAACTGTACTCGTGATCTCTTGTTTTTCCATGTGAATTATTGAGCTAGTAGCTCAGTGGGGCCAGTTCGGAGACAAGACCGACATTGTGTATCATAGTCAAGCTCAGGAAAATATTTAAATATGAAGGGCCAAATTAATCTCTGGCTGAACCCTTCTGAAATAAATAGAGTTACATCAAGATTGAACTGGGGCCAAGAAATTCACATAATTCACAGTCCACAGTAACCCCCTTGAGCATCATACCATGTGCCTCTTCTCATTTCTAAACTCTAATTATATTCCCACTCATTCTCTTGAGAGATGGTAACTAATTTTGGTCATGATTGACCTGGGCCTAATTTGAAGCCCTGGTTCCCTCTCCTATCACATCACATTATGGGGCTATTCAGTCCATTAACTCTTTTGGAATGTTGATATTTTAATATACTGAGATATACAATTTTGAAATGCAGTTGCTGGGTAAAGACACTTTAATAAAATTTATATTAACAACAGAAACCTCTATTGCAGTCTATGCTAAAACCAAGCAAATCAAAGAAAACTATACGGCCTCAGTCAAGCGAGAGTTCAATAATACATTTTAGTTTAATAGAAATTACAACAGTTTAATAAGAAATAATATGGAAATATTTAAATGAAAAATAAAATTATACCTATGTACTAACTGGCACAATAGAAAACAGATCAGGGAAATATTAAAAAGAAGCTGTTTCCTCCAATATCATCCCTTATCTTTAAAATACAGTATGGCAGAACTTTGTTGCCTCTTTTCATTCATCTCTTTGATTTCATCCTCTTTTTTTGTTTTTGGAAGGGAAGAGATGCCTCCTGGTCTATCTCCTCCCTTCTTCTCACGGTGTATGGTGCGGAAGCTCATTCAGAACAACTTTAGGAAGAAAAGAGAGTAGCTTTGCTTTTTGTATGCTCTACACAAACACGTCATATTAAAAGTTCTCCTCATTCCCGGAGAATTGTTAAAGGGAAAGTGTGGAAAATTCCTCAGTGTTGTGAATGTCTCATTTTCCGACGAAGTAAGGGGCATTTAGATGAGCTCCACTATAACTGAATAATCTACACTCCATATCTGTTCCAAAGTGTCTACCTCCGAATACACAGTGATTCTCATTCCCTGCTCCCACCAGAATTACCAACAAGAATATAAGAATGAGGAAGCTGATATGAATGCTTCTCATTTTCAGTATCAATATTACTTGTTCATTCCTTATGCTAAATGCATTTGTTAAATTCACTGACCCTACTGCTCTCCTCTTTGTCACATATTCATGAGTCTCACCTACCTGGCCCAGATATTTCTTCATATCAAAGATACTTTGCCAAATGGGAAAGTGGCCAATTGGAGGAAAGGGAACATCTCACTTAGTCATAGTGGACCCATATCAAGGGACAATAACTTCTCCAGAGATTTATTCCCTTAAGTGTATGGATGTGGGTGAAAGCCATCTGGACCATGGTTATTATCATACAAATTCAACCACAGATAGCCTTAAGTGAATTCTTATGCACAATTTCTTTGAGTTAATTTCTGAAATTCTTTCTCTCCATTATAGTTACTCTTCCACATTCTAAAAAGAGTAACATAAACACATTGGACCACTTAACTTTCCTTTGCCTTGGTTTTCATTTTCTTTTCTCCATTTCAAACTTAACACTGAGTTTGAAAGTGTGACTTGAACTAGGCCATGGGGGGCAGATTCATATTTACATTAATGCCCCTCTATATCGCTAGCACTGTAAAGAGGACTTAAAATGGATGCAAGTATAATTTATTCTGACCCTTATTATTAAGGCCCTTTTCCAGTACAGTGTAAAAGAACTTAGTAAACAGGCCCATCGTGTTTAGTTTAGAAAAATCTAGGGTGGGGAGATGAAGGTGCAAAGAAGACAATCCAGTGAACAGAATGAATCAGAGAGAGTTCAGAACAGAAAAACACAGGATCTAATTTTGTTCCCACTGAAGTCAGTGGCAGTTCTGCATCCAAGTGGCAAGCAAATTTTGAAATCTGACTGTGGTCCATTGGAAGATTCGTTGAAATTGACACATTTCTGCAAAACATTTTGTCTTCAATGAATTGGCATTTTCCAACAAACATGCCATCTGAAAATTTCTAATCAGTCATACTCAGGAGCAAAACTGGTCCTTTGTTTGTTTTAGAAGCTGAACCAGAAGCTAAAATAAGCCACAAAAATGCATACATTTTGTCTGCTGGGCTATGTATGTTCACGTAGGTTCCATTCCCATCTTTTTGCTTCTCTGATGTTTAGAATTTCTCCTAGGAGGATAATTGTCTTTCTCTTGTCACACAGAAAATTAATGCAAACAGTAGATAACTTGCACAAACTTCAGAGGAGACCTATGAAAAAGGCTTTACAGTCTTAGAAAAAGAGACCTCTCTTTCTCTCTCCCCCAGTTTTACAGTGAACAGACATGCTTTAAAAAATTTCAGTTGAAAAAGGTCAACTGAATTTTCAGAAAGCATTTCTGGTCAATGTAAATCTGGGAGGGTAAAAAAGATCATGGTTATTTTTTCTAATCTCTGGATCAAAGTGGGTGTCCTACTGCTTCTGAAATTTAACCCTGGAATTCAATGAATACAACTCTGAGTGGGGGAGGTGCTTTTATTTGGAAAAAAATTTAATGTTACCTAATTTGAAAACAAGAATTTTAAAAGGTCTTTGCTATGACAATGTTATTGTTAAAACTAGCAAAACTGAAACTCAGATATCTTCCATTCTTTTTGTACTTAAGTTGCAAATATCTACCTCAGTTATATATCTCTTCCTTGACTGTAAATTTTGCCCAATATTCAGTATCTTCGATTCACCATCATATAATATCAGGACTCATTTTATAATGGTCAAAGAGTAATGTGCACTCTCCAGTTACTATGATAAAGCAGGCAACTTTATGGAATAAGTCAACACAAAGAAGCACCTGTACAGTTCATACGTACACGTCTGCCTCCGTGGTCTGGATAAACCCTGCTCAATTTTAAAAGTGGTACAAGAGGCAATTCCTGACAGAGGCATTCAGAAACCAAAGTGGGAGGTTTAATATGCCCATTTTCATGGAAGTACCCAGAAGCCCTTCAGTTCACAACTGTTCCATAGCATTGTTAGTGTTGGAGCTCCTGGAACAAATTAAGGGTACAGGTACATCTACACTGTAAAAAAACAAACAAAAAAGCAAGTCACAGAGCCGAGGTGAACTCACCTAGATACATACTGTGGGGCTAAAACCAGCAGTGTAGACTTTCCCACTAGGGTTGGAGCCTGGGCTCTGAAACTGGTGAGAGACGTCCAGTGCAGACAAAAGGCTTGTGTGTGTTTGTGGATGTTTCAGGGCCATAATGTTCCTATCTCCTGCTCCTCTATACAAGATAGGCTCCCTGTGTTCTCTCAAGTCCAGAATGCTGGGGAAAAATAGAACCTGGTGCCTTACCTCATTAGCCCCATGTTGCATCTTTAAACAGCTCTGTCCTGTGCTGCTGCTGCTCCCTTCTTGCAACTCACCGCTGCGCTCAGATCCACCAGTGGGAGTGAAGGGGAGCAGCTGAGACAGGCAGAATGGGGAGCAATCAGCCACTATTTTCTTGCACACTCTGCCAAGCTGCATGCTGGCATGTCTTTTAATACCTCAGACAGCAGCCAGCCTGGGACCATGGCTGGAATTGTGAATTGCTCACAGCTGTTTCAAATCCCCAGGATGTGGCTGGACTTTTGGTGGCTCGGTATGCAAAACTATGCTGCTAAAATCGAGCACCTGAGATAGACCATTAATATATGACGACTCTTTGCCTGGGCCCTCTGTGTGGAAGGGATTCTGTTAATTTGAGGGGTGGGAGGGGCAGGAATATGCCCTGCTCTGCACCTGGATTTAATGTCTGCATTGAAATAGGCGGAAATGCAACTGGAAGCCATGCTCAGTTGTTGCTGAGCAGCTACAAGGGCTACAGCCAGGGCAAGGATGGCTCCATCTGGATCCATGCCTCCAGGAAGAAGGAGAAGGAGACCAATAGAACAGCATGACAATTAGCCTTCCCATGTGCATCTTGGAGACCTGAGGAAGAACAGCTGAGAAAACCCACACATCCCCCCACCCACTCCTGCTGAGATTTCCTAGTCATTTTTCCCACAGGAAAGGATGCTCTATGTTAGCCCCATATTAATAATTGAATAAATCAATAGAAAATGTAGGTCGCCTACATAGCTGCTCTATGCCGACAGGAGAGAGCTCTCCACACCAGTGTTTCTGTCGGTAAAACTGATGTCTAAACACACCACTGACTGACAGAAGTGTAATGCAGACATCGCTTTAGAGTTTAGCAGCAACGTTCTCCAAAGATTCCACCTTTTCTGAGCAGCGTGCTCTATATTCACCCAACTCCTATGAGTCTGTGCAATCTTAATTTGCCCCTGTTGTGTGAATACATTATGATACAGCCTTTAAATACATGAACACATTTATGCCACAGGACCTCTAACACGTTCAATGCACAGCATATACTATGCTCTGGGGATGAACCAGGGTTGTGCAGTGAAAGTAGCCATTGCTGGTAGGACCCTGGCCCCATTTGTTGCAGAAGTTGGAAGGTGTGTAGTGAACAATGCAGGGACTGCAGGAAGAGAAAGGATGGTCTCATTCTTAGTCAAGTCCCTTTTTACCTATTCAAACTTTTCACAGGTGGCCACTAATTTAACTTTCCGAATTTTCTGTGTGTCTGGCTGCGATGTGATTTGCAGAAGTGCTGAGCACTCAAAGCTACAACTGAAGTCAATGGGAGTAGTGCTTTGAATATATAAAGTACCATGCCAGTTTAGTGCTCTGGAAAACCAGGTTCTAGACATCTCAAACTGGGCACCAAAAATTAATAGAGACTTTTGAGTTTAATCTCTTTAAACTTCCCATCTGTAAAATGGGGAATAATAATACCACCTCATCTCACCAGGGTCTTGTGAAAATAAATTAATTTCTGTTCATGAAACACTGAAAAATGAGGAAAAAAATTGATTTGTGTCTAACAGAAACTGATTTTTTTCTTGCTGAACAAAAAATACCTCCTCCGCCCTCCCTAAGTCATTCCGTATCAGACAAAACATTTTGTTTGATGCTAAAGGATTTACCCCCTCCTCCCCAAATTTTCACTTCATTGGGTTTTGGGGTGTTTTCTACTCTTTTATTAATTTTTAAACAAATCTAACTAAATTGCTAAATGAACGACTGTTTCCAAACGAAAATGTGAACCCTTTCTTTTTGAAAATATCTAACTGAAGCATTTCAACTTTTTCCTTTTTTTTTTTAATTGGGCCAAAACTATTTGCCAAATTCTACTTAAATTCACTCACAGTTTTGGTTGCTCCAAATCTACATTTTTCAGCAAATTTACCAAAAAAGTTCACCTCACTCTAGTTCTAAGTGTCTGCAGCCAGACTTGCTGTTGCTGGGATTCCTAGTCTGGGTTCCTTTTCCTTTTTGCCAGTGGAAAAAGCCCTCATTTAATACACAAACAAATCCAATAGGGTTGTGTAGTTTGTATTCGCCAGGATGAATAAATGGATTCTTTTCAGTTCTACACAGACATAGCTCACTTCAGCACTTATATAAGATATGTTCTTTTCTGCATCAAAAGCTTCACCATGCAATAAAAATACAATATTTATGGGACAATGAGTTTCTGTAAAATTATATTGCACAAACCAAGCTTTCAGAATGTACAAGGCCTCCAGAAATTAAATCTTAAATGCTTTACACATAGCTTTTCAACTGTCATCAAAGACTCCCCTTCCCCCCAAAAAAAGCACTAAGGCCTAGTCAATGAATTCTCGCTGCTCTGTGCATGATATTATTGCTCTTTGCACAATAATGTTGTGAAGGTGCTGCTGATCTTAAAAGGAAACTGCAGCTCACTGCAATCCCAAAACTTTATGAAAATTCTTTTAGAAATACTGGCATCTCTGATGTAATCCGTTTGCTGTCAGGGATCCCACAGAGGAATAAAAAAAATGTACCACAGGAATTTTTTATCCTGTCTAAAAATAACAAACAAGATACATGACTAGTCACAATGTATATGAATATCTAGTGAGTAGGTCAGTAGCACCTCAGTGGTTTTGTGATAGCTACAGGAATTCAGGGAAAAAATATAAGAAATATAGCATATTTTTCACTCCTTGGGTGAGAAAAATCTCAACCTATTCATGCCTTCTATTGCTTCCATTATCAGCATTCTTTTTCTCACCTCCAAGGTCAGGATTAACTAATTTCTTCTTTCACTACTTTTACCTATGAAGAATGAACTAAATAAATTGAACAGACAGATAAAGTAGTTTATGAATAAATTAGGAAGTCTTTCCCTCTTGTCATTGTCACCCCTTCAAGTGACTGATTAGCTGCTAATCTAAAATCTATCAGTTGGATTCTTTGGGGGGGAAAAAGCCTAGCTAAATAAAAACAGCTATAGAAAGATTTTGTTTTCAGCAAGATAGAGAATGTGCTGACTCTTGGGGCTGCATCTCTCACTCATCTCTAGAACTGGGGGTTATATGGATTTTTAGTGTTCCTTTTTCAGGAGAAAAGGTATTGCAAAACCTGAGAAATTACATTCATTTCAGTATTAACTTGCACTTACAGTGCTAAAACAGATCAAATGTGGCCCAATATGCTAGTTTTCAGTTCAAACAGGATGTCATTTGTCTCTGTTTCTAATTAAGTACATTTGACAAAGTCTTCTGGCTCACGTTTGAAGTTGGTTTACTAACAGGAAAATCAAAGTTGAGGTTGAAATTTCATCCTCACTCTACCTAGCTATGACTACATATTCCAGCACATATGGAATGTAACATCTTGCACTGAGACCTTAAACTATGGAGACTTGAGGGAAAAAATCCTCCTCTCAGATCTGCTAAGCATGGATCAGCGATAAGCACCTCAAATTAGGGTTTTTATTGGCTGCAATGCACAAATATTGTTTCATGAGATCCACTCTAGGCTTCTAATAAAGATTGTGCCAGTTGTGCACAACATTCATGTCTGGGCCAAACAAATCTCCAAGAGTGTGTGCTCTGGCCAAAAAGAAAAAAAAACGAATGCTTTTACCTTGCAGTATCGTCTCCCATTAGATATGTTCACACATACACAGTCCACTGAACAGGAGATTGAATCAATATGTGAAGATAAGGTAGGGAATGAAACATGACCACTCAATAAATAAATAAATAAATAAATAAATAAATGTTGCATTGGCCTCAGCCTGATGGAAATTAAAGTTCTCTTTTAGCATTTTACAGTTTCTATACATAGAAGTTAATTTTCTGTTAACTCCGCATTTTGTATGCTTACAGTAATTCATTTATACTCCAAGTAAAAGAAAATATTAGTTAAGTTTGTTGTGTTTATACTTAATCAACCTATCCAACAGAAACCTGTTTTATTACTGAATGAGAGATTTAGTCTGTCTTTAAACTTAATGACCACTATGCATGTAAATTCCCAAACAATTCAATGGGCAAATGTCCCACACAGAAATTAAATATGAAGAAAGTCTGCTTTATTTACCTTTAGTCAAGAAATCATATCATATTTTACATGCCACAGAAAGAAAGAATCTCCTCAAGGTATGGCGCACTAGGAACCCAAAGCCAAAGCCTTGTTCACAGAACGTCATGTGTCTTATTTTAATCACACATGTACCTGTGCTTCACAGTGTATTCGTTGGTCCCAACACCCAAGTAGAATATCGTTCCCCATTCCCTGAAAGGAGTAATCTTGTGCTTTGTGCTTAAAACCAGCACATTGGAACAAGTAAATATGTTGCACTCTGTCCCTGGATAAGGCACTAGCTACTGGTTCACTGCTAACAAGGTGTTTCAGATGTATTTTAGAAAACACTCACACAGAAGGGGATTTAGGAATGCACTAATGAACAGAGATCTACAGACATCTGAGAGAGCTACAAGCTTCCGGAGTCTTTAAGGATGGATCTTGAAACCTTATCTTTGAGTTGGGTTTGCTTGATTTTACAGATGGGTAAACTGAGGGACAGCTTGACTGTTATATGACTGATTTTTTAAAGGCATTTGGAGTCACAGAATCATAGAAGATTAGAGTTGGAAGGGACCTCAGGAGCTCATCTAGTCCAACCCCCCTGCTCAAAGCAGGACCAACCCCAACTAAACCATTCCAGCCCAGGCTTTGTCAAGCCACACCTTAAAAACCTCTAATGATGGATGTTCCACCACCTCTCTAGCTAACCCATTCCAGTGCTTCACCACCCTCCCAGTGAAAAAGCTTTTCCTATTATCCAACCTATATCTTTCCTGCTGCAATTTGAGACAATTGTTCCTACTGTCATCTACTACCATTGAGAACAGCCTAGCTCCATCCTCCCTGGAACCCCCTTTCATGTAGTTAAAGGCTGCTAGCAAATCCCCCCTCATTCTTCTCTTCTGCAAACTAAACAAGTCTAGTTCCTTCTGCCTCTTCTCAGAAATCATGTACTCGAGCCTCCTAATCATTTTTGTTGCACTCCACTGGACTCTCTCCAATTCGTTCACATCCTTTCTGTAGATAAGGGTCCAAAACTGGACACAGTACTCCAAAGGAGGCCTCACCAGTGCTGAATAGAGGAGAATAATCACTTCCCTCGATCTGCTGGCAATGCTCCTACTAATGCAGCCCAATATGCCGTTAGCCTTCTTGGCAACAATAGCACACTGTTGACTCATATCCAGCTTCTCATCCTCTGTAACCCCCAGATACTTTTCTGCAGAACTGCTGTCTAGCCAGTCAGTCCCCAGTCTCTAGCAGTGCATGGGATTCTTCTGTCCTAAGTGCAGAACTCCACATTTGTCCTTGTTACACCTCATCAGAGTTCTTTTGGCTCAATCCTCTAATTTGTCTAGGTCACTCTGCAACCTATACGTGCCCTCCAGGGTACCTACCACTCCCTCCAGCTTAGTGTCATCCACAAACTTGCTGAGGGTGCAATCCTCCCCATCCTCCAGATCATTAATGAAGATGTTGAACAAAACCAACCCCAGCACTGACCCTCCCTAAGAGTCTCCCATTAGTTTTAAGAATCTCTGAAAACCAAGCTAAAAGGTCACATAGGCAGCCAGTTGCAGACCTGGGATAAGTATCAGCTTTGTGCTTTAGCCACAAGATCATTCTTCTCCCCTACTTAACATTTGTTATTGAACTTATTATAAGTATAGACCAAAGTCATCCCTGATGTAAATGGAGTTGGAATTAATTTGGTCCCAAGACTTAGTACTTGGTTTGAATAAAAAATACCAGTATTTATTAAAACAAACAAACACATAAAAATGCCACACTCATACCGTTGCAGTGTCATTAGGAGATTTTCAAAGCTCACGGCAGCCGTGTTTTTCTTTCAGTTTTCAAAAAGCTTTCTCTGTGCTGGGACAAGTGCAAGATTAGATAAGAATTTGATACTATTTCCATTATAAAACAATCTTTAATTTAAGGGTGAAATATAGCCTTATCAGGTGAAGCTGATTATAAGAGAAACAAAACCATTCTGAAAGATAGTGTTTTTCTAAATCATTTAGAAGGAACTGCTGATCTTCTGATATATAAATAGATATCCCATGTTGTGTTCGGCATCACCTTGCCCAGATAGCTTTCTACTCTCTTGTAATTATTGAGCCTTAAAAAAAATTAGGTATTTTTTCTGTGAGTAAAGTGTAGCACTTTAGGTAACATTGTGGAGGCCTATTCTCCAATGTACTGTAGATAAACAGTTTTTCCTTGCATAAATGGTACTGACATTCCTCTCAGAAGATTTTATTATCCAAAAACTTCTGAACAACTTGCTTCGGAGTTCAGAACTTGTCTTACCAAATGGAAGAAAGCAGGTTGTAGGAGTTGTGGCCTAATTCACGCATGTGCATTTAGGAAGTGTGCTTTCTTTCCTGCATGCAGAGACAACAGGGGCTTAGTATTGTAGATGCGCTTTTCCCTACACCTAGACCTACACAGCCACTATAATGGCTGCCCTTGAAATTTCTGAATTATAAGTAGCAGAGACATGTGCTTGCAGTGTGTTTCAAAGAACTTTTTTTTTCTGCAAGCTCAGGTCAGCTTTCACTTTTTGAATATTTGGCTTTTTATGCTATGTTTCCTATAAGTGGAACTCATCAAAATTTTCTGAAATTTGATATTTCTGGATGTTTTTCATTAAAATTTTGAGTTTTGGTAGGAAAACAAGGACAAAGTTTGACCCAAAAAGTCCATCAGCTATTGAGATGGTTGAGACATTTAAAAAATCCTTAATTTTGAATTTCAGTGGGAAAAAGGGGACAACATTTAAGCAACTTTTGTGTGTGTATGTGAAAATTTAGTCCCAAGTTCACCCAGTTGTGAGAGTTTAGAGAGCACTTCTATAGTACAACAGCTGCAACTTCATTGTATTTGAAAACAAAATAGAGACTTACAACCAGAAGGACATATCTGATCACCAAGTCACCCAAGTAGTCCGCTTGTGTAAGGAAAGCAGGATTTGGACTACAGTCAACAATGTGAAAGATAAAATGTGACAGGAATGGGCCAGCACCTAAGAAAACTAAACACTTGTTTTGCCACAGAGGGAGAACCTGAAGAAAAAGGATGCCAAATAAATTAACAACTCTCAGCATCCCAGATCATCCCATTGACTTCAATAGAGTTTATAATGCCAGTTATTGGAGGCATTTCTGTGAGAAGCCAGGTAGTGCTATGCTGTGTATTGTCTCTTTGAGCTGTACTCTTGTTGCTACAGACCCTAATGCTGCAAGCTTCCCAGCATAAGATGGCCCTGCACCCATCCAGCATTCCACCGATGGTGGCATCCACATGAGCGTAAGAGGTCTGCTCATGGCAATGAGTTTTCAGGATCGGGGGGTCTAAATTAGCACCTAAACCTGTTCATCCTACTCACCGGAAGAATCTCACTGAAGACAAGCAGACCAGTCATAAAAGGTGATCGGGTTTTGGCCCCCAGTGTCCAAAAAAGTATGTAAAAAGTGAGTAAACATCAATGCTAGGAAAAGAGGGCCTTAGGAATTATCTAAAGATCGCAGCAAATGAATAAATATTAATGCACTTATGCAAAAGCTGAGAAATGTGCTGTTACTACTGAAATATTATTAAAAAACAAGTACTATAATTGACGTGGTTGTTTTTTCCCCTAGGCAGTGAAAAAGAAATGCTGGGCTTATCCTCCGTCTTTAGCCAAGGAGTTGTTGAGGTTTCATTTTTTTGTTTGTTTTTTTTTGGGGGGGGTGGTTAATTCTGATGTGAGTTCTTAATGCAGACTTCTTTCAGACTGAATGACTAACTAGTTAATACTTTGCAAGTGTGGCACTGCTGTTGCTAAGCATTTAATTTCTTCTGCCCTGTTCTGTTACTTCCAGGTTTGTTACTGGGCTGCAGCAGCTGTGCATTTGTGTAACCCCTGAAAGTCGGAAGGCATAAGATTCCCTAGAGTTAATACAAAATGTATGGGCATGTCATAGCTGGAAAGTCCTACTCTTGGAAGTGCCAGCTGGAAGGAGAGTCAGAAAGCCTGAAGGAGAGATGTAGGGACAGGACTTAGAGGAGAAAGGAAAGGGAGAAAAGAGAAGAAATTCGGCAGCATAAAGCAGGTGGATGAGAAAGTGATGCATGAAATAACTGGAACAAAAGTGGGGCTTTGGAAGAAGAGAAGGCTATTACTCCATAGCAATGAGAACTGTAAAGGATCATCATGGCCGGATCCAGAAGGGTACATTTTTCCATATCCCACGTAAATGTTAATCAGGTGTCCCTCCCGACCATTATTCTCAGATACCTATGATTAGGAACCTATACCCCAACTACACAAACGTGACAGGCAGCAGCTCAGTGGAGTAGCTATAGCGGAGGTGCCTGCTGGCACACAATGACAAAAGCAATCAGCAATCGTGGCAGTATTATTTCTGTCCATTGCATCACACACAGTGGAAACAAGGGTCAGCCAGCTGCTTAACAGACCAAATGGATTGAGGAGGTCATGGGGCCTTCCTTCTAATTATGCATCAACAGACAGAGAAGCAGAGCTACCCAGGTGTGGTGAAAGCTGCACGCAACAAGCATGCAAACCTACTGTGAGACAGTTTGTGCGCTTCTTTTTCTAGTGTAGGGGGAGAGATGACAGCGTAAGGGGACAGATGGAAGAGAAGGCTGAAGATGGCAAACTTTGATGTTATCATTTGTTATTACTTATTCTTTTGTTTGGCTATTGGAGGGTTTGATCTTAGGTCACAGCCGGGCTTGTCTCTTTATCACCGTGTAATTAATATTGTTAATTTATAGGGTGAGGGAATATTATGGGATAGCAGCGCAGGTAGGTGGCCGGTAGGACTTAATAGGGTGATGTTTGAAGGTTAATCACGTTCTGCTTAAAATCCTAACAAAGATAAATGTTAAAAAAACCCAACGTTATTAACAGAAAACATTCACATATGTCGTAACGCGTAACCAACATAAAAACCACATACAGAGAACAAAACAGACAGGAAATCTGACGTGCCTGGGTTGCTGCTCTCTTTTAGCTAGCCAGGGTTGAGGGCCATGATAATCATTGTGAGGGGACAGGTGACCATAAGGCAGCCATATAAGCACTGCTACTGTCCTGTATCATGGCACTATTTTAAGGAGATAGTCCTCCATGGTGACATGCTGCGCATGGCCTGTGAAGGGCCCCACTGTGCAATCTGCCTTTGTCTCTGCATGTACACAGTGAAGAGCTCCCTGTGGCACTGTTCCTCTTGCCGCCACATTCATTGTCATGATGGATGTGTGACATGGCTTCTCTCTCCTCTTCCCTAGTAACTATCTTGGAAGGCAAAAATGTGGGTTAGTTTGCCCATCCTGCTTTTCTGTTTCATTAGCTCCACATAACAAATTCTGTCATTGTTTTTCACAGCCTCCCATCACAGAGATTGGTCAAACACTCTGCCTCTCGTCTTGCTGATGGTCACTATCCTGCTCTCGGGGGCTCACAGACAGCACAGCTGAACCTTTCCTCATCAAGGCACATAGCTCAAAGTGGAGAGGGGATTCCCACTTCTGTTATTGCATTGTAATCTGCAGCGAGGGGTCTCTAATGCAGCACACAAGCCTTCAGACAAGGAAGGAAGGGGCTAATAGGCTATTGAAGACCTAATTAACCCTCACTGAGGCATTGGAGCAGGAAGGGGGCTCCAGGGAGGGGCTTAAAAAGTAAAGCCCTCCTCAGTGGGCGGGATCAGGCCGACAGAGTACATGTGGCATTGCCACCATGGGAGAGAAGGCGGGTCAGAGTCAGGGTCAGACTCCTAGCAGATCTCCTGATAGAATGGGAAGAATTTATGCAGCTTCATACCTGTGGATTTGGAGACCCCTGGAAGAGGTGGAACTGTAAGAGACCTAGCAAGAGGGCTAACTCTTTGCAACCCAGAAAGTGTTGGAAGCTGGGTGGAGCAGAGGAAGAGAAATGGAACACTGAGTCCGAGTTGCTGCTGCACCACACAGTGCTGAAAGGGGGTGCTCTGCTAAGGACATGCAGTAGCATACAGGTAGGTGATCAGAACTGGGACTCGAGGGGATCCTGAAGCTTGTTAGTATTGATGGACACCCCTCCCAATCTGGGCAATTGGGAAAGATGGAGGAGGTGATACATCTGCTTGTGAGGGTGAAGCAGCAGCAGTCAGACATGCTTCAGTGGCAGCAGGAACAGCAGGAACAGTCCCAGACCCTGCTCCTGCAACCAATGTAGAGCCTGCAGAAACAGCAAATAGCACAATTTGCAGCTCAGCAGCAGTGGCAAGAAGCCCCTTCCAGCAACAAGAATTGTTGCAGAAGCAGTGGAGCCAAAGGGCTTTGGGGACTTTGGCTGGTACTGGAGAA
This sequence comes from Mesoclemmys tuberculata, assembly GCA_007922155.1. NCBI lineage: Eukaryota > Metazoa > Chordata > Testudines > Chelidae > Mesoclemmys > Mesoclemmys tuberculata. Next base: position 74,629,182 of record ML675601.1, read on the forward strand.
GGTAACTCAGGCCAGCTTGTCCCTGGCTTGGTGAAGTTGGGGCCAGAGGATGACCCAGACCCCTTCCTCCCTACCTTTGAAGAAACAGCCAACACAGTAGGCTTGGAAGAATCTACATGAGCGGCCCACATAGCTCTGTTTCTGGTGGGCAAGGCAAGGGCAGCTTACCAAGCAGCGAATGATGAGCAGGCAGGTTCATATCCTATGGTCAAGGCTGCCATCTTGGACAGAGTGGAACTGACCATGGAGGTGTACAGGCACTGTTTCCAGGCCAAACCATTCACAAAGGGAGCTCAATCATGGGTAGTTGATCAGAGGTTATAGTACCTTGCCACCAGGTGGTTTTGACCACAGACTAGCTCCACAGAGAAAATCATTGACCCAGTGGTCCTAGAGCAGTTCTTGAAGGCCCTACCTGTGGGAGTTCGGAGCTGAGTAAAGCTGCCTGCTTTGGTGGGTGAAGCAAAAACCTTTATGAGGCCTCAGGAGTTTGGCAGATGAGGAAAAGGGAATACCCCAGTCTTGGGTGTGTGTGTGTGTGTGTCACAGGGAAGTTTACAAATGGAGAGGTTGCTAAATAGCCCAAAATAAGGGGATGCAGAAAAGCTATCCAAGTGCTTCTGGGGATGGCCAAGAAAGTCAGTTGGTGTGCTTCAGTTGTGGCAAGCCTGGGCACATCAGGCAAGAAAGCTCAGTAATGGAGTGTGATTACCTGGTCTATTTTTACAGCCAGGTTTGTGGCTTGGGGTCCTCTCTGAATGGCATGGAGATGCCACCATATTTGCTTCTAGTTAGGCTGGCAGTGGAAGGCTCATGGACTCCAGTTGCATGCCACATCCTTGTCCAGGAAACAAAGATTTGGCAAAGATGGACTGGCACCTTCCTCTACGTGTCTCATGTGTACTTGACAAGATGTGGCCTATCCCATGGAAGATGTTGAGCTGAGGGGTGGAAATGTTGGCAATGTATTGGGGTAGTAAAGGATCTTCTGTGGCCTGTTACCTCGGGAAGAGATTGGCATTGGCCCTGGTAAGGAGGAAAGCAAGTCAAAAAATGGAAGAGAAAAGGTTTTGTGAACCCAGAGCAACAGCCTAGGATGGGGGAAAGGAAAAGCCCATCAAAGAAGGAGTGAAGGAAGCTGGAAGCTGGGGTTGAGGCAGCCAAGCGGGGCTGAGAGGAAGCCCTTAATCATCTTCATTGATTATGGAAACAGCTGAAACATTGTCAGCAAGAGATGGAGATCATAAGCACCTCCCAGCAGAAGATAAATTATATTGATGATGAAACTGGAAGAAGAATTAGTACAGTCAGGCCATGGGAAAGAACATTGCTTGATGCTGGAGCAGCAATGGCCATGCTCCAGGCAAAGAAGAGTGCCAGGGAGTGGAAGCTCATGGGAGAGACGGAGCAGTGTACAGTAGGGACCTGAGCCATACCTCATGCAGAAGCAGAAGCTACATGGGTGACTATAGCCCTTCATCAGCATTCTGGGTTGATGGCTGGGGCAAAAGTAGCGTTGCCCTGGAAAAGGCAAATCATGAGACTGCAAGAATTAGAAGCCACAGTACATGCTCTACAAGTGACCAGGACAGAAAGTAAAGCTGGCTGCGGAACATCAGGTGATTCAGGAACAGAGAAGTGGCTCATGATGGTTAATGAACTCAAAGGAGAGTTGGAGACTGCATTCAGAGACCAGGGAAAGAAACTGACTTATCCTGTTGAGTACACTCTTAAGAAGGAGCAGGTGTAATGGGACACACTAACCTCCATGTAAGGCAGGAAGGGTATAATGGGCTACTGAAGGGGGTAGAACTCTAAATGACCTAGCTGGAGGGCCAAGTGTTTGCAAGCCAGTTGGAGGGTGGGCGGAGCAGAGGACGATTGCTGAGAAACTGAGGCTGTGTGGCTACTGCACCACACATACTAAAAGCTGGCGCTTGGGTAAAAGGGCACTTCCGCCTAAATTGGGGGCTGCATGTGCCCGATTCATACCAACAATGACAGTGTTCATACGAACCCAGAAGACTGTCTCCCTCAGCCAAACCATACAGACAAAACCTAAAGCAGTAAAAGAACTATAAAAAGCAACATGTTTTGTGTAAGGGCCTTTGCATATCTCATGTCCTTCTTGTCCCAAACCTGCTCAGCTGTTACCTCTGGAGCTACCTCTGCAGCTTCTGCTTCCATTACGAGATCTTGGGAGCCCAGCACTCTTAGGAGGCCCCTTTTCCAGTTCTAGGATTGGATACCTCCTTCAGTGTCATTCTTGGTCTTGATGTCATCATAGCATGCTGTTGGGTATCTTGGTGCTGTCCAAAACTATCCCCGGCACTATAGATGTGTGTTGGGGGTGGTGGGAGAAGGGGACACATGGTGGTTAGCACATCTGTATTCACTGGTGTAGACAAGGCTTCTGAGAAGAGGGACTAGGGGACTTAGCAAGATCTGACAGCTGAGGCACAAAGGACAGGAGTCTTCCAGAAGTCAGACACCATGTATTTGAAAAAACAAAACATCGAGCTGTCTGCTTAGCTGCAGAGTGATCCAATCCTAGAAGGTCCCTCTAGCCACTGAGGTGGTCTGTCTTTTTTATTATTAGTAGTAGTAATAGTAATTTTATTTGCTGTAGCAGAAAGTTCTGGATATTTCATAAGAGTAACTGTTATTGCAAGTCTTCTCCTAGCCCAATTTTGCAGGCTCAATAATTTTGGATAGCTTGGATAAATTTGTTTGCAATTGAATTTTGAATCTTATGGGGTGCTCTAAAAAAATCACTCACGGTGCACTCCAAACTCACTTGAATGTCTGATAGAAGGAGTGGCCTGAAGATGATGTGGAAATAGATTTGGACAGATCCAATTTAAAGTGGTGGTTGAAAAGCTTCTATGCAGCAAACGTCTCTGTGATCAGATTCTTTTGTGTTGCCATTATTGACTGTTACTGGAAATGGTATAGACAGGAAGGCTGCTGTCAAAATAGACCTGATCCTGCAAGTCCACTGCAGGCAGACCTGCCTTCACCTCATGGGAGATTTGCATCTGAGGAATGGTATTATGGTAGATTAGAATCTGAAGCGGAGTGTACAACTGCACTAGGCAAACCAATAAAAAACATTACATTAAAAAAAAGCCTGTAAGTATTGTTACCAGATTTGCCCGTCACTTTGGGGTATGCGTATTTATTAGGGTTACCTTCCTGGAAGAGGGGGTGTGATTCTATTAATGTGCTGCTTGTGTTACTTGTGTGTTCATATGGCTACAAGCCCCCTCCCAATGGAGCTATCCTGCAGGACCTAAGGTTTTCAGATTCAGATAAACCCCCCCCAGATACACACACCCATTCCAGATTAACTGAGTGCGTCTGAGCAGACCGGGCTATCAGCACTCTCAGCTGACCCCTTATACGTCCCTGAGCTCAGCAGGCTGGGTGACACAGCACTGTCAGCTGTCACCCTCATGTGCCCGTTGCACCGCACCAGAATGGAGCACACTTATGAGCAGGCTGGGTCCAAACAGCACTTTTCAGCTGTTCCCCTTATGTGCCCCCTGGACTCAATCAGGCTGGGTCAAACAGCACTTCCAGCTGTCACCCTTATGCGCCTCTGGACTCCGTAGGCTAGGCAGAGCAGCGCTTTTCAGCTACCCGCTTTATATGCCTCTTTGCAACACAATTGTTCTAGCAGTAACCCCCTTGATAAGCAAAACCCATAGGATTTTGGGCATTCCAGGGATCTTTGGCTTAGGTAAAAGAAGTGTTGCTGCAGAGCAAGGTAGGAAAGCCAAGAACACAAAGGAATAAATGCATTTAGAGAGAGAGAAACTGGCAACCAGCTTCATTACAATAGTTAGTTTATTGCCTGGTGTATAAAACTCATGATACTAATAGTGATGCCATACAAGGAGAGAAAAACAATCTAACACTTACAAAACAACAAAATTACAGTAGGGGTATTGGAGAAGGCTAGCCCAGGTTCAATTACAAAAGTAGAAAGTTATATCTAGATTAGAGAGAGAGAGAGAGAGAGAGAGAGAGAAAATTGGGAAAGATGGGGAGGGGCGCGGGATCTCACCACTCCTTGCAGCTCAGAAGTTCCCAGGAGATAGGCTGTTCAGCTTAGGGCCAGGAACACTTGAGGGAGAGGCAAAACCCACAACAGGATCAGTCAGGAAAGCATTTGGGTTCAGGCATCAGAAGAGGAGAGCAAGAGAGATTTGAACTTGGGTAGGGGTATTTTGTAGAACCAGATTTGTTTGTGGGTAAACAATGTCTCAATGAAGTACCCTAGGGTGGTTTTCTCTATGCTAGACAATAGGAGCTGATCACTTCCAGCTATGGTCAATGTTCCTTGTGGAAGCTCACAATGCAACCAGGCAGATTCAGTGTTTTGCATATCAATACTCGAATGGTCTGATAACTGCGGAGCTGGATGGGTGTTTTACATCAAGAGCAGAGATCTCCCATAATGCAGTGTGTCCCTGCCTTGCCAATCCCAGAATTCAGTGCGATTCCTGCTTTGGAGCTTGGTTCTCCATTCTTCATGCTAATTCTTGTTCCATCTTCAATGTAAATGAGGCTCCAGTTCTCCATTCAGTGTGTTAATTGAGATGCCTCTTTTTACATCTTCTATGTAGATGAGGCATGGGGAGTTGTCTTAATCCTATCACCCTTGTTGGGAGGGTTTTAGGTGTGTCTCCCACAGCCTTTTCATAGCTTTTGTTTCTGGTTCAAGCAGAGGATGGGGGGGGGGGATTCAGGTGAGCCAGAGATAGAGTAGGGGTTTTTCACCCTGGTTCCCCAAGAACACAGAGCTGCCAGGTAACAGTATATACAAATCAGAAAAACGGACATCACCTTGTTCCGCCTTCTGCAGTTGCAGGTATGACAGACTGCTTCCTGTTAGTGTGGCAACATCCAAGTGAACTAAGGCAAGCAAGAGTAATAAACACATACCAACTAAACAGGAGACTGCTAGGAAGCAAGGAGCAATGGAGCATGGTTCCAACCCATAATACTCTGAGCAACCCAGTTAACCCTTTATGACCATTTTACTGCAGCCAGCAAGTATGTGAATTTCCTGAGTAGGAAAGGAAGGGTAAATATTGCTTTAATTTACAGGACGTTTGATCTTGCTGCAATGGAAGGTTCAGCTTGACAAAAATGGGAGGAAACAAGTGGACTGTCTTTCGGGTTTCATAGCCATCACACTAGGATTTATATGATGCTTGTAAATGTTACAGAATAGGCAACTTGTTTCCTCTGTCTTTATATACACCTTGGATAGTGTCAGCATAAACTTCCTTATGATTATTTAGTATCATTTGTTATCAAGGTCATGACATATCTCCCAAACACCACAGTGTTGATTCCTCATTCTGTTTTGAAATGTAACATCATACTCTGGCTAAACAGCAGTACAATGAAAAATGGGGGAATGTCAAGCAGCAATGTGGTCAATGCAACCCACAGTACCGTCACTTTAAGATCTGGTTGTGCAGCTCAGTAAGCAAACAGTGTGCACTAGTCTAGAGTAAGATGGACTACAGATAAATTATTAAGGTTTTCTAGGAGGCGGATGGGATATTTTCATGTAGACTGCAATGCGTGTCAACACATACAGCAAAAGGATAAACAGGCTTGGGCCAACTTGATGAAAATTGATAGTGACTTGTACATCCCTAGTCATAACCAGTCATATCCAGATTAAGGCAGCTTCAGCCAGCAATTTCCAGAATAATCCTACATAACACTTCCCAGGCTCCCCGATCATTAATATGTGTTGATCTGGGAAAGAGTTTTAATTTGCTGATTCAGGGGTTCCAGGAATTGCCAACTGAATAATCAGAGGAGAAACTTTTTCATTTTCATTTTGTACTGAAGCACACGAAAGGCTGAGAGGTAATTGCTGGAATCCTTGCTCTAGAAATTCAGCCTGAAAATATAGGTATCTGTTTTAGTCTGATTAGTAACATCTATGTATGACAAAATGATTTAGCCCCAGGATAAAATTTTCAAAAGCACCCGAGTCTCCTAAGCACATTTGCCAATGTTAGACTCAGTGTGCAGTCTGAAAGCTGAAGCATTTTAAACACAGTATCTGTTATGATCCTGTAACCAAGGATCATAACAGATTTTCTTCCGTCAGAAAAGTCAAGGAAGCAGCACAGCAATAACATACATTTCTAAACAAGTATTTCAAATAGAAGCTAGACAATCTGGAGAAACTTGGTCTCTTGTTACAAAGGTTTTTCAACCCCAGCAACATTTGCTTCACAATATCATGGCCGAATGGCATCCCCAAACAGCCCATGATTTGGGAGAGAACACATGGCAGGAGATAGCTTGTTATGATGCAAAGCAACCAGCCGTCTCCTGCTATCCTTGCTCTAGGGATGCGATTGTGGAGCATGATGCCTTCGAGGCAGGTGATGTGACACACTGTGATGTAGTCATCATGGTAACACAACACCAAACCTACTGAACCTAAGCTTGCTTAACTTCAGTTCCTTCAGCTAACTCCAGAAGGGCTGCTGTGGATGGCTATCAAGATCTTCCAAATAGATCTTCCTATGCTAATCTCTGGTTCTGGAACAGTTAAAGTTCAGTTGGGATTTTGACCGAATTCCTTCTAGATGTTTCTAGTGAAGGCAATATATTGATCCAAATTCACCCCGGTGAAGCTCTGAGTTTGAATTTGGTCCACTCGTTTTAACAACCAGAAAAAAAGCAACTGCCGCTCGTTCTAAATGCATGGCACATGAGCTGTGTTGCTGCCCAGTAAAGAAGAGAAAAGAGAAGGGGAAAAAATAGTGTATTATTATTTAATATATCAATGCGGTGTTGTTGTTTGTCTTTTAAGTTAAAAGATGACCATGACATCACTGATTGGTTAGGTTTCTGTGAACACATGAGTGGCTCATCAGGCCAATTTGAGCTTTGAACAGTCTGTGGCACACTGAACAACAGATGCCACTATGGGGTACTTGATTAACAGCAGACATGCTGCTGTTATGAGATTTATGCTGCTAGTGCTTCTGCTCTTCCTCAGCAGTTCTCTGCTCATAGACTGTGGCTCCAATATGGATGAGACTTCACCAAGTAGAAGGATCATGAGCGAAATTTTTCCAAACTTCCAAATCATTCCAACCTTGAAATGCCTCAAGGATAATTTGAGGGAGTCTTTGAAATGTTTCTTCTGGCCTCCCTGAGAACGCTTTACCTCCTTTAGCTCACCATAAAAGAGCTTCGTTGGCAGTCGCTCATCTGACATCCTGGTGACATCGCCTGCCCGTCTCATCTGTGATTTCATCAACAGAGTATGGATGCTTCGAATACCTGCCCGTATGGGAACTTCAGCATCCGGAATCCTGTCTTGCCATCTTATCCTCATCAGTTTCCTCAGATGGCCTATGTGAAAGTGATTCAGCTTCATAATATGGCATCTGTACACCATACAGGTTTTGCATGTGTACATCAAAGTTGGCAATGTGATGGCTTTGTAGATCTTCAGTTTTGTTTGTTGACGAATGCCTCTGCGCTCCCACACATTTGCACATAGTGTGCCAAAGGCCACACTTGCTTTGGCAATTCTGACGTTGGCTTCGTCATCAGTGCAAACCGCATGTGTTGTGTACTGCCAAGGTAGGTGAACTGTTCCACTGCCTGTAGGATTTGGCCATTCACCGTAAAAGCAGGCAGGCTTTCGATAAGGCTTCCCTGCTGCAGGCTGGTACATCACTTCTGTCTTCCTGATGTTGATTGTGAGACCAAAATTGTCACAAGCAGAAGAGAAATAGTCCATGCTCCGCTGTATGTCAGACTCAGATTTGGCATTCAGGGAACAGTCATCAACAAACAGAAGATCACGAACAGTCACTTCCTGAACCTTTGTCTGTAGTCTTTTCAGATTGAAAATTTTAAGGCAGGGGTTTATGGGGAAAAATAGCCATCAGTACGGTATCTGATGCCAATCACGGTGTCACAATCACAAAAGGCATCTATAAGCATGGCAGAAAACTTCATGTTGAAGAGGGTTGGGGCCAATACATTGGTAACTGGGAGTGGTTCAGATGACTCACCGTCATCCATAACACGAGCAAGCATGCCATCATGGAATGCGTTATTATCAAATAGTAGTATCTTACGTCGATAGAATGTCTAGATCTTAAAATTCTTTCGAGACAGATACACAAGCTGTAAAGTGGGGTCATTAAAGAGAGGAGAGAAAGATTCCATCCTCTAGCCCTCACACAACATCCTCCACTCCCCAGGTTTAAAGGAAAAAAGAAAGCCTTTTTGAAAGGAATAAACAAGATTTACCTTCAGTTCTGGTATCTGTTACTATAGTACCACATCTGTATGTCTACTAGTAGGTTTTCTATAGTGCCCTCACCGTATTATATAAATACTCCTAAGTAAATTAGATTGGCATAGGAAGATACCTTGTAGACCTCATGGAGTCTTCTGTTCTTTGCTGGGTATACAAGGCTTCGCTTAAGATATTCCAGTAAAAGAAAAAAAGCTTGATCAAAGAAAAGGATCTTGCAATGTGTCCTAAAGCTGGTTGGACTCTGAATAAGTCTGATTTCCTTTGGAAATTCATTCCACAGCTTACTTGCCTCATCTGAGGGTGCTTTATCTTTGTCCAGGTTAAGCTACATTGTCTCAGAAGAGTACAAATGTTTTGTAGGCTCACAAATGGGGATGTGGAAGCTGCTGTAGTTGGCACCTGACCTGTTAATGGCTTTGAAGATCAAAGCTAAGGTACTAAGCTGGCAATAAAGTGGACTGGGAACCAGCAGAGGGACTAGTGATGGATGTGCTTAATGGCAGCCTGCCCCACTGAGGAGGCAGTAGTCACATTCTGTACAAGCTGGAGCCTCTGCATTGCTCCCACCTTCAACTCCAGTTACAATGAATGATAGCAACTCAGTCTGCAGTTGATGAAAGCATAGATCACTCTGATCCTTGTCTAGAAGGAAGAGACAATGTTTCTTTGCAAGCTGGAGGGGGAAGAAAGCAATTTTTACCATTTATAGTAACTGATCTGCTCTGTTCAATGCTAATTTGAACAGAAGGACCTCTGCTAACAAATGAGGAATGGATTCCTTCAATATAAGGGGAGGACATTAATGTGGCCAGTCTTCAAAGTGTTCCTCTTCAAAGAGCATGAGTTCTGAATTTTTCTAGGTTCAAATTGAGCCATGTGTTCTTTAACTGGGAGCTGATCTCTTGTGGGCATTGTGATATCCTTACCTAAGCTGTGGTTTCATCTGTGGAAACTGAAATATAGAACTGAGTCTCATCAGTGTGTTATCATGTTATATCATTTCTTAGGGTATGTCTTCGCTGCTACGGTGGCAGGGATTGATGCAGTGGCATCGATTGAGCAGGGCTGTGTAGACCCACTCAGTCGATCGGAGAGTGCTCTCCAGTAGACTCAATCCACCTCCCTGAAAGGAGTAAAGCTATGCTTATGGGAGGGTGTCTCCCACTGATGTAGTGCCGGGAAGGCATCGCATACATGAATGTAAGTATGTTGGCAGGAGATAAGAAAGCTACGTTATGTAGCTTGTATATCTCCTGTTGACTGTTGCCACCTTGTTAATTGTGGTTTTTCTCTGAAAGGTGGCTCTGTAAAAATAGCATTAGTCAGCCCATGCATCCTTAATTCAGCCATCTTGTGCATATGTATCATGATACAGTCTTGAACTAGATGACCACATGCTATTTTTTCCCCATAAGACCCCTGGCTCAAACTGCTAGACAAGATTAAGTACAGACATTGCTGCCAGCTCCACCTATAATCTGGGTAATTCTGAATGAAAGTGCCATTTTACAACTGAAAACCTAGAGCTGGCTGTCAGATAAATTACATCTTTGTTGTGCTACACTTTTATTGGTCCTGAGATCTACCGGAACTTCATAGAATGTCACTGAAGTATTTTGAGATTCTCAGATAATAGACACCATTGGTAACATTTTCTAATGCTTACTATTTTAAATGCTACAGTTTTTGAGTGCCCAGATTGAAAGAAGGGCTGAACACCTGCAGTTCCCATTGATTTACATTGGCATCAGAGGTGCTCATGTTTTAGAAAATCAGGCCCAAAGTGTTTCAAAGCTGAGTATGCAAAATCAGGGGCCACTTTTGACCCTTATGTAAATACAAAGTTGTTATTATTATTGTTATTTATTGGGCACTTAATGAAGAGAGAAACCAGCCAGATTTACCTGGAAAAAAAAACATTAGAAACACATTGTCTTGGAATACATGATGTGTTGTAGTGCTGGCTAAAACTCAAGATTTCTGGTTTAGGAGATATTTCAAAATTTTTTTTTAAATTTGGTTTAATTCTGATTGGGAAAGAAACTAAATTTTTCAAGATTTCTCATGAACCTGAAATTCCAGAATGGTGTTTGGGAAACAGCAACAAATGGTGTTTTTTAAATTAAATATGCTCTCTGGGTCCAGTAACTGCTGCGTGAAATTCACATTTTTGTCAGTTTAGCAGAGGTAAAACTGACAAGAATGTCAATTTAAGAAAATAAGAACGGCCATACTGGGTCAGGCCAATGGTCCATCTAGCCCAGTATCTTGTCTTCTGACAGTGGCCAATGCCAAGTACTTTAGAGGGAATGAACAGAACAGGTAATCATCAAGTGATCCATCCCCTGTCGCCCATTCCCAACTTCTGGCAAACAGAGGCTGGGGATACCCAGAACATGGAGTTGCATTCCTGACCATCCTGACTAATAGCCATTGAGAGGCCTACCTTCTATGAACTTATCTAATTTTTTTTAACTGACTTATAGTTTTGGCCTTCACAACATCCTCTGGCAAAGAGTTCCAAGGTTGACTGTGCATTGTGTAAAGCAATACTTCCATTTGCTTGTTTTAAAACTGCTGCCTATTAATTTCATTTGGTGACCTCTACTTCTTGTGTTATGAGGAGTAAATAACACTTCCTTATTTACTTTCTCCACACTAGTCATGATTTTCTAGCTGTTTATCATATTCCCCCTTAGTTGTCTCTTTTCCAAGCTGAAAAGTGCCAGTCTGATTAATCTTGCCTCAGATAGAAGCTGTTCTATACCCCTAACCATTTTAGTTGCCCATTTCTGTACCTTTCCAATTCCAATATATCTTTTTTGAGATGGTGCAACCAGATTTCAACATAGCATTCAAGATGTGAATGTACCGTGGATTTATATAGAAAAAATACTATATTGTCTGTCTTATTATCTATCCCTTTCCTAATGTTTCCCAACATTCTGTTAGCTTTTTTTACTGCCGTTGCGAATTGAGGGGATGTTTTCAGAGAACTATCCACAATGACTTCAAGATCTCTTTCTTGAGTGGTAACAACAAATTTAGACCCCCTCATTTTATGTGTATAGTAGGGATTATGTTTTCCAATGTGTATTACTTTGCATTTATGGACATTGAATTTCATCTGCCATTTTGTTGCCCAATCATCCAGTTTTGTAAGATCCCTTTGTAATTTTGCAGTCTACTTTGGACTTAACTATCTTGAGTAGTTTTATATCATCTGCAAATTTTGCCCCCTCACTGTTTTCCCCCTTTTTCCAGATCATTTATAAATATGGTGAACAGCACTGGTCCCAGTATAGACCCCTGTGGAACACCACTATTTACCTTTCTCCATTCTGAAAACTGACCTTTATTCCTGTCCTTTGTTTTCTATCTTTTAATCAGTTACTGGTCCAGGAGAGGACCTTCTCTCTTCTCCCATGACATCTTACTTTGCTTAAGAGCCTTTGGTGAGGGATCTTGTCAAAAGCTTTCTGAAAATCTAAGTACATTATATCATGCCGGATCACAGCAGCTGCTAGGCTTCCTTGGTCTGGGGCTCCAGGGAAGCTCCACCATGTGGCTTGACCTGGGCTAGGGGTTTGGTACTTCCAAACTCCAGAGCCAGCTGACCCCCCGGGCTACCCAATCAGGAGTTAGGTAAGACACGGAGTCAACTTGGTTGGCAGTCTGGAAGCTTTAGGGTTCCCAATCTGAGGCAATCTGCATGATATAGTTGTTTTAGAGCCTTGGACCTAGAACCTGGGGTACCTTGTCTCAAAGCAGTTTGTATGGCAGGGCGGCACCAGAGTCCTGAACCCGAGAAGTCTGGGCTCCCCAGGAGCCATCCAGGCTAGCTGGCAGGAAATCAGGCAGTTTCTCCCTGCCTGGCAGACAAGTTTCCATCGGAACCCTGCCTACAATGTAACAAAAGTTCTTCAAACTCAAACTGTTTTGCCACGATATTTTGCATTCAACAAACTAGCATTCAAGCTAGCTTGCTGAGATGTACTTACATTTCATAGAGCACATACATGTATATGTCTGTGTGGAGCAAGGGGGTAAATAAATCTTTCTGTTCAATGGCACTTGTAGCAGTTTGAGTAAATATTGCCCTTCATTAGAAAGCAGAAGGTGAGAGTGGTATCAGAATGAGTAAGATAAATAGGGAGCACATTCTCTCTCTAACTCATTATACATAAAGACCTAACAATTAGCTCCGGTGGCTACATTAATAGGAGGTGTTTAATAACTACTCTAAGCTGAACAATACCCTCTAAAATCAGACACTGACACAGAACAGTTAGTGAGTAGGCAGATCTTTCCTTCACATACGCATTATGCAAGTTGGGCAGAAAAGGAAACCAAATGCTATTGCTCAGTATTGTCTTTGGAAGCAATTATGTGGAAAACTGTTCAGAAAAATATGCATTAAAAAAGAATCTCTCGCCAAGAATAAAATGTAGTGAAAGGTAGATCAAGGGGAGCTCAGAGCTCTCTGTTGCTAGACTGAGATGAACAAAACCGGCTTGATACCTTGGGGCCAGCCGATCTGGAATTCCCTTCATCATAAGCAGTGTTTCATTTTGCCTAAATATGTCATGCTGGTGAATCCTGAGGTTAATTATTAGATTATTCTAATATACATCAAAGGCTTTCGGAGGCTCCTGAGTCTTCACAGTTTAATATGTTCATTTATCAGGAGCAGGTAGGAGAAATGAAAACTAATTAAATGATTTTTTAAAAGTCTTTTAAAATTATCTATTATTTCCAAGTCCTATTCATGGAGCTGCCTCAGTGATACAGAAGGACGTGCGGTATGCTCCTCAAGGGGAGACCTGTGTTCCAAGGATGGTGCTCACTGATTCGCACTCTTTGACCTGGGCTGGGGAGTAGGGCACTGTGAACTTTTTGCATCCAAACATGACACTAAGCAAAACTCACCTGGGACCTGAGCCAGTGCCCATTGAAGTCAATGGGCCTTTCCTTTGGAGCCTTTCCTTTGATTTCAATAGACTTTGGATCAGACCCTTGGTTTCTGGATTCAGGCTAGCCCTAGCTTTTACATTCTCACCTCTTTACAATTGGCCTAGGATCCCCAGAACTAAATGGTGCTGTGGTTTTCTATTCCCCTGCATTCCTAATGTTGGCAGGGACAGCCATCTGGCTCTCAGTCTTGAACTTCAGGAAGCAACTAGCTGACCTCTAAATCTTGGTGAACTGTCTTTGGGGGAGTTTTTGGACAGAGAGCAACAAGGTGTCCATTTTACATTTTGATTCCTATTAGAGGAATACCTCTAGTCCCCTTGTTGCCACTTATCAAGGCCTTATTTCCTCGGACTAAAGATGATATACTGCCAATATGCAAAATGATATACAACTGGAGGAATGCAGATGATCAGGATTACTTTGTGTTCTGGTATGTTTCAGTACCAAAACGTGGTAAAAGGACTTGATAAGCAGCAACAGATGTATCATAGGAAGTTTTCGCTGTTGTAGCCAAGCAGCATAAAGATGTGCAAGTCATCTGAGTCCACAGAAGACATGAGAGGAATGTAGTGGGAACTGCCTACTTTCTGGAACCTAAAATTCCACAGAGGGAGTGGGCCAGTTAGCCACTATCTGAAGACATCAGAAGGGAAATACAAGGAGCAGATTACTCCAACCTTAACTCAAGACATGTATTGGTAAGAAGAGAACATGAGCCTGTTGGTGGGAAAGGGAATTATGATGGATGTGAAGCTCTCTGTTCTCATTGCAAAATCACTGAGTTTTGCTTGAGTTTCTCTAAATTTGTGACTACCTAATTTTGGATGAGTCGGATGAGGCATGTATTGAAGGAAAGGAATGGGGTGATGTAACTGGAAAAAGTCCTTCAGGGAGGAGGCATCTTTGTAGCTGAAGATCCTGAGTTTTATTCCCAGTGTCAGATTTGTGCAATTTGGCCGGCAATTGTGTTGACCCTTGTTTGTGGGCATAGATTTATTACATGTACATAGTACTTTTAAGCTTCTAGGTGGCACCTTGGGACCTCAGCTGGTGATCTGGAGGGGGTGCCTGCTCTGGAGCCGCATTGTGTATGGGTATTATGAGGAAGAATAACAGCATCGGCGTGGCTAGGACAATCTGTCTAGTGTCCATGCCGTATTTAGTTGTTATGCCCTTTATTTTTAATACAGAACATCTGTCCCTAATTCCAGCATGCCTTTGAAAAAAGAACCTGCTTAACCTTTCAGTATCCTTCCTTCCAAGAATAAGTAGTAAGTATTCATGTCACTAATGAATGGTGTTTTGGTCCATAAACTCCAATCTCACTGTGAAGTGACTGTAATTTCCATTGGGTGCAGAAATGTCTGAATTCTAGATTACCTAGCTCTTTTTGCATGAAACAGAGTGGGTTAGGAAAATCTATGTGCTTTTCTTATTGTGCAAGTGTACCAGAAACACTACAGCACCATCCCCAGACTGATTAAAATGAAAACAAGAAGGCACATTTCCCCAGCTGCACAGATATGCACACTGATAATGCAAAGATTTTTTGACCATTATGCTTCTCTGAAGATCTTTTAGTATCTAGATAGGCACCTTAGAAACACCTTAGATACATAGCCAGATATTGATAATGCATGGATTATTCTACTGGTCTTAGTGTAGCTGAATAACAAACAAAATTTGCTCCCACTCTACTGGTTCTCTGCTACAGTAAAGAAACACTAAAGTCAATTTATGATTCAATTCCTCTGTGACTATACCTCCATGTTTTATTCTCTTCTGTCTCTCTTGCTCAGCCATATATACCCATACACACTCCTTTTTCTACTTTTAAAATCTCCTTCAATCTGAAAATGACCGAAAGGCTAAGATTTGAAAGCACATTTGCAATCAAAAGGTTTGTGCTCCTTTTTTTAAAAAAATCATTGAAAAGAACATTTTATGAAAAGGTCTGCAATGTCCCAAAGCTATGTCTCCCCAGTGTCATGGGGCGGGTAGGGCAAGGTATACCAAGGAAATGTCTCAAAATTAAGTTCTGTATTTGCTCAGTTACCAGAAATAATAACTTCACCTGCAACTAGGATATTTACAAGTGTGTGGAAAGTAAACTCAGGAAATTAACTGTTTACTTCATATCTGCTCCTTGTAATAGGCTCACATTGGGCATTGACTATCTGTGTATAATCCAAATGTTTTGTAGCATAGAGAAGCAGACTTACTTGTAGCATGTCTGCACTATCAGAAATTTATTTGACGACTACGTCAATTACTTTTGGCACTAAGTTTTCTGTGGGTTGCCTTCTGATTGATCTTTTGGTCAGCTGTAACTATTTCTCCTTC
The DNA here is from genome assembly GCA_007922155.1 of Mesoclemmys tuberculata. Lineage (NCBI taxonomy): Eukaryota > Metazoa > Chordata > Testudines > Chelidae > Mesoclemmys > Mesoclemmys tuberculata. Next base: position 74,644,825 of record ML675601.1, read on the forward strand.
AGTGTATATTCTTCTGGATTTATTGACTGTATTGACTGTCATAAATCATGCATTTTTTTAATTCCTCTGGAGATATTGATTTGGTCAGAATTATTCTTAATTATTGATTATTCTTTCTCATTCCCAGGCAGTAGGAGCCATTGCTGAGCAATGCCCTCAGTTACAAAAGAGCTCCATCAGCACCAGTCTTGATCTGTGAGATGCCATTTGAGGATTTAACTTACCAACAAAACATCGGTTTCTGTATATGTTGTATGACATGCAAATTGTTTTCTGTGACACTTTTTGATGACTGGGTTTGTTTCAATGCTCTTGAATTGCTAATGCTGCATAGGATTCTGCAGAAGCTGTTTGTATGTTAATGTGTCAGATACTGATGCTGGTCACACAAGATCCCATGTAACAGCTTAATCATCAATCTTCCGGTGCTATAGTGCTTCTAAGGGAATTAGTAGATAGGGAAGGAAATGGCATAATGCCTTTTTTGCTGTCTTGCAATATCTAAAGGGAGCCTGAAATTAAGGTTTTTTTTTTAAAAAATGTTTTTTTTAAAAAAAAAACTTAATATCAGTAATGCCATATCTTGTTTGTCCTGATTTTTGCTGGAGATTTCCTTGGAGGATGCAGAGAAGTGGATTTGGAATTTTCTCAGCCTTTAATTGAGGGCCTGGGAGTGTTAAATGTTTGAACAAGTGGAAGAAAAGATCTTTGTGAAAATGCCTTTGAATTAACTAGTTGGTAACAAAAACACACAAAACCCAAAGTTTTCAGTGGTCTTATTAACAACCACTTGTCTTTCTTAATGGGTTTTCACTTCCTTAATATTTGTTTGGTCATAATTGTACTTGCTTTCCAGTCTTCTACAGAATCTTCCAGGAAAACAAGACCTTTAATTTTCTTTTTCTTTTTTTTAAGGAGAAAAAAATAGTTTTCAGGACTTTTTTTATTCATCACAAAGACGTGAAAATGGTACAAACCCATTTTTTCCCCCTTTAAAGATCACCTTTAAAGGTTCCTATTCCTGTTGCTGGTCCTTCACCTCAACTGTGAATGAGCCATTGTCTCTACAAACTCAGGATGTGGTCCCTATGCAATGATGCATATCAAGCAATCTTTTATTTATTTCTTTGGATGCTTTAGTGCCTGAGAGTTAGGTCTGGCCAGTATTCTGACAATCAGGGTTAATTACTATGATGCTTGTCTGGCAGGTCCCTCCTTAAAACATCTTAGCAATATTGTACCTCCTTTAAAATGATGCTAATTGTTACCTGTATGGGACTTTGACAGCATATTAGTTCCACTTTATGCAGATTGAGCACTTGCCATCTGAAGTTCCACAAACCACTTTTAGCACAGATAAAAAGATTGAAAAAGAGAATTCTCCGATAATGATTTAACCTCTGATTGGTGACTTTCTGAGGCCCGGTCTACACTTACCTTGGCGATTCGGTGGCAGTCGACAGGAGATACACAAGTGACGTAAATCACTTGCGTATCTCCCGTCGACTTTGCAGCGTCTCCTCTGCGCGGCATCCACACTGCGCTGCTCGAAGGGAACAGCGCTCCCTTCGTGCAGCACTACTCCGCTTACGGGGGTGGTTTTCCTGCATCACTTCCTGGCTCGACTGAGTGCGTCTATACAGACTGCTCAGTCGATCCAGAGCAATCGATGTGACAGCAGCGAATTTGCTGCCATCAGTGTAGACCCAGCCTGAGATACTACTTTCTTATTTGTCTGGATAGCTCACGGCATACATCACTGAATGTCTTGTTACGAATCAAAATGAAGGTAGCATAATACAGCACTTCGCTCACTTTGAATATTCAGTTTTAGGCTAATCTCTGCTGTTTGACTGAGCTTGTCTAACATTAAATCCCTTAACAAATTGTGGTCTGCTGGCAGGAGGGAGCTTCCTGATCCCAAACGCCTCACTATATTTGTATAATGGTGACTAAGTGATGCTGGAGCTGTTTTGTAATACACATTGCTAAAAGACAGAGGACTGCCATTTTTGGTATTTCTGGGGCTAGGTTTGTCCAGTTTGAGCTTAAGCTCACAAACTCATTACCGGTCTATAAAAGGAAAACAACCCTGGAAATAGCTAAACAACTCTCTGGGTGAAGTTATACTTGAGTGGCAGAATACCCAAACAGAAAGCATCACCAGCAGCCATGTACAACAGCTAAAGTCCACATGAACCCAGACACTACGCCCTGCTGTCAATGAATTGCTGCAGCCAATGGCTTGTGGAAGGAGTGGCAGATTGCAAAATTGGCATCATTGCAAAGCAATGGGACACACGATCAAGGAACTAAAAAACGGCCAGAGCTGAAACCAGGCCAAAGAGCAAGCAGGAAACCATTTCCAACCGAGAGAGATAAAAAGTGGAGACAGAACAGCTCTTTAAAACAAATAGCTCCATATTTATATGCAGATGGACAGATATACCTATGCCACAGAAAATTCCTCAGAAATACCAAAAAAAACAAAATGAGCAATTTTACTGAAGGAACAGAAATAGCTCCTGCTGTCATTGAACCAACAGCTTCTTTTAATTCTGAGTCAATGGAAAAATTGTCAAGTAGGCAGAATATATGCAACATCAAAGTTCTCCTGTAATATTTTTTTCTCTGACTACAAATTAAGCATATATCATAGGGTCAATTTGGGAATTATTTTAATGTCTCTGTATATGTGCTTTTCTAAATTCTTCTCCATCTCCTGATAGCGGGGGTGGAGGGGGACTAATGTTTTACCCCAGGACAGGCAGGCTTAACTCCCATTAGCAAAAGTGGGAGATGGATGGCAGTGGGTATTTTGAAAATGGTAATCTTTAGCTGAGATCAGCCTGTAGCCTCAGTCCCACTGAGAAGATGAGAAATGGGGCCATTCTGAATGAGCAGAATTCTTCATGAATTTCTCTGAAGGAGAAGATGTTATCTTCCAGCCTTTGTTGAGAGAGAAATTTCCAGGTAGAAAAAAAATGGCAAAAAATACCATTAATCTTAAATATTTCCTTTCCAAAACTACCCATTGTACCAGATTGAGTCAACAAAGAGGACTGGAGGGAGTGGGAAATGAGGTATGTGCATGCATGCATGCAGGGAAACATAAGAGACATAAAAGAGAGGAAAACATATGTATAGGGTGTACATATCAGCTGCTTTGCACTACTTTGGCAATGCACAGCGGCTATGAACCCTGTTTAACTCATTAGTAAGCCATGACTGCTTTGTGCTGCTCCAAAATTAAAATTAAAAAATAATGTAAGGTTGATAGTACATATCCACAAAACATTGGAAATATCATATGGTAACAGTTTATTTGAGTTTCTTGTTTACTGTGCCTATGAGAAAATTTTAATTAAAAAAACAGGAAATTCCCGGACAAAATGTTTGTGAAAATGGAGTTAAGTTTGAGAGGATAGATCAGTAATTTACAGTAATATACACTTCAAGAGTATTGTAATTGTATTACAGGGATGTTGTAATTGTAAAACCAGCATTACCAGCCTATGAAACTCAGAGTTATGGATATTCTTAATAGAAATCCAAACATATTAAAGTACAGAAATGCACAATTAGGGAACTCAAACATCCTTAAGTGACACTGTGATGGTTTAAAAATAAAAAGAGAGAGAAAATGAAATGTGTCTTTAAAAAGTTGAATCTATTCTGGTGTCACAGACAATAAAGTATATCTGAGAAGGGGGTCCTGCTTTGAGGAGGGGGATGGACTAGATGACCTCCTGAGATCCCTTCCAGCCCTAGTCTTCTATGATTCTATGAACTACACAAAAATGAGGAAGCTAGTAAAATGGAAATAAAAAGGAACAGTCACAAAAGTGAAATGCCTGCAAGCTCTATGGAAACGTTTTAAAAAAACATCAAACTAAAGACTCAAATTAAATATATACCTACAATTAAAAAAAAAACAGTAAAAGGACCAAAAAAATTCCACCATGGCTAAAAAACAGAGTAAATGAGGAGGTTAGAGGCAAAAAGGCATCCTTTAAAAATTGGAAAGTCAAATCCTGCTGAGGAAAATAGAAAGGAACATAAACTCTGGCAAATCAAGTGTAAAGCTATACTTAGGCAGGCCAAAAACGGATTTTGAAGCGCAACTAGCAAAAGGGAGCTGATGGGCAGGATCCTCTGGGAGGATAATATGAGGGGGAAAGCAGTCCAAGAGAGCTGGCTATATTTTAAAGAAACCTTACTGAGGGCGCAGGAACAAACCATCCTGATGTGCAGAAAGAATAGCAAATATGGCAGGTGACCAGCTTGGCTTAACAAAGAAGTCTTTGGTGAGCTTGAACACAAAAAGGAAGCTTACTAGAAGTGGAAGCTTGGTCAGATGACTAGGGAGAAGTATAAAGATACTGCTTGAGCATGCAAGAGTGAAATCAGGAAGGCCGAAGCATAATTAGACCAGAAATTAGACAAAGGTTTCTAACCATTAGGGGAGTGAAGTTCTGGAATAGCCTTCCGAGGGAAGTAGTGGGGGCAAATGACTTATCTGGCTTTAAGACTAAGCTTGATAAGTATATGGAGGGGATGTTATGATGGGATAGTTTAATCTGAGCAATTGATTTTGGATTATCGGCAGATAAGTCTGCTCAATGGTCTGTGGGAATGCTGGATGGGATGGGAACTGAGTTACTGCAGAGAAATCTTTTTTGGGTGCTGGCTAGTGAGTCTTGCCCACGTGCTCAGGGTTTAGCTGATTGCCATATTTGGGGTCGGGAAGGAATTTTCCTCCGGGGCGGATTGGCAGGGGCCACGGAGGTTTTTCGCCTTCCTCTGCAGCATGGGGCATGGGTCGCTTGCTGGTGGATTCCCTGCAGCTTGATGTCTTCAAATCTCATTTTTGAGGATTTCAATAACTCAGTCATGGGTTCGGGGTTGTTATAAATGTGTATGGGTAGGGTTTTGTGGCCTGCCTTGTGCGGGAGGTCAGACTAGATGATCATATTGGTCCCTTCTGACCTATGAGTCTATGAGTCTATGAGTCTATAATTGGAGTTGCAGCTAGCAAGGGACATAAAAGGTAACAAGAAGGGTTTCTACAGGTATGTTAGTAACAAGAAGAAGGTCAGGGAAAGTGTGGGCCCCTTACAGAATGGGGGAGGCAACCTAGTGACAGATGATGTGGAAAAAGCTGAAGTACTCAATGCTTTTTTTGCCTCTGTATTCACAGACAAAGTCAGCACCAGACTACTGCAGTGGTCAGTACAGAATGGGGAGGCAGTGAGCAGCCTTCAGTGCTGAAAGAACAGGTCCAGGACTATTTAGGAAGGCTGGACATACACAAGTCCATGGGGCAGATGCAGTGCATCCAAAGGTGCTGAAGGATTTGGCTGCTGTGATTGCAGAGCTACTGGCCATTATCTTTGAAAACTCGTGGTGATAAGGGGAGGTCCCAGATGATTGGAAAAAAGAAAATATAGTGCCCATCTTCAAAAAAAGGAAAGAAGGAGGATCCAGGGAACTATAGACCAGTCAGCCTCACCTCACTCCCCGGAAAAATCATGCAGCAGGTCCTCAAGGAATCCATTTTGAAGCAGTTGGAGGAAAGGAAGGTGATCAGGAACAGTCAGCATGGATTCATGAAGGGCAAGTCATATCTGACCAATGTGATTGCCCTCTATGATGAGATGACTGGCTCTGTGGATATAGGGAAGTGGTGGATGTGATATAGCTTGACTTTAGCAAAGCTTTTGATAAGATCTCCCACAGTATTCTTATCAGCAAGTTAAAGAAGTATGGGTTGGATGAATGGACTATAAAGTGGATAGAAATCAGGCTAAATCAGTGATCTTGGGACCGGTTTCGTTCAACATCTTCATTAATGATCTGGAGGATGGGGGTGGATTGCACCCTCAGCAAATTTGCAGATACTAAGATGTGGGGGAGTGGTAGATACACTGTAGGGCAGGATAAGATACAGAGTGGCTTAAGCAAATTAGAGGATTGGGCCAAAAGAACTCTGCTGATGTTCAACAAGGACAACTACAGAATCCTGCACTTAGGACAGAAGAATCCCATGCACTGCTACAGACTGGGAACCAACTGGCTAGGCAGCAGTTTGGCAGAAAAGTATCTGGGGGTTACAGAGGACAAGAAGCTGACTATGAGTCAACGGTGTGCCCTAATTGCCAAGAAGGCTAACAGCATATTAGCAGGAGCATTGCCAGCAAATCGAATGAGGTGATTATTCCCCTCTATTTGGCACTGGAAAGGCCTCATTTGGACTACTGTATCCAGTTTAGGCCCCCCCACTATTGAAAGGATGTGGCCAAATTGGAAAGAGCCCAGCAGAGGGCAACAAAATGATTAGGGGGCTGGGAGCACATGACTTATAAAAAGAGGCTGAAGGAAGTAGGCTTGTTTAGTCTGCAGAAGAAAAGAATGAGGGGGGATTTGATAGTAGTCTTTCACTACCTGACCAGAGGATAGTTAATGTGACACCAACTTTTTTAAAAAAAGGTTCCAGGGGTGATCCTGGCAATTACAGACCAGTAAATTTAATGACAGTACCAGGCATATTGGTTGAATCTATAGTAAAGAAGAGTAATATGAGAAATGTATATGAGCATTATTTTTTGGGGAAGAGTCAACATGGCTTTTGCACACAAAAATCGTGCTTCGTTAATCTATTAGAATTCTTTGAGAGGGATCCACAAAAGTGGACAAGGATGATCCAGCAGATATAGTGTACCTGGACTTTCACAAAACCTTTTATAAGACACCTCACCAAAGGCTCTTACTCAAACTAAGCACTCATGTGAATCTCTCATGGATCAGTAACTGGTTAAAAGACAAGAAACAAAGGATAGGAATAAATGGTCAGTTTTCAGAATGGAGAGAGGTAAATAGTGTTGTCCCCCTTGGATCTGTACTTGTACCAATGCCGTTCAACATATTAATAAATGACCTGGAAAAAGGGATAAACAGTGAAGTGGCAAAGTTTCCAGATGATACAAAATTACTCAAGATAGTTAAGTCCAAAGTAGATTGAGAAGAGTTACAAAACGTTTACAAAACTGGTTGATCGAGCAACAAAATGCAGATAAAATTCAATGATAAATGAAAAATAATGGATACTGGAAAACATAATCCCAACTATACATGCAAAATGATGGGGTCTAAATTAACTGTTACCATTCAAGAATGACATTTGGAGTCATTGTGGATAGTTCTCTGAAAACATCTGATCAATGTGCCGGGGCAGTCAAACAAAATGTTAAGAACCATTAGGAAAGGGATAGATAATAATACAGTAAATATCATAATGCCAGTATATAAATCCATGGTACACCCACATCTTGAATAGTGAGTGCAGTTCTGGTCACCCCGCTCCAAAACGATATATTAGAATTGGAAAAAGTACAGAGAAGGGCAACAAAATGATTAAGGGTATGGTACAAATTCCATATGAGAAGAGATTAAAAAGACTTGGACTGTTCATCTAGGAAAAGTGACAGCTGAGGTGAATATGATAGAGGTCTAACAAAATTGTGAATGGTATGAAGAAAGCAAACAAGGAAGTGTTATTTACCCCTTCATATAAGAAAAGAACCAGGGGTCACCTATTGAAATTTACAGGCATCAAGTTTAAAACAAACAAAGGAAATACTTCTTCATGCAATGCATAGTTAACTTGTGGAATTCATTGCCAGAGGATGTTGTGAAGGCCAAAAGTATAAAAGGGTCCAAAAAAAGAATTAGATAAGTTCATAGAGGATAGGTCCATCAATGACTATTAGCCAAGATAATCAGGGATGCAACCCCGTGCTCTGGGTGTCCCTATGTCTCTAACTGTCAGAAGCTGAAACTGGATGACTGGGGATGGATCACTTGATAATTGTCCTGTTCTGTTCATTCCCTTTGAAGCATCGGGGACTGGCACCTGTTGAAAGATAGGATACTGGGCTAGATGGACCATTGGTCTGAACCAGAATGGCCATTCTTGTGTTAGGTAAAGCAGGAACTGAAAATATGGCTCTCAAGTATCAATTTGCATCCACAGCGTCTATAATTGCATGCCTAGTTATTCATATACAGTAATTACATTAAATATAACACAAGCAATACTATTAAAAACCATTTTTCAGCCAAAATGACCTCCTTCTGCTAAGATCTTTTATAAGTGACCTGTGAGTAATCTTCATAGTTAATTTCCTGCTTATAAAATTAAATACTGTACATTCAAATCAGAGCATAGGAACCAGTAGTTGATACCATTTGACCAACTGAGCAACTGCATAGTGGTATGTAGCCTTTCAGTGACTCCACCGTACCAGATCCAGGCAATAAATCAGCAAATAGTTCTACTTAAATAACATTTAATAAGTTAATTAAAGCCATAGGAATGACCAATAAGGAAGCTGAATAAATACATCTCTGTATTCAGAATATTATGCAATAAATATCAAGGTGTAAAGGCAAATGAATCTCAGCTCTGTTTTTTACTCTGCTTTGAGAACAGGGGAAAACTCCATAGCACAATGCTTTTCCATTTCTTAAGATTTGAACACGGTCGTGATTATTTCTTTATATGGGAAGTGGGAGGAGGGCAGGGGGATGGCTTGGCCATCTGCTCTGAACACTGATCCATTCCCTGTGAGAATCATCTTTAATTTTGACTCAATGAACACAGGATGGAAAAGACACCTCCCGCTCCCTCACAAGGCCTAAAACACAATGTCTGGATGCTGTCAACAGACACCAGTCCCTCACAGGCTCCTAGCCTACAATGTTCCATATTTAGCTCATGACAGAGCATCATGGAGGCACATAACATGGTTAGTGGCCACTATACTGTCCAACTAGCAGCATGAGAACTAGTCAGCCTAATCATTTTCAAAGGGGCATAGGGCAGCTAAATGCCTAAATAGCAGTTCGGTGCCTGACTCTTGTACCTTTATTTGAAAATCTCAATATATATCTTAATATACCACACAGTGCATATTAATAATCATGATGGGAAGAACCTTCTGTTGTACCTAATACTAAATGATAGAGCAAAATTTAATATAATACCTTTTGGACAACACAAGATAAAAGTTTGGGAAGGACTTGGAAAAAAGAGGCGGATAGCACAGTGAGGAAATGTTAACATTTTTGTGAGCTTATTTGAGGAAAGAATTCAGTTAAACCTCACCAAATTCCTGATTGCTGCATTCAAAATAAAACAATGATTTACACTTCTTTTGGCTCATGATGCCTCATCTGTCTCCTTGTATTTTTCTGTCTCCTTGTATTTTTCCATCCACTCAAGTGCTTCAAATTACAGCTTGCCTTATGCTGTCCACTGCTATAGTATAGAATAGTACAGAATAACTTGTGTATGATGTACTTGAAAGTTCTATGTACAGCTTGGTTTGCTACTGCACCACACACCTGGTGCATTATGCATAAAAATGACATGATTAATCAATAAACTTGGGTATATTATGTATGAAAATATTGTGATTAAGGGGCCAGGTTCTGCCAGCCTTACTCAGGGCAGAGTAAGGTCCTGAGGTCATCATGAAACATCTCTCTCATAATTTCCCAATGGGTGCATGTGGCATTGATCTGTCATGGTGTATTCTACAATAAGATAAGAGCCCCCCTCACAAGGATGTAATAATGGAATTTCAGTAATATAATATAATATAATATAATATAATATAATATAATATAATATAATATAATAAAATGCCTGGGGGCCAAAGAAAGAAATGTGGGAACAGAAAGAGTAGATTTGAGGAGCTAAATGTACTGAGGAGTTGGAGAAGACCTTCTCCCTTGGAAGGTGGGATGAAACTCACATAAAAATCTGATGTTATCCAACAATAAATTTTGATCAGAATGGTCAGGCTGTGCTGTTATCCAAAAGGTATCTTTTGTCATAACTAATACCTTTGGGGAAAGTTTTGGGCCTCCATTACTATTTATTTGGCTTAGTAGTGAAACTAACAAGATGCCTAGTCCTTCTAGTGTGCATAGTCCAGTAGTACTTCACTCTGGGACATTTTGACACAATTTGCTGAGTAAATGAAGCGACTTATACTGATGGCACTATTTCTGAAAAAGGGAAAGGGTCTGCACGGGAATGCTGTTGAGCTAGAGAGGTCTCCATTTCAAAATTGTCAGTTCCAAATATGCTGTCTGATATTTGGCATAAAATTGTTTAATCAACATGCAGGAGTCTAATCTTAAATGTACAGCATATTAGTTTAAAGATTGCACAATACCGTTTCTTTACCAAAGCCACATCCTGTTCTTGTCTTACAATATCATTCTCTCCTACCTCTTCCTGTTGCACTAGAACCATTCCCATAATTCTGATTTAATTGTATAGTGTTTAAAAATTTCAAAATCACCGTAAAGAGAAACATCAAGTTGTCTTTATCACGTATAGCCAGAAATGTTATCACTACTACTTTGTTTGTTATAGTATATAACTTTCTTATATTGTAATTCCTATAGCATTCAACTACTGTGTTCTCAGAGCAGAGTCTAGAGACCACTCAGCCCCCAGAAGACTGAGAATATTAACATCGCATTTAAAAGTTGGTACAATAAAAGATATTACCTCACCTATCTTGTCTATATGGACTCCTGGGATCGATGTCACCAACAACAGGCATACATTTTTTCCTCTTGGAAGCTTGTGGGTTTTGAGAATTCTGGAGAAAGTCTTTTCACACTATTAAAGTCTTCTTGTTTTCTAAGGTTACAAAGGAGCACCAATCCCTGCATCAGAATGTGCACTACTTTAATACAGTCTCATAAAGGCAAAATCATGATTATGGTTCTGTTTTGTTGGTGTACAGAGGTGTATTAACTGACTACTGCTATTTATGTCAGCTTCGCACTGATTTGCCTGATTCTTAGACTAATGAGGCTAGTGCAGAAGGGTGGATGAACTAGTTCTGTGGCATCTCCATGGTGGGACCCAGGAACCTAATTACTTGCAGGGAGGGAAAAGACCTCACAAAGAAGGTTTTCAGAGCACCACCATATGTAGTGGCCTGCTAGAGAGTTTATTTCTCTCACCAATACACAAAGGTCAAGAGAATTAAAGGAGCAGTGATGGAATGGTATAATAACTCCCGTGGTATAGCTTGTGAGGAGGTGGAGGAGAAAGTAACCTCCATGTCTGGTTTCCTGAAACCCCACCACCACCACCACCACCTCACTAACAGAGTTCTCTTGTGTTCTTACCTCAAATACTCTGAGATAGAGGATTATTCTTTAGCTCCAGTAGGCCCATCATCTCTGGTAGACAGCTCCATTTGTAGTTGTCAGCTGGGTCTGATGATTTGCGGCTGTGTGTCTGTCAGTACCTTCTTGGGTGACAACCTAAGAGAATCCACCCATCTTCTGGGGCTGGGTGGGGGGGTCTCTTTTCCCCAGCTTCACTCCCTGGAATCCTGTTGCTACATATGGAAGTTGCAGGGTGGAAGTCAAAGCTGGGCTGTGAGACCCGTTGAGAAGTCCATCGTTGCTGCTGGTGGATGTGGTGTTTCCATGACAGGACTCCACTCCTCTGAAGCAGATCTCACATGGAGAACATGTCCCCTACGTAATGGCCTAATCCAAAGGCCACTAAGTAAATGGAAAGACTCCATTAACTTGAATGGGCTTGGGTCATCCCCTAAGTGAGCTGCCTGGGTTATTTCTACCCCTTACATGAACACATAGTGTGTTGGGGGGGGCAAGGAGGGAGAAGGGTATAATGGAGTCTTGTCCCCCACTTATAGGGGCCCCCATAAGGGCAAAGTGGTCTGTAGTTCCCACTCTCAAAAGGTACCTACACTGCAATCTATTTAGCATGGCTACAAATAGCAGTGAAGACAGACAGTGGCATGGACTTCAGCACAGGTGAGCAACATGACTATGTACCTAGGATTCTCGGTGGGCTTATACAGCCCTAGCTGAAGCCCGCACTACCACGTCTTCACTGCTAATAGTACTTGTGCTGGCTAGATTAAAGCTAGTGCAGATATGCCTACCCGAGCTGCAGTCACACATCCAATTGCAGTGCAGACCCTAGAAGTACAGGGTTTGTCCTGATTCCTCAAGTGCTAAGTGCTCTGAAAGGGGTAAGCAGGAGTTGTAAATGTAGCCCTCTATATGCACTCACTGGCCAGCCACATGGGCTCAGTGCAGCCTTCAAGGAGGTGTAGTAGTGGGCATGTAGCCTCTGCATGTCTTGGAACGCCAGGAGGTATTCTGCCTCCAAGAGCTAAGGTGCTGTCTGGTGCTCTCTCTCGGGTGGTTTTGCTCCACGTGGCTCTTTTTAAGGTCTTGCCTAATATAGCCCTCAGAACTTTGTGTTTAAACATATGAATTTATTTTAAATATTAACTGAAGTTCCATGAATGTGCTGGCACATAAAGCCAGCTTGGTATAAAGACAGTGCAATGCAGCTCAATATTACTAGGCATGGAGACTAATGCTTAATTTAACTTCCAAGGATTTAATTATTAATTTCATGCCTACAATAAAACTGCCAACATTTGCTTTTTTTCCAAGAACTGGGCAGAAAATTTCCTTTTTCCCCTGGGATAATATTGCTGGTATCACAAAAGCAAACTAGTTTTCACTGGATTTGTCACAGAAAGCTACAGTAAGCTTCCTGAAATCATTGCTTTGTGTCACTGTGAAGGTAAAGTTGGAGGTCAAAGTTTGAAACTGAAACACTTTATGTACTGCATCAGCTGAATAAATGGTATGCCACGATCACCAGATCTTATTATGCTAACAAGAAGATTTTTGCAGATGGTGAAAAGAAGTCTGACTAAAACTCGTTTAGCTAAAAGCAAAGAAAGCTATGCTGAAGCCAAGTTAAAGGGACATGGTCAACTTAAAAGAATTCTGTCTGTTGTTTTTCTTTAAACTTACTAGTATTTCAAGAAACACTTAAGATTATTACAAATGGAAGTTTAGAAAAAATATTTGGTTCTTCCAGTTCGCATAATTTGAACAGTTTTGAATTTGAACAGACTCAAATCCTGATTCTGCCTCCTCAATACATGTGCTGTTCTCAAAAGCACTGAGTACGCTGTAGCTTCTAGTAAATGTCTTAAGCTAAATACAAATAAGCAAAGTGTAAACCGGTTTAAGGGTGTCTTTGTTAAGACGGCTACACATTGTAACTTAGTCTGTTTTTAAATTTATCTTGTTACACCAGAGAGTCTGTGTGTGTCTAGTCAGGTGTGGAGTTGAGAGGGAGGCAGGCTGTTTCACTGTATGCTGTGCCAGGGCAAGGGAGTCTGTGTAATCCCTGTTAAAGTTTCTGATCTGGGTCTGCTCCCGGCTTTTACACCCACAGCCTTTTCCTTAAAGTCCTCAAAGTCCATATTGGGGTGTTGGACCCACTGGGAGTTCAGAGTTCAAAATATTCTGCTTTGGTACCTGTGCTTACAGTGTTAGGTGAAGAAGCTCACATGTATCTGAATTACAAAATACTGTACAAAATTAAAAGCTGACTGATCATTTATCACCTTCCAAAAATTCATTTCAGTTTGGGTTTGGCTTGAATTTTGGGCAGAGCTTCAAGTCTCTTTTTAGTCTGTGTAATCTGATTCACGGTATATTTACCATGGTATATTTACTCGAAGGTGTGAATGTGACTTAATTTGTATATTTCTAAAGTAGGGAGATCATAGCAAAATGAAGGCTAGAGTTTTCCCAGTTCCTTAATCCTAAAGAAAATCAAATGTCTCAGATCTTTCCCCTAAACTACACAGCCATTTCTCTCAATATCAATGGTTCCTAATGGAAGTAAATAAAAGGATAACTTGTTTTTTGGCAGAAGATGTCCAGAATGGCAAGATCCTTTTGGAAAGAACTGTAGCTTTTGAACCTGCTTATATTTCAAGAAGAAATGTGAAGTTTTTTCACTCTTTTGGGGTTTTTAGTCAAATGATGGAAATTGGAGATCATAATTTGTTTTGAATTTGAAATAGAAAAATGGATACTAGACAGATTCCAACCCTCGACTGGATGCCTTTTATATCAGAAGGAGATTATACAATCAAAAACTGTAGCACATCTTTTATATTTTGTTTTTAATGTGAACAGTCAAAGCTTATACACAGACAGAACAGAAAAAGTTAACGCGATTCCATCATGGCCTGTTTTAACACTGTCAGGCTGTTAAAGAATACATTATCTGCATATTTTAGCCCACAATTACTCAACCTCACAACAGTGGCAAAAAGCCACGTTTTTTAAACACTCTGTTCATTGTCATATTTTCTCGTCGTCTATGGTGGGGGGTGGGAATAACAGTTTGCATTAGACAAAAAAGTTTATTTTTTCCCTTTCCATTGCAGAAATTCATGTTAATTATTCTTCTGCACCTGCCTAATGGGGCTGAAGTAATTCAATTGTCATATTGTTGTAGACTGTTGCTTTGTGTAATGTATCACCCCTGCTGTTTCACTTAAAAAAATTCTATACTCCTCCATTATTCAGCAAGGCCTAATGATTATTCCAGCATTTGTACTTGCTGCACTGTTGTTTTGATTTTAATTGACTTCACTTTTTTAATTAAGTACATTGGTTTTAACACTGTTGTTGACATGCATGGTTTTGTCTTTATCAGTATTTGCTTCCATTTGCATTCCATATCTATTGACATTTTATTTAGATTCATTCTAAAAGAATAGATAGATAGCTATTCTGCAAGGTTCATCACCAACTCAACAACTCATTTCACATATGATTCTTAACTAATGGTCTGAAAAATGTAAAAATATGCTGAAAACGTTAACTTATGCCATATCTGAGTTTGTCATGAAATTGGAAATTTTAAGAAATTCCTTTTTTTTAAAAATATAAATTACTTTAACAATTTTTTTAAAAAGCATTGTTGTAACACATATTATTATATTTTCTTACTTGCGAGGGTAAACCTAATTTGTCTTACATACAAGTTGGATGTATCATCCAAACCATTTTATATGGTTAATTTGCATCACACAGTATATCAGAACTATATTTTGAGAAATTTATATATTCTATCTGTTTTCCACTGAGCCTTCAAAACAAGGTGTGTTATTAGAAAGTCATCGGTGCAAAGGCGCACTACAGACCATGCAAAGTTATAGCCACCCATACACTTATTTTAATGATTTAAAATGAAACAATGGTAGATAAACTTGCCAAAAGATAGTTTATTTCTTCTATTCCTTAAAGACCTAGTGACAGTACTTTTAAAATGGTCCCCATAGCCTTTAAAAATACAGCAGTCAATTGATGTATCATAGGCACTATGCCCTTTAAGTACAGCCTGAAACAAAATCCTGTTGCGGAACTCATTCAAGTACCCTCTATGAAAGTATGTTTCATCTATTTATCACAGTACAGGATAATAAAGCGCTATAGATAAAATGATTCTATGGGTTTTTTTAACTGTAATATTTGATGTTGCTGAGCTGAGAGACAGGATTACTGTAAATTTAAAATTAAAAGGAATTAAATGATAATGACACACAATTTTTACAGATTTTGAATCCAAAGTGGGCACAATCCAGTCCATGAGAGTGTAAAGATAGTACACGCGTAACTTAAGATATTGCATGAATGCTCACATTTCTATTTTCTTAATGGGTACGAAGGAATGGGACCTGGCTACCATTTGATCATTCAAAAGACATAGGGTGAGGATTTAAAAGCAGGCCCTGATGCCCTGTTTGGTGCAGCCTCCCTGCCACAGCACTGATTGCTGATGAGTCACACAGCCTTCCTTCTCTTCGGGATTCTCTTTCTGCTTGGTGTTCCTGACCGGGGTTTTATATTAGCATGCCATTCATCCTAGTGATGGCATGATTGAAAGATGGCTAGTGTGACCTCACAAAGTGTTGTGATAATAGCGTTGCAATAAGCCCAGGTTTCACTGGCTTATGCAAGACCAGACACTATCAAGCTGAAGAAAACATTAAACAGAAACACATAAACATGCATATGTGAACATATATGTTTTCAACTTTAAATAGTGCTATGTTAAGAGAGCATTGAGGGTGCACTGTTAATTCAGTGCTAGGGTTGCTTATACAGATTTTACACTACCTTTCTGTTTGCATGCATTCATTATAACATTTCATTACATGGTGACCCAGTATTGCCAAACCCAACTATTCAAAAATCATGGATTGGACCTCCCCCACAAACTGAGTTTGTCTTAAAAATCAGGTGATCATAAAAGCCAGCAGTTCTGGGAGGCTTTTTATTTGCTTTCTATATTTTGAGACTTTATAGTGCAATTGGGTCATATTTTCTAGCTGTTCTGTACAACCACAACAGCTAGAAACTTATGCTCTTGTTGCTGTTTGTTGTTTTTAAATGAAAGCTGAGATTCTTATGTAATTACTTGACTCCAGGGTCTGGGGGTTTAAGAAAAATACCAAATATCACAAGACTTATGATAAAGTGAGACTGAGCAACACTGTGTGGTCACAAAGTATTTCTCAAGTAATACAGTAGACACCTTTTTTTGTGGCAACCTTAGAGATACTGTAATACTGCATACCTCCCTGAAAGTTGTTTACATGCAAGGTGTTTAGTGATTGAAGCAAGCACTCCTATAGATACCAGCACATTATATATACACTTCAGTGGGTCACCGGCATTTTTCTTCTTTGGATTGATGTGTACACTTTATAAAGTGCACATGGACCACTGCACAATTACAAGATGTATAGAGAGTGAGGCACTTTACAGACTTAGTGGAAATGACATTTAGATGCCAAGATGATGAGGAATCTTAGAAAAAAACCTCTAGTGTGTATGACCAGTAACTGTCCAATCAAAACCAATTTCCTCCGGACCAAGAAATGAATGCATAATTGGGAAGCTGAAACAGAAAATGACATAGCTCCAAAGAAGGGCATAGCAGGAAAAATGGAAGTGGAAATGTATCATTCCAGTGATGGGAAGGAAAAGCTTGAGCAATGACTAGGAAAGGATTTTAGATTATGGAAAAGTCTTCAAGAGAGAGAAGTGCCTCATTTTCTTGAGAAAGAGAAAAGGAGCAGCTCAGAGGAAGGACAAGCTTTTGGTGATTGTGGAGAGATTATTTTTCAGTATAGTTTGTTGAAGTCAAGAAAACCCTTCAGGAGAATGGAAAAGACAGATGAATATAACAACTGACCAACCAACAAACCAAACAAGCAAGCCCTAATTACAATTGAAGTGCTTGTGGGGCACGACTTTGCTACCACTCCTATGCATATTGCTTCAGTGATATTTTTACATATAGAAGTAAAAAGAAACTCCATTGTCACAGTGCAAATATTACAGAAATACATGTGCCTTGCCTAGATGATCCTCCTGGAGTATGTAGCAAGTCATTGGGGATAGGCTACATTTATTTCCTTTACTCCAAGGGTCTGCAGTTGCCTGGTCTTTAGAAATACACCAATTGATCTCACCGCTTAGCCTGTACATCTACAGGCCACAAAAACAAATTGAAAAAATAGATAAAAAAACAATGTTTGTAACACCACCACCACCAAGCCCTTAGATTTTCTACTTGACACACTGCTTCTGTAACAAAGAATTGGGTCAAAAAACAAAATGAGAATATTCCACTCTCCATCTTGTGGCATTTATCATATCACGTTGAGGAGATTCTTCTTGTCTAACCTAACAAAGTGACGTATTTTACCTAAGATCTCAAACAATACGGGGCGGCATGTGTATAAATGTACACATGTTGGATTTAGCACTGTGCAAAGCCAACAGCACCAGAAAGGCAAACTGCAGAGGACCTGCAACACTACAAGGGATCCACAACTCCTAGCAGTTCACCAGGCAGATGTCCCAGTAAAGCAGACATCCCAATTTAGGCCCAGGTTCTGCCATGCAATTAATTGAAGATGGCACCTGGCCTGTGCAAAGCCTCATTGACATCAGTGGGGCTCTGAATCAACACAAAGAGATGAACGTGCAGGATCAAGGCTTTAGTGAGCCCAAATGAATAAAGTACTTGGAGAGTCCGTATTTGTCCATTTAGACATCATCTTTCATCCAAAAGCATATTACAGGTTATACACATGCAGCACCATTGAACTGAAGCCATTTCTCAAGAGCGCAGCAGAAGCCATCTGGTGCACAGAGTGCTGTACCATAGTGATAGGAGAGGGTTAGTGAAGTGACGTGGAAGCAAACCCCATTCATACAAAATGCATCAGGTGCTCAGCTTTGGTTTGTAAAGGCTAGGTGATGTTCCGGAGAGAGCTGAAGCAGCAGTGCCAGAAGAGCCAAGTGTCCCTGAGCCCAGAACTTGAAAGGTTCCCCACAGAGCTGCCACAGGGGCAGGGGCAGTCTCCCAGTTCAACGTGATACACTGCCAAGGGGACATCAACCACCCGCAGCAGCACCTTCTGCCATGGCACCATGACATTAATCCCAGCCCGGTGCAAAGGGGAGGCCCCGATGGGGAAGAAGCAGGGCCTGAGAACCAGTCTGTCCCACCCTCACCCTGCAGCAGCAGCTCCTATCCTGCAAGGCTGGGCCTGGCTTTCCACTCTGAGCACTGCAACCCAAGCACAGGATCTCAGAGCCACTCCAGCCTGGCCTCGTCATGACACAGGGGTGACCAGGCCAACCCTCTGTGCAGGTTGCAAGGCCCAGAGCAGGGAGCCGGGCCCAGCCCCTGGGACAGGAGACGCTACTGCAGTGTAAATGCAAGACAAGTTCGCTCTCTACCCTGTACGCCTCTGAGGGTCTCGCCGCCCCAGGAGATGTGTATGTTTGTCTGGTTGCACCCTGGGTTTCATGATTTCTGTGGGTGCAGTTGAACCCATGAACCCACAATAAAGTTATTCCTATAATGCTGCCTCAGTAAAGTAGGAAACTGAAGCAGCAATGCCAGAAGTGGCCTTCTAGCACAAAGACACCGGGCACCCCCTCATTCACCCCTTTGCACTGTTCTGGTCTCCCTGATCTCAGGCCCATCTCCCTGCTCCCACTTTCCTGCTCACCTGTGTGCTTTCCAGTTTCCCATCTCTTTCTCCACAAGCTTATCCCACTCCCCCAGCCTGGCTCTGGGACTCGGCGCACAGTTAGTGAATTGGGAAGAAGGCTAGCAGCATCTGAAGATGGAAGCAGCTGATAGACCTAAGCCAACTTGAAACAGTTATTTCTGAATAACAGGAACAACTCCTTATGTGTTTAATTGTAAAAATTAATGTGACCTTGTGACACCCTATGTCTGAAAACAACACCCCAAAACCCCTATATTCACCGAAGTCATATGATTATGATATGTTCTGTACAAACTGTGCCTTGTGTGGACTTATTTTAAAAGTCTTCATCTGCTAAACATTAATATATCATAGGATTGTATGTGCTACCCTAGTATGTGAAGTTATAAAATATTGTTGTAAATACTACTAGAACATGTTGTGAGGTGGGAACAACTAAACCAGCTTTTCAGGTACAATAGAGTGGCCAGATGGGCTAATGAGTCATTAAGGAAAAAGTTCATTACCAGGGATTGCTTACAGGGAAGGCTTCGTTGAAAGACTCAGGTTCGCAATGGGGTCACTTGACCAATGGGAAGCACCCACCACATCACATGCATGGATGATTCTTGCAAGTGGAAACAGAGTATAAAAGGAGGAGCGTGACATCATCACTTGGTTTCACTCCCATTTACCTGAACATCTGAAGAATCACGTGGAAGATAAAAGGGCTTTGCAAAGGGGGTAGGGGAGTCCTAGGCAGGGAAGTTTGTCCAGCCAGAATTTAAGAAACTGTTTGTACTAGCTAACAAGGATGAGGCATTGCTAAGCATGTTAGCATATAGAATTCAGACTGCAATCTTATGTTTATTACATTTGGTCACATCTTTTAATCGCTTTACATTTGCCACTTATAATAATTTAAAATCGATTTTTCTGTAGCTAATAAACTTATGTAATGTTTTATCTTAACCAGTGTGACTTTGAGTGAAGTGTTTAGACAAACTGCTCAGTAACAAAAGCTGGTGCATATTCCTTCCACTTTGATGGAAGGGCTGACTGGATAATAATCTCCACTGGGCAGGCTTTTTGACCAGGGTAGATGGTGTGGTCCTGTGGTTCTGGACTGAGAAACCAGCTGAAGTTTCTCTGTTGTTAGTTTGTGAGTGGCTGGAAAGCATTCATTGAACTAAACTCGGTGTGGCCCCTCCTGTTGAGTGCTGTGTATATGCAAAACCTGCCAGGGATCTTTTACCTGCCACAGCATCACAGTGTGAGGGGAAACACAAGCTGCTCTGACAGAGGACTCAGTATCCCAGTTATCAGACAGTACCCCAAGGGTTCTACATACTATCACAGACCTATACCCAAGGTATTCACTGCATGTCTGAAAAGTTTGGGATTTGTGGGGATTAGTTCTTTACCTACAGCCACCTCAACAGTGTAAAGCAAATTGAGCAAAATTTCAAAAGGAGATCATGGGAAAGTGTTAGTATTTCATTAAAAAAATGACATAAATATATCCAATGGAGGATTGTTGTGCCAGATTTGAAGACTAAATTAAAGAAATATGAAACAGAAGGATTTTAGTCACAACCCAGTCTTTACCATGGAACTGCTGCTGCTACCTCCACAATAATACCCTCACTCTCTCTTTCTCTCACTCTCATATTTTCATGTGAAATTTGCAATTGTTTTTAGATGTAACCTCATCATTTTACTAGAGTTTTCTTATTTATAATTTACAATGTTTTTATATTATCTTAGACACACACAAAATACGATACTGTTATTAAGGAAGCTCTGCTGGACTGAATCATATTTTTAAGCTTCAGCAATTTTCACTGCTTATAGTTAATTATATACAATGTATTCAGGTAGACAAATTCCAAATGGTACCAAACAATCTTTTAATACTAACTATGTATTTTATGGACTCATTTTCCTTGTATGCACTCTAAATATTTTATCTTTTTTTTTACTAGTGCTTTTTATGTCTTTTTTTAAAAACAATAGATGCTTTGGCCCAGAGTCTTAAAAATTAGATCTGCATACTATTGCTATAAATATGCAAGCAAATACTGTTATCTCTGTTAATATAAATTGATCAGCATTTCCTTTATAGTATAAAATTCTATTATCATCAATTAAATTCTTAGGCAGGGAAAAACTAAATCTGAGATATATTTTTCTCATCCATGTAAATGGAGAAATCCTATAAATATTGGACTATATTCTTTTACATTGTGTTAAAACAATAGGTTATTGCTTTTCAAAGAGACTCATTGCTAATAGAGTTTGAAATTCCAATTTCAGATATTTTCTGTAAGCTCTAATACTTATGTATATTCAGACTGCTGATGGTTAAAAAGAACAGGAGTTATGCTAATTAGTGTATTTATGCTATGTGCAAGAATAGCTAGAAAGCTACAGACTTTCAGCTGAGATCAAGTTTGCAAAAATAACTCACTTCAGTCAGAAAACCAACCAAACAAAAAGCCTTGAGAATATAATAGATTTTTCAGAGAAAATGTTTTCTTGGAAATTCCAAATAACTTTACCCTTTATTTACAAACAAACAAACAAAAATCATAGAAAAATTAAGGTAAGTTAATATGCAATGAAGGTCACCTTGACCATCTTAACTCTGTTCTCAATTGCCACTAAGATACTGACTAAAAACTCTAGGATATACTTCTTTATCACAGACACATCCCAGTGACCACAAAACTATTAATACTCTGCACTCAGTCTAAGTGGACCCATGGGGACAGATAAGGTTATTTCAGTTTATGGTAGTCTCATGGTGGTACCATGAGACTGTTGAAGTTCTCTGAGTGACCTTAAATGTGTATTTCCATACTTTTAAATGTTTGCTTTCCTGGTTATACCTTGGAATTACCATGCTTTCAAACTTTTTTTTTGGTGGTGGTTTGTTATTTTTGGAAAACTACAATGTTATCATGAGTGTTTTGGTTGAAGTTTTAGATTCTTTTAACCTTAAGAATAAAAAGACTGGGACTTTTCAGCATGGAAAAGAGATGACAAAAAGGGGACTATGACAGAGGTCTCTAAAATCATAAACGACAAAGAGCAAGTGAATAAGGAAGTGCTATTTACTCCTTCACATAACACAAGAAACAGGGGTCACCCAATGAAATGAATAGGCGGCAGGTTTAGAACAAACAAAAGGAAGTACTTCTTCACACAACACACAGTCAACCTGCGAATCTCATTGCCCAGGGATGTTGTGAAGGCCAAAACTAAAACTGGATTAAAAGAGAAATTAGATAAGTTAATGGAGGGTAGGTCCATCAGTGACTATTAGCCAGGATGGTTAGAAATGCAACTTCATGTTCTGGGTGTTCTTGGCCTCTTTTTGCCAAAAGCCGGGTGTGGATGACAGGGGATGGATCTTTTGATAATTGCCCTGTTCTGCTCATTCCCTCTGAAGCACTTGCACTACCAGAAGACAGGATACTGAGCTAGATGGACCATTGGTCTGACCCAGTATAACCATTTTTATGTAATTATGGGTTTACAAAGAGGGCTTGCTCTGCTTTGATTTTTTTGGTCTGGGAATTTCCTCACATTTTAATAAATGAGTAAGAATTGCTCTGTGACAGGAACACCTGTATGATTCACAAACCATGCAGAGACTCCAGTGGACCTTGAAAATCATATAAGAATGAACTCCAGTCCCTCCCAGACAACCTCCCTCTCATTGCGTGTGCTGGACTCGTTTCCCCACATGTTTTTTCCTCCTCCATGACTCCCAGATGGGCCCCATCTATCTTTCATGTGGTTCCTCCATCATAATTATCTCAACGATGAGTAGTGTGCAGACCACCTGTGGAGCCACCCAGACTTTTCAAAGTGTGTGTGTGTGTGTGTGTGTGTGCGTGTGTGTGCGTGTGTGGTGCGCATATATTTCAAAGCCAAGTTGTTCAAAAGTGACTGATTTTGGGTGTCTCCTTTTCTGAACGGTCAACCTGACACTTTTAAGCTCTTTTGCAAATTCTAGCCCATATGCCTGATACCATGTAATAGGAGACAAGGGGAGTGAAGTGATATCTTTGATTGGACCAATTTCTAGTGGTGAGAGTAACAACCTTTCAAGTTCACACAGAGCCAGGCCTGAAGAAGAGCTCCGTGTAGCACAAAAGCTTGTCTCTCTCATCCACAGAAGTTGGTCCAATAAAAGATATTACCTCATCCACCTTATCACAACTACAACAACATTGTCTGATAACATGTATAGCAGGGCCCGGGCTCAGTTCCGCAAATGTATTTAGGAATCTAACTCTCATTCATTTCAACCAGAGCCTTGGCTCCTATGTAGGTGAGGTCTATTGGTGCAATGTTGCATGTTTGCTTTCTCTCTCTAGTGAGTAATTTGGTTTTTTAATAATGCTTTTGACCCATAGCGAGGAAGGGATGGGACCTGCCATAAGTAATTAAGTCTGCAGGAGCAGGGTGGCTTACTTTTCCTTGCAGCGGATAATCAGAATGCTGTTGCTCAGGTGTAAAATGCAGATATAAATGATCCTATATAATACAGATTGGAGTTTTCATTTTAAAAACTATCAGTGCAGAAGAACAAAAATAGGGAACCCAGCACCCACTCTGGAAGTTCAATGCACAGGATCTTTAACATATTTTGAGAGTCAGTCTGAATATAAAACAGAACAAAATTTAATAATCTGATATTTAAAACGCCTGATTAGATCAGAACTCTAATATGTAACCTCCCTCATTGCTGCTTTGAAAGAGGCATCGCTGTACACGTTCTCTGATTGGTTTTGTAACTCACAAACCCCTAGTGTTTAATAAAGCAGAAAGTTTATCCTCCATACACAGAATAAAATTGTGCATTACCCAGAAGAAAATGTAAGTACAAAAGATACTATTTTAAAAGCTTGACTTTAGAATCTCAGAAGAACATTTTCTAGAACAGCATTACTCTAACTTCCAGCTGACTGGAAGTTATAAGATGATCCTGTTTGGACTGGAAATTTAATATTATTGTTTGTTGTTACTTTTACTGCAGTTGTGCTTAAGGCCCCAACCAGAACTGAGGTCCCATTGTGCTAGATGTGTACAAATATAGTAAGAGGCGCTCCTTGTCCTAAAAAGCTTATGCAATATAAGGTAAAAAAAGACAGAAAAAAGCAGGGGGAGCTGGACACAACATACACACACAGTGGTCAAGCTGGAGAGAAAAACACAGCTTGTTAGTTCCATGTGTTCTGGCTTGGGGCAGATGACATACAAAGTTTGGGGGAGAGGGATATTATAAAAATGCATATGATATTTACACACATTAAATATGAATAATGTTAGGAAACCAGGCAATGGGAAAATGCCAAGTTCTGCAGATTTTTTTTCCTCAGTGCTGTGAACCAGGCTCAAGTGGAGACACAAATGGAGGAGCATCCCAGCAGTCAGATATAATGCCAGCAGCGCCATTACAGTTTAGTAAGGTGGTGGACGAAAGGGAGTTCTTTGTTCATTTCTTTACTTATGCTTAATTTACAGTAGTTTGTAAACTTTTTTTCCTGGGTCCATATTTTAATTGCTGTTTTATACAAACATAGGCCTTTTACTAGGCCTACCTCAACACAGCTTTCTTAGGGATTCGTCACCTTTCTTTTTCAAATAATACTTCATCAGTATGCTCACTGCCAGATTAATCTGGTTATTCCTTTGCTCTAGGAATCCAAAGCCCATTGAACTAAGTGGCCCCAATCCTGCAATGACCTTTCTGTGGGCAAAGGGGTTTGCTTCTACAGAACTCATGGCAGGCCTGGGACCAATGGGTGTCTTTCCATTGACTTCAAAAGCCCTTGACTCCAGCCCGTTTGGGATCAATAACATCATCAATATCCTATTCTCTTATTCAAGTCTGGAACTACAAATAGTAGAAGGAGAGTATGGAAGGCTCTTGTCTGTAAAACACTCTTTTGTAAGCAAGCAGCCTATTGGTGCCTCAGTTTCCCTATCTCTAAAAATGGAGATAAGATCTTCTTTGTAAAGCTTCTTTGAGATCTCTGGAGAAAAAGCACTGGGTAAGAGCTGTGTATCGTTATTATGATTTTATTATTTATTTTTATCTGTGTCCTTACGTATTGGTGCAGTTTATCAATCGTAATATGGGTCATTGTCGCATGCACTTTGTTTCAGCCAATACTTGACTAATCTTCATCTCCTAGAGTATTTTTAAATCTCTTCCCTAACAACGAATTCTGGAGCAGATGATCGCGGGTAACATCCAGACTAAGACCAACTGATGTATCAAGTTGTATTTTTGTTTTAAACTTTAACCTTCATCTTCCCTGGCTGCTGACATAATTCTGCTTTACAGGAGATGAAAACCAGGCATTTCCTTCTACAGTGACAAAACTGGCAAAAAGTGTTTATTCCCATGCTCACTTGCTCGCTCTCTCTCCATCTGTGATGTATTTGAAATTGGTGAAAAGGGGGAATTTGTCACTTTTGCTGTAGGTGCATGGTTTTGGCTCAACTCTGAACCCTAGCAGACAGATCTCAGCATGTCTAGAATGATGCTTGTTATACAAATGTAGCCACATCTCCACACTAACATCTGCTATATGTACTGTAAAAGAATATGCTACTGCTGCACGACTTCTATTTCCATTTGACAAACATAAAAAGCCCAGGGCATTGGTGTTGGCTTGTACATCATAACATTGTGCGTTTCATTATAATTACGTGGTCTAATGTAAGCCCATGAATTTGCAATGATGAACTCTGTAGCAGAGGACCAGTGCTGTACACTTCAATTTTCACTTCAGCAAGGCTACATTCCAGCTGGCTACATAGCCAGCTTTGCTTTGTGCAGCATGATTGATTCAGTGGATTTGAGTGCAGGGTCTTCCAGGTCAGATTCAACTGCTGAAATTCTACAGTGTTGGGCTGTCAGAAAACCTGCAAACCACATTTTGAGCATTATTAATGTACTCACGCTGAACATCAGGCAATCAGAAATGTAAGTCCATTGGAAATACATTTTGAAATGGCTATTTCTTTAAGCAAAACTAGCTAAAGAGAGACGAGGATTTTAAAAACGATCAGAGTAACATTTAACACAAAACAGGTTGAGCCAAATTCAACCTTGATGTAAATCCACTGTTGTAAGGAAGGCTATCCACATGACATTTCCAGCCCAATCAAGAGGAGAAATAATGCAAAAAGGGTAGCACAATCAGGCCCATTATCTCTAAGCACCCTGGGTCGGATTGTTCTATTAAGGTGCAGCCCTGAGTAGGAAGCTATGTGAGGCTGATTCACCTGCCTCAGACATGATGCTTAAAAGAATTGGCTGAGGAACTCTTGGAACCACTCTAATGTTGATTTTTAACAAATCTTGGAATACTGGGAAAGTTCCAGCTGACTGGAGAAAACGTTAATGCTGTGCCAGTATTTAAAAAGGCTAAACAGGATGACCTGGATAACGATAGGCTGGTAGCTTGACACTGATCATCGGCAAAATCATGGAAAGGCTGGTCTGAGACGGAATCAGTAAAGAATTTAAGGATGGCAGCATAATTAATGCCAGTCAGCCAGATTTAATGGAAAATAGGTCTTGCCAAGCAAATTTCATACAGTTTTTTGATGAGTTTACAAATGTAGTTATGTTGACACAATATATTTGTGTATAAGGTTTTTGACTTAGAGTACGTCTACACTGCAATCAGAAGGAGTGACTGCAGCATGTGTAGACATTCCCAAGATATCTTTAATCGAGGTGGTGCAGGTACCAATAGACGTGAAGCTGTGGGAGCATGGAGTTTGGTGTGGACTAGCTCCCAAGTAAGTACCCAGAGTTCCAGCAGGCCTGTGCAGTACTGCGACAGCATCACGGCTATTGGTATTCACACCAGCTAAATTAAAGCTAGACAAAATCACTAGTCATATTATTGGATTAAAACTGATTACTTGATAGATCTCAAAAAAAGTAATTGTAAATTGGGACATTTCTAGTGGGGTCCTGTGGGGAATCTATTCTTGGTCCAATGCCATTCAATATATTTTTCAATGGTCTGCAAGAAAACTTAAAATCACTGCTGGTAAAATTTGCAGATTACACAAAAATTGGAAGAGCAGTAAACAATGATGTGAGCAGATAAGTTATGCAGACCAATCAGGATCAATGTTTAGGATGTGCTCATTTGAACGTGTTTCAACAGAGCCAAATGCAGGATGACACTTAGAAGATGGGAGACAACATCCTGGAATGCAGTGACCCTGAAAAGGACTTAGAAGTAATGATAGATACCTAAAGCAGAGGGGGGGAATGGAATTTTTTGCGGAGCAGCAGCCTGGCCCCAACAACTGCCAACCAAGGAACTAGGGAGGTGGGAAGCCTGCTCACCCACTCTCCACGATGGCAGGCTGGGGAGACGGCTGCCCAGCTCCACGAGAATGCATGGGTCATTGGGAGCTGGGGAGGGCCTCAGGCACTATGTGAGCTGCTGGAGACCCTAGTAACCTGCCAGGCATGCAGTGAGGAGCCTGGGAGACCAGTTTACCTAGAGTGCTTCCCCAAACCCAGGAGCTCTGGAAGCTCTTATGTCCCTAGATCTGCAGCAACCTGCCAGGTGGTTTGGAGCTCACAGTTGGTAACCTGGAAGCACTGAATCTACGGCAGCACACCTGGCAGGCTGCCCGAGAGTTGGGCTTTTGTGATCAGATATTTTTTTAGCCCTCATATTTTTTTCCCTTTTCCAGCCAGCACTCACTCTTCCTAATGACCCACCGGAACTTTAATGTAAAGGCATAATAGAGCCAGGTCAATGCCTTCCCAGACCCTTCAACAACTGTGAGCAAATCCATCAAAAATCTTGCAGCTTCTTTTACCTAGTGTCATCAAATAGAGCAGCAAACTGTATTCCACTGTGTGCTCACTGTTCTAACTGCAGATCTCAACACCCTACGTGCCAGTTTCTTTATTTACAAAGGTGAATTAGCAGAGTGTGTGTTTGTGATGATTACAGCACTTTTTTCCATGAACATATTTTAGCTTTTTTTTTTTTGCATGTTATTTTTGGTAGAAGATTCACAGACATTTATGCAGATCTCTCATTTAAAAAAAAAATTCTTTACTAACTTTAATTTGGCTTGCGAAAGTGGTGAGTTCTGTCATTTGTTTTTCTTTATAAAAGATGCTGGCTAATCAAGTAAGTTTCACCAAGCTTTCTTGGCTTTATTTAGAAACTGCAAATAGTTTTTGTTTCTAACTGTTATCCTTATTTTCTGAAACCTCTTCAAATATTTTAGGGGAAAGGAAAAAGTACTTGTTTTAGACTGATAAGACTTTTCAGCTAATAGAGCAGGATATTTCATTTGCACAAACGAAAAGAAAATCTAGCCCATAAAGCTCAATATCTTGCACAATCTTTCTTGAGCTGAACACTTTCAGATACATTAAATGTTTTATTCAGATATTATTTCCAGCAACCAAAGTGTATGCAAAGGGAAATGGCAGGAAGGAACGTATTCAATGAATACTGACTAAAATTCAACACCTTTCTTGAACCTTTCAGGTTGTTTGGAATTGTTTTCCATATTCTGACTTCCATTATCTATCTAGTCACCGCATTTACAGGCAAGAAGGACTGAAGTAAAAGGGAGAGGAAGTTTAAATGTCAGCAGCCTCCAAAATAAGAGTATTTTAAAAAATCAGAAAAGGAAAATAATCCTAGAAAGCATTCGGTATGACTGGTCCCATTTATGTTTCATCAGTCACTAGAGGTAGCAAAAACCCCTCATCTCTTCAAAGGAACTTTTATTTTTATTTTATAAAAGTGATCTAGAGACTGATACTAATTCAAATAAAACTTTCACGTCATCCTCTGTAAGGGTGCAAAGGAGTTGTGTTAAGTTCTTCCAGCTCACTTCATCAGTGTCTATAATCGCAAAGACAGACTTTCTAAATTGCCAGAAAGATCCTGGTTTAGGGCATTTATAGGGTAAACCAATCTTTTCAATTAGGATGAAAACAACCACTACACAACAGCCTTTACAGACTCATAAACTACCATACCACCCAAGATGTTAACAAGCTGGCATGTTTTGAGCATCAAAGATAGAGAGGAAACTGTGTTTACATGTTTGGCACAAAAACTAATGAGGAAAGTCAATTGGTCCTTTGTCTTGAGGGTCTGAAGAGCTGCGCTCTAATGTTTGGTTTCTTAGTTGGCACTTGTTCAAGTAATCACTCGTGGCCTGACAAAGCAGCACTTGTGTTTTATTAGTGGCCATGCTGAACTCTCCTGTCTGGGCTGTGTTGTCTCTCAATAGAGTGCTGCACCAGAGGGCACACTTATTTGAAAACACTAAATCAGAGCATGATGATCTTTGCCCGACAAATGCAACTAAGAGAACAGAAAAAAATGTTTACAACAGCCCTCCTTTTGTTAAAGGAAGGTGGGGAGACTCCATAGAGACTTTGGAAATGCCAATGACAAAAATAGCAAAACTTTCATCATATAAATTGGATAATATTCAGAACCTGCTGCATTCCATTGTGCGAGATCTTTCAAAACAACGTGGTTCAAAGACTAAGTTTGTTACTCACAGCATGCAGTGTGGTCATGTCTGGCATCGACAGAAATCACGTAGGTGCAAGGAGAAGTAATACATTCCAAAGAGGCTGGGAACCATCATTTCATTTTCTTGAATCAGATGATGGGCAAATCTCAGCAGGTTTGTATATTATGTTTCATTAGCATCAGATGCAATCTTTGGGTACTTAAAAAATCCTGCAAAATTGAGCTGGAAACATCATGAGACTGGACTTTCTGATGAAATTGCTAGTACACCCTGCCTCTCTTCAGGCTGAAAACATCATGGGATCAGACTCACAAATCCCGATGCTCGGCCATATTCCCGTTGATTACAAGAAGTAATCTCTTTGGTAGAGTTTTGCAGAGTCTCTAAAGGTGCCTGCATGGCATCACTTTCACATCAAGGCCACAGCTGGAACCAGAGAGAGGCAAAAATTAAAAATAATGTCTAAGTTAACAATGTTTTTGAACTTTCGATGTTTGGCTGAGGTGAAAAATTGGGTCTTTTGTCCAAACCAGCTTGCTCCTCCCTTTAGAATCCCCTTCTTCACACCTGTAGGATTTGCAGAAGTTGGATTTTCACTGGGAATATAATTGGCAGGAATTCATAAGTGTCTCCATGAGGAATGCTAGCCAGCGTAGGCCCTGAGCCTGCAATACTTAAGCATATGTTTAACTTCACTCATTTGACTAGTCTCACTGACTTCAACTGACTAGCTACACATGAATAAAGTTATGCACATTGTTAACTATTTCCATGATCTGGGCTTTAGAGAGGGAGTTTCTTAAAACTAGAAAAATCAGCAGCTTGAATCTGTTGGAAATGTACATTTAAAAGGACAGAAAATGTTCTTAGTAAATGTGGTTCTTTTTCAAGGACAGCTTAATTAAATCTAAATGAAATGGGTATATCATTTATGAATTCATTATGCATACAGCACAGCAGCACATATTTTAAAGTTTAGAATATATGGAATATAATTATGTAAATTATCCTGTGAAAAGTCCACGTTCGTGGTGGGCCATGCCAGAGCTTTAAACAAATTATAGGATTATAACTTTGTTGGAAGGAAAAAAGCTCAAGTGTTTATATTATTATTATTTATTATTATTTAATTTTATCATTGAATTATGGTAGCGCTTATGCCTCAGTCATGGACAAGGACCTATTGTGCTAGAACAAACATAGGACAAACAAACGGTCCCTGCCCCGAAGAGCTTAAATGTTATGGTTAACTTGAGATGATATTTAGATTAAGGCACAGTCCTTAGAGCAAGTAGAACAGAGCACTGTGATACCATATTCTCCTGTTGCTAAAACTACAGTATCAGTGTCACCGTGTCCAGTGAATATAATAAAATAACATAATCCTCCTTTAGTTAGGTCCTTGAGGTTGCCCTTCTTTACATTCAGAGGTTGAACTACATACCAAGAGTTCATTTAGTGGTACTGTTCCAAAACACTGTGCACAGTTTGGTCATAAGACCCAAAGGAGTTTGAGTGTCTTAAAACTTCTACATTCCCATGAAAAATTCCTCCTCACATCCAAACTATAGAATCCCAATGTTTAATCAATTTCTCAAATTAAAATTTCTAGTTTTTACCATGCTCTAAAGCAAAGTTTCTTTCTCTCCCTTAAGTGTCAGCAGCCAAGCAATCCCTGTATGTCGATAGTACGAGAACTGAATGAATAAATGCAATGCATAGCTGACTCTGAACTTTCATTTAAAAATGTGGTTTCTATTGATTCAGACCTGTCAATACTTAAGTTTACTTAGGAGACTGACAGTTTTCACTGACTCAGTTTTTGTTTTCTCCTCCATAACTTTGCCATTTATTTCAGCGACTATTTTGAAAGGGTTTTTTAATGTCTCAGGAGTCTTTTTGTTGTCTTAAGCATAGTTCAGTACCTCACATGGATCTGTGTCTCATCATCTTTAACTCATGCACTGTAGTGGTATGAATTATACTTTAAATCTTAAACAAGAGAAATACCGAATGGAATAGTATAAAGAGATTTTCAGTATTTCCTTCAAATTTAGACCACTGTAGTAGTTAATAACAAAATAAAATTTTGAAATTTGTGTATACGCCATTTCCGTGGAGAGGGTAACATTATTAAAAAAAAGACATATGTAAATGTCTGATTATTCAACACTGGAAACATTTCTCCAAGTTTTATAAAAGACTAACCAGATAGTGATTGCTAGTTTAGATGCATTTTATTATAAACAAAAATCACGTATAGTTATTGTATACTTCCAGCCAGAGTAATTATACTTAACAAGTCTTGAATTTAAATACTACACTGTGAAATGCTACAATTCATCAGTTTCCATTTTCCAGATTTCACTATCATGTATAAATAATTTTCTTTCTTATTTTATACCTTATTTAATTTTGGATAAATACTTAGAGATATACTGAATTTCTATATTGCATTTAAAACAAACTTATTCAATTCTGTTATTAGCTATAAATGTATTTATAAATTGCTAATTTTCTTCGAACACTGACATTTTGAAATTAAGACCATAAGAACAGCCATATTGGGTTAGACCAATGGTCCATCTAGTCCAGTATCCTATCTTCTGACAGGAGCCAGTGCCAGATGCTTCAGAGGAAATTAACAGAACAGGGCAATTTTGCATGATCCATCCTATAGTGTCCAGTCCCTGCTTCTGCCAGTTGGAGATTTAGGGACACCCAAAGCATGGGATTGCATCCCTCACCATTTTGCTAATAGCTACTGATGGCCCTATCCTCCACAACCTTATCTATTGCTTTTTTGAACCCAGTTAAACTTTTGGCCTTCGCGACAGCAAGCACCACAGGTTAACTTTTATCTGAGCTATTCATTACAATGTCACTGAGGGCCTATTCCTGTAGTGCTTACATAGGGCAAATGCAATAGGAACCAAGTCCTGCAGCAGCTACCTAAGTAAAACTCCCATTCACTACAAGGGGAGTTTTACTTGCTTACAAAAAGTAGAGTTTGGCCCTTGCAGCTGAATCCGCAGCCCCGTATTACTGAGCGCAGTGCTTACTAGAATGACTAGCTGCACTGAACCAAGCTCATCATGACATTATAGTCCAAAATAAAACAGGTGGCCAAGCAGTAGAGCTGGATACAAAGATTCACATAAAGTGATTGATTCTGCAGGACTGTCTGTCGGGCTATGTTGGGTAGTAAGGGTTTACAGGACTGGGCCATTACACCTCAAGCCTGTAAGGAGCTCATCCATGTGGTTTCCTGTGCTCCCACAGAGATCCTGCCCTGTAGGACTGAAGAGTGACTGATAAAACTTGAAATATGAAAAATATCTGCCTATTATCTCTCTGACGGCTCCTGTGCTATGCCACTGGAATGATAGAACTGTTGAGATGTTTGAAGTTAAAGCAGTAAAACATCTTTCTTTATACATGCCTTTATAATAAACATTTTTGTGTGGTAGGATAGAAGGGTTGGCACAAGTAAGTTCCTTGATAGAGAATCTCCATCTGCAAAATGGTTCTAGATGTAATTGTAAATATGACTGTATCTATGGATATTTCTGCTTTGGGACACACTATGCAGTTCCTAAATCAAATGAAGGAAGACATACAACAGTGTTAGATCAGCAGAAAAGTGATTGTTTGGTGGAGAAGTTCAGAGCCTCTGGTCTTAGCAAAACTGGAGACATTCATGAAAATATCCACAGTGCAAAATTTTATCAGATTTAATTAATTTGCACAACTGTCCATTTGTTCCTTGATTTTGCAATAATTTCTAGAAATACCTGAGAATCTTTCCTAAGCATTCTAAAAATGCTCCAACTTTCTATAAATATATTTCTATAAATAATCAGAAAATTTCCTGTCATCCTTGGCCTAAGCCTGCAATGCTTATTTAAGCAAACTTCTCATTGACTTTAATGGGTATTTTGTCCTGCTGGACATATTTTGTCCTTTGGCCCAAATTTTTAAACCTAGGTCTTTAAATTAGGGTCCAAAATCCATATTTAGGTAATTAAGTAAAAATGGCCTGATTTTCAATGTTGATAATTACCCACAAATCCTACTGGAGTTAAAGAGCTGCTCAGCACCTTTGAAAACCAGACTACTTTTATTAGGTTGCCTAAGTATGGATCTGGAAGCCTAACGTTAGGCTCCAGTTTCGAACATTTTGACCTTGTGTATGAGTCTTTTCACCCTGCTCTTTACTACTTAGTCACCCTTTTTACTTCAGCTCGTAATGGAGTATGACTGTTATAATTAATCGGATTCTTTAAACACACCCTTTACACAGTAAGTCCAGTTTTCAGATCACAGCAGCACAGAAGTCTCCTGTTCTTACAAACCAGGATGGAACTACAAATGCACTAAAATGAACTTCATTTAGGTTCTCCTTATGTAGAAAGTCTGGTAAATGGATTTACAGCAGTGTATTTAAAGCAGTCCTATAGCCCAGTTGACATGCAGAACATTGTTTCTAATGGTTGGTACCAAGGCCTATTTTATGCTGCCTTCTCTCCATGGCAGAACAGCTGCTGAAATGAATGGGAGCTGTGTCTGTAGGTCAAGGGTATTATGCTGTCAGTCAGATTCTGGGGGTGCAATCCAGACGAGAATGGGGTTGTGTCACTATCTGCCCTGTTACCGTAGGTGTCTGAAATGCCCCGCTGTGGCTCACCCCAGCAGTCAAGCATGCAGATAGTACCCTATGTGCCGGTTTGTTGTACATCCCTGGATTAGCAACTCTGACTCCAACAGTCCGCTGTGGTTACTACTTGCAGAGCGACCCCAACACACTCCCAGTCCTGAATGTTCCCAAAACCAAGTGCCCTGAAGTATCCAGCCCCTCCCCTGGACCACTCCAATAAATAATAAGGTTTGTTTGCTTTTTTTTAAAGAGACAAAAACACATTACAGCTTATTAACCTAACTGCAGTTAAAACTTTAGGCACAGGTGAAATAGTTTTAAGTGATTCTCAAGTGAAGAGGCTGGTGACAGTCAAAGACTGGCTACAGTTATATCATTTTCTGTTTATTGATTACGGGTGAGGGAAATAGAAAAAGAAAGTGTAAAGATGAGTAAGTGACAAAAAAGACAGGAGGAGCATAGAAATGGATGCCGGAGAAGCAGTTAGAAGAGCTGTGGGCATGGAGAGGTCTGTCAGCCGCTGCTTAGAAGAAGCTGGAGCTAGTGGCCGTGCTGCACGCATATGCCATGAGGCAGGTTGGGCACCTGGTCCCAGCCTGGGTCCAGAAAGACATTGTTATATGGCATTTTGTGTTAGAAAGGGCCCAGTAAATGGAAAGGAGAGGTGTTAGATTTTTTCTTGTCTTAAAGGATAAAGGCCAACATCATTCTCTCCCATGACAAAACCCACAGGAGGATTCTCAAAACTACGAAATCTCAGTGAGTATCCCCTCATTAAGATCCTCAGCCATGTTCATGTGGGTAGGTACAGGAGGTGGCCCCACGGTGTTGCTGATGTGAAGCTGATGTGAAGCTTGCCCCCTAACAATCAGCAGGAAGCACCATCTTAGGCCCCAATAGACACTACTCCAGGCCAGCCCAGGCCTCCATAAAGGCCACCCACCTTCCTCCACCTCCCTCATTGTAAACCCTGAATAGCCCAGAGAAGTTGCGACAAGGCCCAAAGGGAGAAACCAGCACCACATGGGCAAGTGAGCTCTCTCTTCCTTGTAGAGAGGAATAAATCTGTGCATGGAGGGTCTCCTCTGTACATGGTGCTGAGGGAGTAGGGGAGGGCACAGTCTGGCAGAAGGGTAAATTCTTCCTTTAGTTACATTGGCCTACCACTATTAACATCACCAGTATAAGAGTACAGAATTGGGCCCACCGCATTTGCTCAGCCTACTTGTCCTAGGATTTAAAATTAATACAATTTAGTATTGCCTAATCTATGGTACTCCTGTTGAAATGCTTTAGGCCTAAATATGAACAATTCAGATATGAATAAGGTACGGCGTATATTATTTTGCCCCTTAATTCTTAATACTTCTAAATGTCCCGCAGAGCATTAAGATAATGCAAATGGACAAAATGTCCAGGCCAGGCTTCTGAATACAAAATCTATGCCTTGCAAGTTCGATTAAGCCAGCTAATTTTCAGTCAAACAAGCTAATTTCCAGACGGATTCTTCTGATGTTTTCCCTCTGTTTGTAATTTGCATCATTAAATAGCTTGGTGTTTCAAATCAGCCACAGTAGTGAGGTCACAAGGTTTTATGTTAAATAGCAACAACCTCAGCTTTTTAAAGAAGAAACAGAGCAGCTGATCTGCTGGTGCATAATTTTCTTTCTTTCTCTCTTTTTTCTGTAGGGGTGAGAGAAAGAGGGATGGGCGCATCTTATGAATCATAGACATTTTACTTTGGAAGGGAGAGCAGCTCTATAGGTCTTTGTGCTCTAGAAAGTAATACAGGATCACAGACGTACTTGATTATCAAGAAATCTTTTTTAATGGTTTCTCCTGCCCTCCCCTCAAACAGCAGGTCATCTTTCTGACATGAATATAGCATTTTAAGTGATACAACATTCAAACTTAAAAGGAAAAATTAAAATACAAGAAAAAAAATCATGCATTGAATCTGAAGATAAAAATTGGTTAACAACGTTCAATTTTCTAGAAAGGGATGGTTTTCTAACTATCTGGTATATACATGATGGTAAACAGATGTTTCACAATTATTTCTGCCTGCACTATGTTTTTCCACATCTAAGCAACAACATGCCAAATACAGAGCATGACACAAGGACATCTCGGTTCAGTCTTCCTCCCCAGTGAAATAGTGTTTTTTTCTATCTTTTTTTTTTCTGGTCACACACAGTAAATTGATGGAATACAGCTATCCTGAAGCAGTTTTTCCTGCTTGAGGGAGGCTGCTTGGTTGTTGGATTGGAAATGCCTGAATCTTATAGCTTCATGCAAAGCTGATGCCAAAGACACATACCAGTAAATATTATAAAATGCAATTATCACACTAACCATTCCAGAACCTACTTACAGGGGGTTCTTAGCTCACTAAAAACTGTAGCATGTACAATCTGTTGCTAGGTTCTATTGCTATGGTTAGTGCTATTAACATTTCTTCTTTCCTTTGTACCTACAGTAACATAATTTGTGTGTGCCACACATGCACGCATTCACAAATAAATATGGGAAATGTTCAGCAAGAAACCGTCAATATCACAAAGAGCTTCGTTGAAAATTGTGGCATTTTGTCCATTCTATAGTGCATGTGCACGTTTCTGTATCAATGTATGTTTGTGCATGTGAGGCATATACTCGTGTAACCAGAGGCAAGACTATGGTAAATGTAGAGGATTGTGGTGAACAATTCGAAAAGGTTGATTTACCCAGAAGGGTCTCCCAGCTGAGAAGTCGATAGGTAGAGAAATGGCAAGATGTTCCTGGAGAGCAGGAAGACTTGCTTAATGAAATGCACTGAAGGGATATAGATGTTCTGGCCTATGTACATGAAGTGAAGATATATGAAATATAAAGCTCCATTTTGCAAAAAATATAATTAGATCTAATCCTACCACTGGTGTTTATTTGCACTCTTTCCTTTCTTGCAAGTTATCTGTTATTTTATTTATTACAATTAAGAGACAAGAGTTGAAAATTTGATGTAGTTTAATTCATTATACATTTTTCCCTTTACAAAGCCATCCTGTGATGTAGCAGAAGATTAGAGATTGTGCCTTTTCATTCAATATTTATTAAGCAAAATGAAAAAAGCCTGTTTTGTAGAAAACAAATTACATTTTGCTTGTCACACTGGAGTCTAGTACCAATGAGTTCTGATGCACAGAATTCTGGCTGAACCCAGTGTTTTTGAAGTAGGCTGTGTACAGAGGCGTTTTGGTGCAAACAGTCCTATACTATTAGCACATGTGGAGACCAAGATGAACTTGCCATTCATAGATCTGCAAGGATATTAAGAAAAGAAGAACAGGAATCCATCCTCTGCTCTTCTCTATTTCGATACTGCCGAAGAATATGGAAGTAGTTCAAAAAGGCAAATGATCCAAGAACAGTTCTTTTGAGTGTGTCCTGATGTGTGCAAACATGACATATTTAATTAGTAGTACGTTCTATCTTTTATAAGAAACCCAAGATTTGAGATAGTATAATTACCTTTCAACAGCGTACTGCTGCTAAACTTCTCAGGTAAACAGAACCAAACACTGTTTTTTTGAGCACATTACAAATCACCACTTTCATAACAGAACTTTTATAAATGGCAGGACACAGAAGAGTAAAACTACTGTAAAAAAGGGAAACACTTTGAGCTCCTATAGATAACGTAAGGCCTCAGAACCTCGCACCTCTGCAGTAATCAAACATGATTAAAGGCAGAACAAACAAGCGAAAAAGCTCCATGAAATAGATCATGAATTTGCTGGTGGGTCTGTAACAGACGTGTTACTAAGGGTGCTTTGTTTACCCAGTTGCAAGTCTGCTGAAGAGACTCATTCCTGTGATGCTGCTTATCATGCTTTTAATTCTGTTGGGCAAAATTGTTAGCCTTGAAAAAGCAATTTTTTTTTGGCCCCACTCTATCTGGCTGCACAGAATTTTCAAAGCACCACTATGCTGTAAAAAATGCCCTTTTAATCAGATTACCCTTGGCGAACGTCCCAAACTCAGGCTGAAGTGCAGTGCTTGTGGTTTCTCAACAGCTTACACTAAGCCTGCACCATGGAAATAATCTACTTTTAAAACCCAGGAAACAAATCGACTGCACTAAAGACATAAGTCGCTGTCATTAGGGAGTGATTAGGCTAAACATTTTTATACACTCTGGTAGCCCAGTTTCACATTGTGCATCTCTGTGCTGATAGAAAGAATGGCACCTCAGATAACTGTTCGTTTCACCCATACCAAAAAGATCTGGTGTTATACAAATCCAAATTAATTTCCCTCTAATAATTGCAGAAAGCAATATATAGAGAAAAAGATTTTATTTTAAATGACAAAATATAGTAAATTTAGCTTTACATTCAGTCCTTGAACTGGAGATCGTGAGTTCGATTAAAGGCTATACACTGTAATATTTTTTGACGTACATTAGCTTCTCCTAAAAATCCTGTCACCTCCTATTAAATTACTGCTCCTTGTTTTATTCAAATAGTCTTCCTTTACTACATAATTTATGTAGGAAATTCTGTGTGTTTTTGAAGAGGCAGCTACCATTTTTCCAATTTACCATTGTAACTCCATGACTTCAGCTTTCTGTGATGTCGTATTTTTCGTAGTGGGAAAATACAACATCATGATGTTTGAACAGAAATTATTCCGCTCCCCTCCCCAATTTTTTTTTAAAAAAACAGAAAGAAAAAAGAATTTGGATCTGACTCTGTCTAATCAAATTATCTGGTGTATGAGTCAACCTTGCTATTTTTGTACACACAGAGCCCAAAGAAGAAAGGATCTTACATGTCAGGTCCTAGTGATTGAAGAGCAGAAGGCTTATTTTTTCACACTGGAGGCTGATCTCAGATCTGACAGAGATAGGATATTCAACTGGTCCAGAGCGTAAGCTGGTCCACTCTTGATCCCTACTTTGGCCATTCCGCTGATAGTTTCATTTCTAATTTATGAAACATTTCATTAATCTTCAAGCTGTCAGCTCCTTCTTGACAATAATGCAGCCTGACATTTGAAAGATTAATATTTATTAAACATCCTATCCTTCAGAAGTCAAAGAAATGCTTGATTCATTTCAGCAGCAAAATCTTTCAGCACTTAGCTAAGTAAGAATACATCTCCACACCCTCAAAAAAAAGAAAACAAACCAAAAAATCAGAGGGCTAAAAACTAAGTGAAACATATAGGAGAAATAAAAAGAGTAGTTACAAAGAATACGCCTTCAGAAGACTTTGTTCTGTAGACATTTAAGATATTCCTATTTCCAAGCATATATTCTTGCACTCTTCCTTCCACAACGTACCCCCTCCCTTTCCCACTTCATAAATAATTCATAGCCTGATAAATATGCAATTTCAAAAAGTGCAGACACGGCAGCACTGCATAAAAAAAAAAAAAAAAAAAAACCAAGCTTGTGCTTTTCACACAGAAGACCTGAGCTGCACTTAACGGATGACAAATTTTCCAGTATTCAGAAGCTGTATTATATATATATGATAGGAGTGAGACTGTATTTCTGGTCTGATTCCTTGCTAGACATGTTGTGAATTGTCTGTGGAAAGCTGTAACACAAAACAAATGTTGTTGGTTGTTTCTTTTTTTAAACATGAAGTTAGCAATGTTTAAAGTTGACGATAGAAATTAGCGATTAAACACTTTCGGAAAAGGAATGCAGTCATTTGCTCTCTCGTGTAACGTGTGCAGAGATTGCAGCCATTGCATGTACTCTACGTAATTCTCTAGTGCTAACCCCATAAAGGTCTCAATCTTCTAAGTTTTCCCTTAAGCACTGGTCATTTATTTGACATCATCGGAATATTCTTTGGAGGCCCATTTACCAAGATCAACAGCAAACTGTTCTGTCTGCTGATTTCCTACAGGTAAAGATCACCCGAAGTAATATGCAGTATAAAAAGCAAAGCAGAATGCCTCCATTTTGTGAACTAATTGCTTGATTACCAGACTGAAACAAAATGGAGGAAAGACTTTTTTGCAAGAGCAGCTCAGTGCTGACATGACAGAAGAGAAAAAGCATTAGAAGGAAAATCGTGCTTATGGAACATCAGTCACAAAATCACAAATAGAACAAGGAATATGAAAAATATAGATAATTCATACATATTCCTAGAGCTAATAGATGCCCAGGATTCATGTATAGATGGTATTTTAGTTCAGCAACAGTTAAAACACAAAAACGATTTCAATTCATGAAGTGTAACCTTTTGGATGAACACTTAAATTGGAAACACCATGGGTAAGAAATAGACCTCAGCATTTAATTTGGACAAGCTAGTTGGAAGCCTATATTTACTGTACAATAATTTCAGATTTAATTAAATCACTCTGCTGTTGCCAGTCACACCAACACTGTAAAGATGATTAATTGCATGCTTAAATGAAATACAAACTGCCTTTAAAGTAATATCAATGCAGAGCTCTGCAAACAGACACTATGTGATAGATTTAAGTGCAAGAGCCTACCTGTGTCTCTTAGAAGCATGCCATAGTTAGAAAGTGGGCCCTGGGTATGAAAGTAATCATTGTACCAAAAATAGAAGCTTTTACAAGGCATTGTTTTTCAAGACAAGTCTGAATCTTTCCCCTCCCACTGACATGATCTGTTATCTTATAGAAGAGTTTTCACACAATTTGCATTGTCATCTTATGGATTGGCTACCGGTATACAAACAAGAGC
Source organism: Mesoclemmys tuberculata (assembly GCA_007922155.1). Classification (NCBI taxonomy): domain Eukaryota; kingdom Metazoa; phylum Chordata; order Testudines; family Chelidae; genus Mesoclemmys; species Mesoclemmys tuberculata. The sequence goes on from ML675601.1 coordinate 74,685,746, forward strand.
TGACACACTGTAATAGTGGGACTGTGCTGTCACAACAAGGCAGCTGGACAGTTATATATTCCACTTTGCTTCCATTGTATTTTGATTCACAGCAACAGCAGGACAAAGGGCCTGACAGAGCTAACCATGGATTGTCACCTTGATTTGTCCAGTCTAGCAGATATGCAGAAATGAATTATATTCTCCTGTTTATGAACACCACACAAGCAAATAAGCTTCCAAACAGCATTTTCCAAACTATAGTATCTGAGAAACATCAAGCATCTTCATAGATGCTACATGTTGCATATCTCTATAGGAGGAAAAAAGCAGAAAGAACTATTAGATTAGTGAAGACACTGAAAACCTCTTCTTCTATAATGAAGGATATTGTAGACATTAGAAACAAACTTTTTTTTACTGAGGGCTATACAATTTGTCCTGTGGTCTGCTCTTATTTTTGATGAATGCTGTGACAATGCTTCACAAGTGAAGTTTCTATCACTAATGTAAGCTCTTTGGGGCAGGGACCACTTCTTATACTATTTTTTTATAAAGGTTAGCCTATATATGGTTCTATGTGCTTAACAGTAATCAAGTTGAAAATAAATGTGCTTATATGTATGTGGAATCCAATAGCTACGTTGAATTAAAATTTTATCTTCTAAAAGATTAAAACCAATGACTTCAAATTAATTTCTACTATAATATAGTTCCAAACTAAATATAAAGAATGCCCTATTTTATATTTACTGACTGGAAGGTTGTAAATACGAAAGCTCCAAACTATGAGGAAAGTCACTGGAAGTTAAACATGACAGTGATTTGAATTACTCATTTTTTTTACTACATATTCTTTTTAAATGTTGTGCAGCTTTTTAACAGACAATCATGTGTACGTGAAACAACCCCCCCAGAAATTTCCAAAACTTATAAAGAGCAAATTGTCTTCTGCCATCTTTCTTAGAGTATAAGAAATCTGGCTTCCTCTGCTTATCTGGAAAGCAAATTCTTTCAGTGCGCGATACATATCATTTTTGTATTAAAAAATGATTCAAGTAAGCAAAGGTCATTTTAAAAATACTTAATTTTTTTATACAAGACAACAAGCAGAGTGAACCTTCATTGTTGTTTCTACTACCACATGTTTACTATTAAATTTATGAAAGACATAATCAAACTCTGGTTTTGCTTAAGCTACACACTTCACCAGAATGTGCAAAATACTTGTCTCTGAAGAAAAGCCTTTCAGAAATGCATCATTTATACATCTTTTTTTATTTATGAGCTAAGGCTTATCAGAAGATACAGTGTTACACATCACAATAATGTGTTCATTTTTGAGCATGCAGTATCTTAAGCAGCCATGAAAGACTAAATATATGTAATATTTGTACGGTTTTTATTAGTTCTGAATCGTAAGCTGGGTAATTCTGCAGATTTATATGCATTTTGTTCTACCATTCACTGTGTCCATTTTTTAATAGTGAACAAACATATAGCAAAATATTTTATGACATCATAATGTTTCTAAGCATATAGTTGAAGCTGTATTATGTATTATAAAAGGAAAAAGAAAAAAAAATCTTACCCAGATACAGAAATGCTAATGTGCATCCATCAAAGAGCTATACATTCATAGTAAAGGTTTCAGCACAAATAAAGCCCTTTATTTTAATGTACATATAAAAAAGTAAAAGTAAAATAAAATAGAAATAAACAAACCCTCATGATTTCTTTACCAAAATTGTTAGGAAAACCTAAAAGCACCAAAAGAACCATTTATTGTCCAAGGAAAAAATTGCAAAGATTTGTCTTTCCTCGGAATTCTATGCAGCCAACCATAATAGGTCTTTGACAGTTCACCTGACTGCAGCAGAAATGGGAATGTGATGGTTACAGTAGATGACAGAAAGGGGCCATTTGAAGTGCTATTATGCAGTTTACATGAGGAAAATTTCAGCAGATTTCAGCTTTATCTGGTTATTCCACGAACATTTTTTGTGTTGTTCTAGTTGTGCATGGTTTATGATAATGAAAGTTGCATTCTCTTCTGGTGCTGCCATATAGGATTGTACACCTTAAGATGTAAAATTTCATTAAAGATTTATGAATTGGCTTTGGTGATTCACAATGGTTTAATAGTAAAACAAAAATGCATATAGCTGTTCTCTCTTGCACACGAACTGTATTTTAAAACACTGTTATGTTGGTTTATTCCATCTGGTTTATCCCTGTATTTTCAAGTCGTCTAATATAAATCAGATATTACATTTTAATACATAAAATAATGCACTGATGGAAGAACAGACACTTTTTCAGTGTCTGTAAGACCAGACTCTGCTGTAGAACATTAAACATTTAAAATTATTTCCTCAAAGCATGTCTTTAAATAATTGAATTAAATCTTTAAATATTTTGATGGAAGGACCCAATCCTAAAAGCTCTCCTTCACCTAATTGGTCCTACTGAAGCCAATGGGACTACTCATGTGAGTAAAGACTGCTCATGTGTGGATGGGTTTGCAAGATTGGCCACTCAATTCTTAAAAATGTAAAGGGTCCCAGCACAGCTTTTGCGGTGTCTTTTCCCTGCAGCTTTGATATATTGTACAGATGTTGGACTTAAAGGTGGAAAGAACATGTTAACTCTATTACAACAACCGCTAAAAATACTAGTTTTTTTTATAGAATGCAAAATCAAGAACAAGAGCCAAAAGGATGTTAACATAGTGGTAGTTTTCCACCAAAATATTCTACACAACAGAATAACCCTGGAATCATAAGGAGAAAAGAATAATGGTGATCATTATTGAGGTACACTACCCTAACTTGCATTGTATTTACAAGTGATTTATAGATTTTACCAAATAGAGAAATTAAACATCTGAAGCCTTTGACATATTGTTAAGCGGATCTTCTATGATTCTAGTTTCCACATAGGGTCAAAAGTGTTGTGTTGACATGGGATTAATCAGCTACTCCTCCTAAACCATGAATCAGAACAATTGTCAGTTTCATGTAGTACAATAGCTTGAAAATGCTAAAGTATATAAAATAATAACACACATCAAGAACAGTAAAAGTTACAAATATTAATTGTAATGGATTTAATGTCAAGTATTTTCTGCTTTTTGAGGGCACTCAACTATGCTACCAAGAGCAAGACAACAGTCAATTTTTTTCAACTTCTTGATGACATAATTACACTTGCTAAATATATTGTTCTGCCAGAATATATATTTTACTGAAATGCAATTTTCTTATTTCTTCTTCTATACATCTTTTCATATGTACATTTTGTTATCAAAATTATATAGTTATACACAATATACATTTTACATACGTACATGTATTGTGCTACCTGTGTTATTGTAACTTCTTTCTCAGTGTGTAAATGGTAGGATTGGAGAATATTGGGTGCAAAGTGTCTTCATGAAGGGGAAATGAAATCACTCACCATTAGAGATAAGTATGACAAGCTCTTTTTTACACTAGGATACACTTGTATTAAACAGAATGGCAGGGTGCCTGAGTGAGATTGCATCTATTACCAATGATGGCCTGAAAATGGTCACTTATTAATCACATGTTTTGAAAATAATTATCCATAGCTTTATAAACGCTAGTTAGATTAAATCTAAATCAAGATTTTTTTTTCTACATATATTTGCACTCGAAAAAATTGTTTTCTCATTAAGTAGCTTTAGGAGTTTACATTTTCTATAAAACAAGCATTAAAAATGTGTAACAAATCTATTGTTTCCTAATGATTATAAAGTTAAAATAACACCAATATTGCATGACTAGTTTAAAAAGAAACAGGGACAGTAGTTATGCTGAACAAAAACTTGGGCCATTTTGTATTCCATGGATGTATTTTTATGAAAAGGAGGATATAATATATAAAAATGTTCATTTATAACTAAGAAATAACTAACTAATGGTTTAGAATACAGAATATTTAAAAGAACATTTAAAACAAACACGATGGGAAGGATCTTTGATTTTTGTGAATGAAAATTATTTTTGTGGGTGAATAGTTTTCTATGTGTATTTTGTTTGTCCTCTGTACAATTCACAGTCAAGATTAAGCACATGTAATCTTTGCAATCAAATCAAATATAGTATGAAAAAAGTATTGCAAAAAAGCCTTAGAACATTTCATTTTATCATGCTCAAGTTTCTAATTTGCATACAATGTATCTAGTAAAACCATATTTTTCATCTGACCAAATGATATATATTAATTTTCTATATATATGTACAGTATAAACACTTGTAAAAATATTACTGTAAGAAGTAATTATAGTAAAAATCCATCACCTGCACTAAATATGTGCACAAAATGCTTTTGTTATGATCATATTTTATTTAAATTGAAGCTTTAAATTTCCTAAAATAGTTGTTAAAAATAAAGTGATTAATAATTGGGTATTTACAAATAAAATACTATGTTGCACAAAAATCTATTTGTGCTTTATTTTGATAGAACTGGTTCTCAGGGCTGTGTTGGAATGTTTGCAATGTTCTAAAACCATCCTGTAAAGAAACTGAACTATGTAGAATGATTTCAAATACTGAATATTTTTCTTAGCCAGCATTTTGAAGCATGTCTCGTCTAGCTCTTTGGAAGATTTGAGTTTTGCTTTATTCGAATATTTTAAACTGTTACTGCTGTAATAATCATCATCATCTGCTTCAAAGTATAAACATATTCTTTATGGTTGCCTGAATATGATAGTGTGGCACCTTTAATATGTTGAATTTTGTGAAAAGAACAAATTTATAGATGAAAAAAATGCCACAGGAAATAAATAAGTAAATAAAAGAGTAAATGAAAAATGGTCTGACTTTGGAAAAATATTTGTAAACAGGTTTTTATTCTAAATTGCATTTTAAAAAACAATGCATTTTATAATCAATAAAAAACTTCAATATTTAAATAATTATTTGTCCATCATAAATAATGGATACCATAACTTACAGTAAATGTTTTGACAATGACTTTTAAGTAAGTGTAATGCAATTATTGTAATTCTTTAAATTCTTGCAAACATCTACATATTTTCCACTTACTGGTCTTTTTCAAAAAATATTTGGGGGATTTTATTTTCATTTGATAAAAAAAATACCCTCTCCTAAGAATCTTTTTTATAAATACCAATAGTAACAAAATGTGTTTGTTAAAGAATTTTTGAGAACTTCTTTTCTAATATTAATTTGATGTCATTATCAGGACTTGCATGTTTCCAATACATGTTATTAAGGATTAAACCCTACATTTATTTGCATAGGTAAAGGACCAACTATAGCATAGGTTTGGTAATTTGAGAACTAAAAATAAAGCACTCTGTATAAGGAGGTGTTAATGTCCTTTTTTGTATTCTAGCTATGAATTCAAAATGCAAAATATGGTTATTTATGTAGTTACCCATGTAAGACAGATGATCTAAAATACAGAAGAGACTGAAATACCTGCAACTGATCTTTTAAACCTGTGGCACTGATGCAAAATAATTGCAGGTTGAAAGTTTGGTACTGCACCTGAATATTTACTACCTTGCTTAAAAATACATCTTTCTGAAATGAATGAAGAATATGTTTGTGGGATGGGGATGGTTAATCTTTTAGTAAGGTAACTAATACATTTATATACCTCTTAAAATTCTCACCTGATATACTTGTACAGGGCAGTTTTTGGCAAAAGGATGCACCAACCATGGACTACTGTATTAACCTGTCTCCTGTTATTTTACTTGAGGGAAACAAGCACTTCTCTCTAATATATATATATAAAGGTACAGTTAGTAAAACATACGCTGCATTACTTGGGCCCTGATTCAGCAAAGTTCACGTAAGCACGGGATTTATTTTAAGCACATGCTTATGTCACCTGTAGTCAGGAAAACACTTAAGCATGTGTTTAATTTTATGCATGTGTTGAACTGCTTTGCTGATTCTCACACTGCATAATACACAAACAAATGCACCATGCAATAAACTAAATATTCACTCATTTCTCTGCCTCTTAATGCCAGACTCTTTCTTATGCTTTATAAAAACACTGATTTACTGTACACAGTATAGGTACATATATAACTCTCCTACTGGATATTGTGACATACTGTCTATTTCTTGAGTTTTACCTCTGTCAAGTACTCTTGTAAAAATACTATGACTATCCTTTTAACTACACATATATGTGCAGGAAAAACAAATAAATAAAAGCAGGGTAAGAGCTAGAATTATGCACAACTGTTATCATTTCATTTTGGGTGATTTTGAACCCCTTCAAATTTCCCTTTATGAAATGTGATTAAATGGCCTTTTAAAATCAAAAACACACAAACATTCAATACTATGAATTTTGAAGTCACTTTTTGCCCAGAACAAGCCCATTTTTCCTTGGAAATGAGTTCTTGTTCATTGGAACATCAGTCCAATTTTGAGTTAAAAAATCACGACACATTGCATTTTTGGCAACATGGACATACTTTTCATCTTGAACAAACACTGAACTATACAGAATTTTGCTACAAACATTTCTCATGCTTCTAGTAAGAGCTGTGTCTGTTTTCTTCAGCCCACCTCTATTCTTTTATGCTTTATTGAATACCTGAGTGTAGCCAAAGTAAATTCCTACAGGTAATATAGTCTGAGGCCCCCTCAACACAGTTATAGTTCCCAGTTTATAACTATTATAGTAACAATGATGTGTCACTTTGAAAATCCCTTATATCTTATCTATGTTGCAGAGATCCAGGAGTTAGATACTGTGCTGCAGTATAAAGCATATATAGGACCAACAAATATCTAAAAATATCTTAAATGGGCCTGTTATTTTCATTGCCTGGGAAGTACTCTGTTCTTCTTTACTTGTCTTGATTCAAAATTTATATTTGGTTTCAATATTTAGCTGATTTGGAGAGTTAAATTCAGATTCAGGGACTCATCCTGGATGAGGCTGCCCTCACAGGCCACAGGGTTGCAAGCTCTTCAGAAAAGACAATGACACTCCATCTCTCCCAGTAATTGCCCAGTTTTCCAGTACAGATCCCAGACTCTGTGGAGTCCAGAAAAAAAGGAATAAGGGCACAGAGGTGACCAAGACATCTTCTGTGCAGGACAGGAGCGTTCTGCATGCAGGGTATAGGAGGGTCCCTTTTGTTTGCAAATCTTAGGGGGATGATCCAGGTCCAAAAGAGGGAACTTGCACTTGGTTTGAGCCCACGAGACTCCCATATTACAATCAGGCTCCCCAGCAAGCTACAGTTAGATGCCACCTGAGCAACTGAAAATATTAGAGAAAAGAATGTGATTGTGGCTTTGTAGCCATGATAATTTTATGTGGAATGTGATCATCCTTTTAGGTGGCGATGAAGGGGTGTTTGCTTGTGACTTTTGAGGGAGATAAGTATGTGTACTTACCTAAAAGTCTAGAAGAGACATCAGTGGAAGCCAGATCAAGCCTACGGTATTATTTCTTGGCCAAGACTGGCTCTACAGGAGGTCACTTGGGCAAAAACAGTATGAAATTGCTAGGACAGCTTTTTATAATGTGTTAATTTGATAAGAGAGATGAGGTGCAAATAAAAATGGTGAACACTGTTAAAAGTTCATACACTAATTAAGAGCCTTTTTAGTTGTAACAAGGGGCTCTCTCTCTCACTCTGAAAAATTCAATTCATTGACAGGAATGTTGCTTTTTTATTACAGTGGGAGTTTTGTGAGTTTTAGAATTAGAATGATATCCCAGGGATGACTGCCAACCTGTGGAAAATGAGGGCCCAATTCTCCTGCTACAGAATAAGAATATTCCTCATTGGTTTCAGTGGAAGTTACTTACATAACGCAACAAAAGGACAGGGCATAGGGAGAGGTACTTGAGGTTTGCCAAACCATTTTTGCCCATGTGATTTAAAACTGAATGATATTACTCTGAGAGAGGATACAAGGAAATTCTAGGATCTTGGGGACCAAGATTATTGAAAGTGACTAATGATTTCTGACTGACTATCTGATATCCTTTAAAGAGACTTGATTTTCAGATGATGGGTGTTCCGTACTGTCTGAAAATCAGGTCACTTTAAGGTGTTTCCAGTTGGCAACACAAAGAAAGAAAGCACCCAAAATCACCAATTACTTTTGAAAAATCTTGCAAGGTGGAGGTTTTATTGCAAGCAACTCGACTCTGTGATTCTAAACTGTACAGTAGCACAATTCCAATGATTTATCAAATATCAAATATATATACATACTATAAATTTACATCTAGGATCAACCAGTAGGCCTCTATTTTTTATTTTAAGTAACAGAGTATACTGAGATCTTTTCAATGAAAGCTGCACTTGGTACAATTAAAGATACAGTCTAGCAATGCTTTAAAAAGAATGTTAAAAAATAAAAGATTTTGCCTATTTTGTTCAAATGAATTTACCATAAGTTGTGCCCTCTCAGTTGTCCCGTTGATTTATTTTAATATTAACAAAATCTAATCTCTGCTTGTAAAGCAGATTATGCATGTATTAAATTCTTTTAAATTAGAATATACTTAATGCCACATTCGTTCCAGGCTCGCAAAGCAGGAGAAAGAATCATACACCTAAACAACAAGAAGGGTTTTAAGCTTAGCTTTCTACTTTACTACTATTCTCATTTAGTGAAATAAAGAGTTGTACAATCTACCATTCAATGAAACGCAATAATGATTTTCATTTTTCTCAGCAAATCGTAAAGTAAAAGAATTAAAACAGCTTTTTTTTTTTTTTTAATAGCTGCGGAAAAACCCAGTGCGTTGTTCCAGCCAGCTGTATATTTGGCACATGTGACCTTTTTTCCCTAGGATGTTAAACTGAATTTTGCAGTTAGAGGAAATGTTTTCAAATGTTCAGTTTTTGGTCACTCAGGCTTCAATTCTGCACTGTAGGCGGACTACTGTGCCCAGCAGAGCAGTGCTGACCCCCACGAATCTGTGAAGGTGCACAGGCCCACCTCGGCAGACTGCACTGGAGAATTGGGATCTAAAGTGTCTTCCATTCAGCTCCCCAGATGGGAAACTTGTTTGGACTTGCAAAGGAGTACAGAGCCCCAAAAGGGGAGGTGGAAGTGTGTGCTGGGGAATACAAGCATGTGACCCCTCTCCAAGGGCTCTTTGCCTCCCTCCCCTTGGCCAAGCAGAGGAAGGTTGGAGCTGATTGGCTCCTTGCTCCCCTCATCTTCATTAATTTAAATCTTTGCTCCAGCTTTCGGAGTCTCTTTTTCCCTTTTGCAGCTTGCTTTATGGACAATGAACTCCATTCCTAAAAGTGGTCTCGCTAGATCAGTCTTAAGGCACATAAATGTAATGGTGCAGATAAACATGCTCTGGTGCTGCTTGTGCTGTATCTTTGCTATGGATAATCAGAGGACTTTAGTCTTCAGGGCTGTAAGTCTGGCACCTTTCGTAAGTCCTATTATACACTATTTATCTACGTATTTATTTGTCATTTGTTCTACAGAATGAGTTTGCCTTTGGACTAAGGGCAGGGGAGTTATTTTCCCTTTGGGATAGGAGGGTTGATATTGCTGGCCAATACAGACAGGAGTGCCGAATAGTTTGTTTTTAAAGTAGATAAACTCAGAGGTCACAGCAAGTGGTACAAAATAAATTCTTAAATCATAAATTCACTACAAAGAAGGAGACTATAATGGAGCTGCTCTCCCTTTTCCCTTTCTGATAAATGAGTGAGCCACTTGTTAGCTCATTAGCTCCCAATGGCAGTGGAAGAGCCAAGGAATGGGAGTCAACTGACAACATAAAAGACAAAAGAAGAGAGAGTGGAAGCCAGCCACGAAAGGATGAAAGGCAGCCTTAGAGCTCTTGTGCCCCACCTGAGCTGCCCACCCCATATACTGGGCTGTGGCTGGATGAAAGGCTGTATGGTGAACAAAGCTCTGAGAAGTAGCTGCTTGAACGGTGGTCACTGGATTAAGCAAATTCATGTAAATGTTCATGTTTTAAAGAGTTTACTGCCGAGTGCATGGAGGGTTGAACGCTGCCCAGAAAAGCAGTAAAATAGGATAGGTCTCCAGTTTTTCAGATTCATCATGAAAAGTCTTAGTTGCATGGAGAAAGATTTGGCTTCAGATGGGGAGGGGAACACTGCACTTTGACATCAGGGGATGCAAGATTGACCCAGGATGTTATTTCTTAGGCAAGATATCTATGGGATGATGTTTTTAATGTTTTTGTTGGTGAAGTAATATTGTGGTCTTTTCTTTCTAATCAATGTGGTAGTAGCATTTTAAAGGATGGATCAGAGGCAAGGATGTGGGAGACAGTCTCCCAAGGAATGATGAGCTTTGCACAGCACATTCTGAAAGAAAACCACAAAGCTTTCTAGAATGTTCCCGGTGTTGCTCCTTATTTCAAATTCTGTTTATGGCTGTTTAAATTTGCATATAGTCTTTTTTAATGAACACCACACAGCTGAAAGTTGGTGAAAGACACGCTATGTGAAGCTTGTTAATATTAATTCGTTAAATTAAAACAGGCCTGAATGGCAATGAGACCCTATACTCTTGGACAATATAGACAGGCTTTGAGGTAAATTATTGACCTCACAAACTATTGACTAGGTCTATCTTTTCATCTCAGGTTCTTGTACTTCCCCATTAATACAGTATCTGAGCAACTCACAATTTTTTTTAATGTATTTAGGTACATGATATCTTATTTACCTATTGTTTAACCTCCCTTTCCTAAGAACATGAATTGAGAAGTTAGCAACAAAAAAAGAAAAAAACCCAAAACAACAGTCTCCCAATGCCATCTTTCAGCTGCCAGGATCCCAGATACTCTGTCAAGTTTCAAGCCAGGGCATGTACTGAAACAAGCACTTAGAGCTCTGGCAATGGACTCCTCTTGCCTATAGACAGATGTGTATCCACACTCATCATGTTATACCTCTCTGTAGCATGTATTGTTGATTGCCACTGATTGCCACATACTCCTGACCACCTCCAGAAAGCTGCAGGGTGAATTTCCTCAAAAATCAAGTACAAAGGATTGTTATGAATATTTTTTCCTCCTCCAAAGCCCTCACCTGCAGAGTCTCACGAGGTTCAATCCCCTCAATCATATTATTCAATGTCTACATGAAGCCATTGAAACCAATGGTGAAACAACATGGACTCATGCATCAGCAATACTCAGATGACGCTCGGATCCACAGCTCCTTTACCTGAAACATGAACAGCATTTCCCACCTTTCTCCGTCCCTAGAAGAATCAGCAGCTGGATGAAGAAAAGCTAGCTAAAACTGAATGAAGGCAAGATTGAGGAGGTACTGGTAAAAAGTCTGGAGCTTTCTGAATAACTTGCTTCCTCGAAAATATCCTCCTCTAAAGAGGACATCTGCCTTCAGATTAAGTCAGTCTACAGACATAGGGCACTTTGGGACTAATCACTGCTGCAGGATGCCCAAACAGCCATGGCAACAATAAAACACACACAGGCATCTGTGACTGGCGGTAAGATTGTGCCCATCCAATCAGATACAGATCTGGGCAAGGTGATCTTTGCATCATGTTGTGATCACAAGTTCTGAATATTATACCTTATTATACCTAAGAATGAAGCCTCACACCCTGAAAAATCTACACCTGGTGCCAGATGCAGAAGCTCATCTGTTTTGCAACACAGAATACTGTGAACATAATAGTCTGGTGCTCCTTTCTCTACACAGGTCTCAAGAGTCCAGTTTCAGGTTCCTGTTCTAATATGCAAAGCCCTCCCTCTATGAACATAACCTCCACAAGCAGCTTTCTACTGAAGCAATGAAACTGTCAACCAATAGGGGGCCTCATGAGCGCAAAAGACAACTTTAACAGGAGCTGGACCTTGGCTGTAGGATTCATACCTGCAAGAGACAAGAACCGCCAGAGATCCCACCACTTTCAGAACTAATCTTTGAATTTAGCTTTCCCCAGGGAGTTCTTCATACATAACACACTCATTCATATGCTTGTGTTCTCTTCCTCTTGCTCTCGTTCTAAATTAATCAAGTTCATTTTCCTACAGCCTAGGAATGTAGAGACAGATCTTATTATTATTTCTATTTTTAAATTCTTGGAAAGCAGTCACATACCACACCTAGGCACTTATGTAAGAACCTAGGTATGTAGAAGATAATTTTGTGCACTAGCAAGGTGATCTTTTTAAATCAAAATTATATAGGATCAAATAATCTTCACATTTTCAATCATAAGATTTCCAACTGATAATAAAAGTTTCAAGAAATGAAGAAACGTTCTTCTAGCAACAATTATAATAATTGTTTCACAGGCCTCCTTCTTTGCAACTTATGAAAAGTGTTCCAGAAAATAACCAGTCTATGGGAAATAAAGATATGCAACAGTAGCTAGCTATTTCACCTGTTCTGAATGATTAAAAATTACTGCACCCTGCTCTATCCTACAATAAATCCATTCTCAAATTAGAAACATCAGAAATAACCTGCTGTGCAAATTGTAAATATTCAATTTCATCTTTATATTGCCTGAAGGCAATCTCTGCCTTTGGACTGTATTACCCTACATGTCCATCATTGTTGCAATATTATAGACAACAGCCAGCTCAAGCCCTTTTTAGACTAAATATGGATAAAACGGTGCTGAAAAATAATATCTCTTACTAGTCATCAAGACAACAGAACATCCCTGGACCTTATCAGTACAAATTATTTTATAAGTTGCATTTTGGGTATCAAACCATGTACACAGATAATAAGAATAAACTGTTTGTTTCCTATGCTACTATCCAATTATACTCATTTGAGCAAGAGAGTAACATCATGTCAAGGTCAGAAATTAACAGTAATTCTGGGGGCAAATCTCTAGTACCCAGTTCTGATTTTCTTTACGTAATCCTATTTGATTTTGTGCTATAGAAATAAATATAAAATATAAAAACACATCCAGTATAAATTATAGAATGGCACTGGAGAATCCTGCTTTTTGATCAGTCAATAGACATGGTAATATCCCTCCCAACACAACAGCACACATTGATTTGCCTTATTTTTCAAAATCTTATTACTTCACAGATTCATACTGTATCAATGATTATAAGTATCAGAGGAAAAGGGATACTGTGAAAAAAATGTAAAAAAATAAACCTGGAGAAAAAAAGAAAAAGTATTTTTGTTTACTGAGACACGTTGCAAAGATAATAACGAATGTCTATGGAAGGCTGTTAAGTTCTTAAATCGAAAGTTCCTAATGCCATTTTGTAATGTATCTACTCTTGCACTGCACACACTGAACTCAGTAAGGGAACATGCATAAAATTACTCACCCTGCATAAGTTTTGAAGATCAGGGCTGTATATAGGGATTCTAGGTAATATTTTCAAAAGCTTCTAAGTGACTTGGGTGCTTTTGAAAATTGGTATTAGACTCTTAAGCGACCTAGGAACCCAAGAACTTTGGAACTTAGGCTACTAAGTGAATTAGACACTTGAAAATGTTACTCTCTGTAACTGGGACAGCTAGCCACTGGAAATGAGTAAGTACTGCTATTTATATTTCAGTTTGCTCTGATCTTTCCTCTGTCATCAAGTGTTCTCGGTACTTTTTTTTACTTACCGTAAAGATAATTATCAGATATATTTCATTAAAACAACCTGTACAATGAAATAAGAGGTAATAAATGTACTAACGTTGGACCCAATCCTCTATGTGTGGAACTCCCACTCATCCCCTCTTTCTTTTTGTATAATAAAAAATGGAATGTATTTTTGTCTGCCTTAACAACTTGATTTTTCTGTACATGCAATCCATTAAAGAAAGACTTATGGGGTTATAGCTCTTGCAGTTCAGTAAGGAATGAATAAGATCTAGCATCTAGGAGCAGAGTGGTTCCTATCTTTTTTTAAAGAAGAGAGGTTATCATTTGATTCCCACAGAGTCAAAGACAAACACAGTCACTGAGCATCTATGGGTATGTCTACATTGCACCAAGCCCAGATTCTGACTCAGGTTTAAACCTAATTTCCCCTTCCATCTACACACAAATCAGTCTGACTCAGGTCAGCACGCACTCAAGACCTGCTCCTAGGACCCTACTAAACGTGTAGGTCAAAGCTGCAGGCCCTTTGCGACTCAGGTACAAGCCTGGTTATTTTGCAATGTGAATGCAGCTCAAGCAGAACCAAGTCAGAAGGTCTGCGCAATGCTCCATGGATGTGCTAGCATGGCTGTGAGACCCAAGTCCACCACCTGTAAACCGAAGTTTATAATGCAGTGTGGACACTCAAGCATGGGAGTGGAAACACCGAATCCACAAGCCGGAGTTCACAGTGCAGGGTAGATGTGCCCTAATAGTCTCACTGCGGGGAGGGTGGAGGCGTGATGAGGACCAAATCGGAAGGCACACTGTACAGTCTGAGGAGGAGTGCAGAGTGTGAGAATTTGTCGCCTTCATCAGAGTGCATGACCCTGGAGGCCTGGTGGAGAATTCAGCGTAGTAAGATCACATGGGCCTTATATTCTTGTTAAAGGCATTTACAAACATTTTTGTCTAGTCTGTTAAAACACTGAAGGCCACCCAGGCTATAAGGGCTACTGCATGCTTAGTTAATTTGGAATTACACTTAATAAAGTTGTGACCTAGTTTTCATCCAAAGGTGACTGTCACTGTCCTCGTTGAAGCATACACAGAGCAAAAATAAAATAAAATAAAAGATCATGTCTTCTCTAGGGGACACATTTCACCTTCACTCAGATCCCTGACAACTTCAAGACCTCAGTGGAATTGCATGGGATATAACTGAGGGCAAAATTTGTCCTTAAATATTTTTTAAAAATACCATCTAGCTAATATTTGCATAGCACTACAGTACTAGAAGTACTGTTATTATTATTAATATCCACTATAGCACATAGACTAATTATTATATCAATTTTACTTAAAATAAGTGCTGCTCAATACCTCAGTCACAATCTATCTACCCAGGTACTTATATGGCACTCTTCACTGCATTATCAGAGTACCTTCCTTGAGTTCAAATGATCACAATGGTCTCCGTCTCATTAACCCTCCTTATCTTTTCATCTCTTCAGTCAAGCCACCAATTAGGCATGCATGTATTCAGTTGCTAGTTTTAATACACGTTATTTAATTTTAGTATTTACTTTACTACTTTTCATGTATGTGTGCAGATGAAAAGCTAAGCAGTTGAGGAGGCTGTTGCTGAGCAAGCATGATGGGTGCTACTCACTGTTTGACAAAGCAGAAATCATATTTGGCCTTCCAGTAGTTCAATTCAGGCATAGATGCTGGCTATATAGCAACCTGTCTCACTGTGTCTAGAGGAAAGATTGCCCCCCCAGCCCTGCTTTTAAAATTGCATTTTTTTTTCTTTTAATTTTTCTTCTCTTAAAAGAACAAGGACAAATGAAACAAACGCTAAACAAAATAAAAATAAAAATAATATTACATGAACATGATGTTAAGGTTGAGTTTTAAACCCATCAAATTGGGGGCAGTTGAGAGAAAGCTGTCAAGCTGACAGCTACAGGGGGCACAGGTTCATGGGGCCTGTGAATACTAGCATGACATGTTTACTACTTATACTCCAGTGCTACACTGTGTAAAGTATGTCCTGCTTTGAGGTAGTAACTTGATTTTCCTAGTGAATTGGGATGTTTCCTCCTTTAATGCAACCTGGACTGGGTACGTTACAAATTCGACATTCCTCCCCTAGCTTCCTCTTCCCTTATGTAATAAGAAGCTGCTTTACTATTCTACCCCAAACCAAACACAATACACACAAGTTCTGGACATGTTATATTCTCCCACAGCTCTTCTCCTGACTCCTGAAACTGAAGCTCATCACCACCACCCCAGTTCCCCAGGCAGGCACGGCACGGGATTTTGGTTGCAGTGTTGTTGTAACATGTTGGTCCCAGGGAATGAGACAAGATGAGTGAGGTAATAAAGTGAATTTGGACAAATTCTCTTGGTGGCAGTGGCAAGCTTTTGAGCTTCACAGAGCTCTTCTTTGGGTCCGGAAAAAACTAATTAGAGTGTTCCAGGTAAATACAAGGTGGGAGGGATTGTTAGTCATAAGGAGTTAACATAGGTTGCAAGAGACCACTAAAATGAAGTAAGCAATTAACACCTCTGCAGTCATAGGCTAAAGGAGAGTTAATAGTTTACAAATTGTTGTAATGAGCCATAAAACCAGTGTATCGGTTGAATGCATGATTTTTATTGCCTAGAAGACTTCTGAATTTAAGTTCCCAAGCTCATCTTTTGAAGGTGTTCTGCAGGTTTCCTTTGAGAAGGGGGAATGGAATGGTGACACATGGAGTGATCGTTTTGTGAAAAGTGTTTGCCCACAGGTGACAAGGTGTTTTTGTCTTTCATCATTTTTCTGTGTGAGTTCTTTCAAGAGCATAGTGATTGTATTAACCCATAGTTATTATTGGGGTATCTGATGCACTGGCTGAGGTACACCACATGTTGTGATAGGCATGTGTAGGTCCCATGGATCTTCAAAGGTGTATTGTGGGGGGTACTGATCAGTGACTTTTAGGCCTTGCAATCAGCAACCTTTCCAAATCCCCAGACATGCCAAAAATGGCTCTACATCAAAGCCCAGGAGATTCAGAGTTAAATTTTCTATGGCAACCTCATTTCCTTCTGACAAAACAATATTGAAGCCAGTAGGGAATGTTTACTAAATGAGTCGTATTGGGTCTGCTACCCACTTATGTGTATTCATTATGGCCACACTTTGTGGCTTTTACTCCATTTTTATTAATCTTTCACTCATACATGAGAGCATGCATGAGTAAGACAAGAAAAAAGGGTGCAAACACCTCTGTATTTTTGTCCCTGTGCTTACCATAATTTCTCCCATCATAACGATATTTCAGTAGAGCTGACCCATAAGAACATGAATTTTTGTAATGTAGCACTTATTTTGATTAGTTGACTATTTAAATTCTTTGTGAAAAATAATAGTCTGAGATACCCATTTTCTCATACTAGTTTGCACAACTGGGTATTATATCTATGTGTAACACACAATTGTGTGTTTGCATAAGTAAGGGTGTGTATAAATACATAAATTAGAAAGCTGCATCTCTGGATGACAGCTTTATGTAGACTTGAATTAGTAGATAAATCTTTTAGATAAAAACACCATGTGGACATTGTAATATTAAATATTTAAAATATACTGGTAACAGGTAGTGATAAAATGAATGGTATGTAAAGAAAAATGCATAAGTTACAGCTTTCGGATAAAGTCATTACTTCCTAGAATTAGACATGGTTACTTTGTATCTCAAATCTAGTATATCACAGGTTTATTTTCAAAACTGGCTTAATTCTTATCTTGTGGCTACTTAGAAAAACAAGGCAAAAACTGCATGACAATAAGATGGGGGCTGAGTTATTCACACATACCATGTTCTTAAGTTAGAGCTTATCATGAGTCTCTAATTTATTTCTGGTTGATGAAATTCATGAGAATAACTAGACATAAAAAAGAAGCATCTTAGCCCCAGCCATGAAAATTATGTCTTCAAACAAAATTAAATATTTAAAACAAAACATTTATATGATTATTTGAATATGTGCAATCTATTCTGTGAGCAGAAAAGAAGTGCATTTTATTGGCAAATGTGGATAAATTAAAAATCTCTTCTGAAATTAATTTTCAATAGATATTGTATGTCTATTTCCAATACTTCTGCACATTTTAATAGAGTCAACAGAGGTACCTTAAGGTGCATAAGCAGACAGTACCGTACACACTGATGAGTCTTCGTGTTTTGGGTTTAATTTTGATTATACAGTAGATGATAAGCCTTGCTTGCATATGTCCGTTATATGGCACAATCCTTGCCTGACCTCCCCTTGAGTCAGTGCTGCTCACAGCTACCCCCAAAATGGGTCTGTCCCAACCAGATACTCTAACCCATGATTTGTATACCAGTGAGTGTTTATGGACACATCTAAACACACATCAACATCTGGGTTGCACCTTGGCCTGATTGCATCCAGCAGGATTACGTTCTCATAAAGGGGCGGTGTGGAGCTAGATGGCCCCAGCAGCTCCAGAAGAGATTATTGCAAAATCCCTTCCCCCATGATCACTCTGAAAATGCCAAGAGCATACAGGGGAGGTGCCACCTCTTCCCTGTCCCTATGTAGCTGTGACTGGCTCTTCTTTCTTTGGCCCATGATCCCATGCAAAGGTCAGGTATAATCTATCCAGAGCTACAGATATACTATGTGTATAATGCACACCCAAAAATATATTAAACAAAAATATTAGCATTCTTGTAGTGTTGAGGTTGTGAGCGCAGCACTCAAAAAGTTAGGAAATCCCAACGCTCCCAACTACTTCACTGAACACCCTGTATATTTTATGGGATACAGAGTAAGATTAAGTGACTGATGCCCTTCTTTCTCCCCCCGAGCACACACAATGCCATATTCTAAAGCAGTGCAAAGCAGTGCAAAGCCCATTTCTCTAATGCATAGGGAATTAGCCTCACTGCCAGGCTGCTCACTGCCTCCTGGACTCCTGACATGGTTCTGCCTTGTGTTGGCCAGCAGTGGTATTTCATGCATAGGACTCAATCCTGTATCATTTGCATAGGACAGTGTTGCCAACCTCAAGCGTTCAAAAATCATGGGCTAAGCATAAAAATCTTGAGATTGTCATGAAAGGTGAGAGATGGTAAAATCAATACGTTTGGTTACTTGTACTTGCTTTTTGGCATTGGAACCTTTAGGATTCTTGTTTTCAAGCTCTTGCTCCACAACCACAAGAGATTAAAAACTTTCTTGTTCATGACAGCTGACATTCCCAGGACATTGCATGACGGCAGAAGCTGGGGCTTTAAGAAAAACACCAACTAATGAGAGACTCACAACAAAATCACAAGAAATGCCAACACTCACTGAGAGAATGGGATTGTGTGTGCTCAGCATTTTGCAGGATCAGACAATTAACTAAAGAAAGTGTTAACAAGTGCCTGCTGTATAAAATGTACATAATTAATGTTGCTACATATATATATGTATATAAACCAGTGTTGGGCTGTGCATTTACCGGCAAGTAAAAAGACAAGATTCTTGCCTGAAATGTTACAATACAAACAAACAATAGCAAACCAAAGGGGCAGATTGTTGCTGGCCTTTTCGAAGGGCACACGGACTCCTGATCTCCTTTCCCAAAGGAGGTGAAGCCTGTGCAGGATTAGGAAGAGGTAGCATGTTTCCTGACGTGTCATTGACATACCTCATCAACCTTCATTTAGGCCGGCAGCTAAATGACACAATTTAGCCTAACGGGGCAGAGATGGAAAACTATGGCAATCAGAGTGAATGAATGGTGATGAAGTTGAGCGTGTGTCCTGTTTGATTTTATGAAGCAGGTAGGCTAAGCTAGACTAGTAGTTATGGCAACTAAAAGCATCATATGAAACCATATACTAAGGGCATACACTGTTTGGCACAGAGGTTCAGCAGAGAGAGTTTTCCCAGCACTGAACAATTAGCTACATTCAGCTTGGATCGCTTCACTTTCCCCTGACATTTGCTCCCCAGTTCTGCACGTACCCACGCTGGTACATAAGTGCCCTGGCACCCATTTAGGACACAAAAAAACCTCCAGACACAGATCTGGGCATACTTTCTTAGGCAACAAAGTTTGATAACCAGCCTTCAGGGACTGGGTATCTGCCAAATGCAGGCATAGACTGGACCCCATGTTCTGACCTACAGTTAGCTTTTATGGGATAAATGGGTTTTATGGGTTCTTTGTATTGGCAAAGGGGATTTCATAATAAGGCTGTGCCATCAAAAGAGATATCTGACCATGGAGTAACTTTGCCAACAATGTTGGGTGGTGCATAGACATACATAGAGCCATGAGTCTTCCCCATCCAGTTCTTCTCAAGGACCTTCCTCTAGCTTGTCTCCCCACCAGCTACTCCAAATCCCTCTATGACTCTGTATTCCCACCATTTCCACTCTTATGGCAAAGTCCTTGATCTGTGTCAATGTCTGCAAGCCCCCAAGGCTGAGTCCTCTCAAAACTCTTTGATTGCTGTGACCCGCCCTCCATCCTACAGCCTCCCTCCCCAACCTAACTTCCCTCTCCCCCTACCTGAACTTCCCTTGTAGGGTGGAGCATGAGTGGAAAGAGAAGCTGGAGCTGGGCAGGAGGCCAAAGGACTTTCCTTCCAAGCAGCCTGGCTAGAATCACCCTGATCTGCACTCAGAGTCATGGAGGCTGCCAGGTGGACAGCTGAGTGCGTTCCATAAAGTAACAGTCTGTCCAGTAATGAGAGCTGCTTCTAGAGGCAGGAGTATGCAACTGTGTCTTCCTCCTCCCTGCCTATCAACTCAACATGTAGGAGGTGGGGAGTAGAAACAACATCGCTGAGGGCATCAGGCAGCACTTTTCTCCCTCTGCTGTCCAGGTGGGTTGAGGAGAAACAGAATGCTATTGTCCCCCAACCAAACCCAATCTGAAAGATGATGGACGTTGTCTCCCATTCTTCCCTAAAATTACACCCATGACCTGGATAGTGAAAGGGACTAATGAGGCTAGATTTTGGCCTGTAGTGTTTTTATTTATTTATTGAAGTACCTACGAGAGGGGATGCCATCTTAGATTTGGGTTTGGTGAGTAGTGAGGACCTTGTAGAAGAAATGGTGGTAGGGGACAACCTTGGTTCGAGTGATCATGAGCTGATTCAATTCAAATTAGATGGAAGAATAAACAAACATTGATCTGGGATTAGGGTTTTCGACTTCTCAAGGGCTAATTTCAAAGAGTTAAGGAAATTAGTTAGGGAAGTGGATTGAACAGAGGAACTTGTGGGTTTAAATGTGGAGGAGGCCTGGAATTACTTTAAGTCGCAGCTGCGGAAACTGTCGGAAGCCTGCATCCCAAGAAAGGGGGAAAAAACTATGGGCGGGAGTAGTAGGCCAAGCTGGATGAACAAGCAACTCAGAGAGGGGATTAGGAAAAAGCAGAAATCTTACAGGGAGTGGAAAAAAGGCGGGATTAGTAAGGGAAGCTACCTTAGTGAGGTTAGAACGTGTAGGGATAAAGTGAGGAAGGCTAAAAGCCGCGTAGAACTGGACCTTGCAAAGGGAATCAAAAACAATAGTAAAAGGTTCTACAGCCACATAAATAAGAAGAAAACAAAGAAAGAAGAAGTGGGGCCGCTATACGCTGAGGATGGAACGGAGGTTAAGGATAACCTGGGCATGGCTCAATATCTAAATAGGTACTTTGCCTTGGTATTTAATAAGTCTAGTGAGGAGTTTAGGGATGATGGAGGGATGACGAACGGGAATCTGGATGTGGTGGTGGATATTACCGTATCTGAGGTAGAGGCCAAACTTGAACAGCTTGATGGGACAAAATCGGAGGGACCGGACAATCTCCACACGAGGATATTAAAGGAACTAGCGCGTGAAATTGCGAGCCCGTTAGCGAGAATTTTTAAGCAATCGGTAAACTCGGGGGTTGTGCCGTACGACTGGAGAATTGCTAACGTAGTTCCTATTTTTAAGAAAGGGAATAAAAGTGATCCGGGTAATTATAGGCCTCTTGGCTTGACATCTGTCGTGTGTAAGGTCTTGGAAAAAATTTTAAGGGAGAAAGTAGTTAAGGACATTGAGGTCAATGGTAATTGGGACAAATTGCAACATGGATTTACTAAAGGTAGATCGTGCCAAACCAACCTGATCTCCTTCTTTGAGAAGGTGACGGATTACTTAGACAGAGGCAATGCGGTAGATCTAATTTACCTCGATTTCAGTAAGGCGTTTGACACGGTTCCGCATGGGGAACTGTTAGTTAAATTGGAAAAGATGGGAATGAATGTGAAAGTTGTAAGGTGGATAAGGAACTGGTTAAAGGGGAGATTACAGCGGGTCGTACTGAAGGGTGAACTGTCAGGCTGGAAGGAGGTTACTAGCGGAGTCCCTCAAGGATCGGTTCTTGGACCGACCTTATTTAATCTTTTTATAACTGACCTTGGCACAAAGAGCGGGAATGTGCTAATAAAGTTTGCGGATGACACGAAGCTGGGGGGAATTGCTAACATGGAGAAGGACCGGGATACTATTCAGGAAGATCTGGACCACCTTGTACACTGGAGTAATAGTAATAGGATGAAATATAATAGTGAAAAGTGCAAGGTCATGCACTTAGGGATTAATAATAAGAATTTTAAATATACGTTGGGGATGCATCAGTTGGAAACGTCAGAGGAGGAGAAGGACCTTGGGGTATTGGTTGATAGCAGGATGACTATGAGCCGCCAATGTGATATGGCTGTTAAAAAAGCAAATGCGGTTTTAGGTTGCATCAGACGAGGTATTTCCAGTAGGGAGAAGGAGGTGTTAGTGCCGTTATATACGGCGCTGGTGAGACCCCACCTGGAATATTGTGTGCAGTTCTGGTGTCCCATGTTTAAGAAGGATGAATTCAAACTGGAACAGGTTCAGAGACGGGCTACTAGGATGATCCGAGGAATGGAAAATCTGCCTTATGAAAGGAGACTCAAAGAGCTTGGCTTGTTTAGCCTGGCCAAAAGAAGGCTCCGGGGGGATATGCTTGCTCTATATAAATATATCAGGGGGATTAACGTTAGGGAGGGAGAGGAATTATTTAAGTTTAGTACTAATATAGGCACGAGGACGAATGGGTACAAACTGGATATTAGGAAATTTAGACTTGAAATTAGATGAAGGTTTTTAACCATTAGGGGAGTGAAGTTCTGGAACAGCCTTCCGAGGGAAGTAGTGGGGGCAAATGACTTATCTGGCTTTAAGACTAAGCTTGATAAGTATATGGAGGGGATGTTATGATGGGATAGTTTAATTTGAGCAATTGATCTGGATTATCGGCAGATAAGTCTGCTCAATGGTCTGTGGGAATGTCGGATGGGATGGGAACTGAGTTACTGCAGAGAATTCCTTTTTGGGTGTTGGCTGGTGAGTCTTGCCCACATGCTCGGGGTTTAGCTGATCGCCATATTTGGGGTCGGGAAGGAATTTTCCTCCGGGGCGGATTGGCAGAGGCCCCGGAGGTTTTTCGCCTTCCTCTGCAGCATGGGGCATGGGTCGCTTGCTGATGGATTCCCTGCAGCTTGAGGTCTTCAAATCTCACTTTTGAGGATTTCAATAACTCAGTCATGGGTTCGGGGTTGTTATAAATGTGTATGGGTAGGGTTTTGTGGCCTGCCTTGTGCAGGAGGTCAGACTAGATGATCATATTGGTCCCTTCTGACCTATGAGTCTATGAGTCTATTTGTGAGCTGTGCTGTGCAGGCATTTTATTAAACGGATGAGGAGAGATATAGAAATATTCAGTGCCCAAGGCCACATGGCAATTCAGTTCCAAAGCTGGGGATTAGAAAGGAGGTTGAAGTTTTTCCAAACAAAAAGCTCTTTTAGACAAAAAAAAAAAAAAAGGCTTTTTTACAAAAATGAAATTTTTCAGGAGTGACACATTGACAGTGTTCTTGTTCTTGAAATGTTTTGCAATATATTTCCTGCCTTCTTTTTAGATGTTTTTTCCAAATTTTTTTATCATAAATGTTATTGAAATAGTTAATGAAATTTTTCATTTACAAAAACTGAGTCCAAAACTTCATGAAAAATGTTAAAACATTGAAGTGAAAACAATGAACATTTGAATTTTTTTATTAAAATCATTTTAGAAAGGCTTTAACATGAATATAATCTAGAGCCCACATTCCCACTCAACATGGCAAAAAGTTCTAGTGCTTGCAAATTTTGAATGTTGTGAGCAAGAGAACGGTGCCACTATGTGGTGACATTCATTGTCATGTCACAGTGCTGCATGGCCTTGGGGTCAGGCTTTGGTTCACCAGTCTTTGCTTCCAGATAACTTTTCTGGGTTTTCCCTATAACACTTCTACTGAGGAAATCAAACTCTGGCCTCCCATATAGTCACTGGGAAGAATTATGGATTCACCCAATGCATCAGCAATATGTTTGTGATAGTGAGCAATATTTAAATATATTTTCATAGATGGCACCCTGCTGGGGCAGAAGTCTGTGTGTGTGTTGGGGGGAGAGATGATATTACAAAGCTTCCGGGGGAGAACAGTGGGGGAGGGTACCTCAAGAGACTTCTCACCTTGTGAAGCTGACATCTATGTCACCCATGAGTTTATTCTAGACAGATACATGTCAGTAATGGTGAGAGCTGAGGGCTTGTCACTTATAGGTGCAACTACTTGCTACTGATTCATTCTGTTATACTAGGGAGATTAGTTTCTTCTGAAGTGATGTTATTCCTACCTGAAAAGAAGTCTGGCTCATTTGCAAGGCCAACAGAACATATTGTAGTGGGACTGATGTCAGTTTATTGCTACTGTTACAGTTGTTTTCAATAAAGCTGCAGTCTTTACCTTCCTAAATTTATTAAACATTTGGAAAAAAGAATAGGGTATAAAGAAGCTTGCCAGGTTTAAAAAAAAAATACAATTTCTTTATTAAAAAGAGGTGGCGAAGAAATGAAAGTTTTAAGGCATTTAGTTCCGTTTTAAATTAGGATTGTTAGCTAGAACTTCTAATCAACCATTGTTGTAGTAGCAGGCTTAATCTATTTAAACTATGAAACTGAGATGCATACCTTACATTTTGAAATAAATTACTAACCAAGTTTTAGAGCAAATATAATTCAGTTCAGTACTGTGGCTTAATGAAGAAATGGTGAATGAAAGAAATTACACATTCTTTGCTTAATTCAAAAAGTAAATATATACATTTTGCAAAGGTAGTCCTGTCAGCGGGAAGCTTGCTGATCAGCTTCATCATGTGAATAATAGCTAGACAATTATAATGGCCATTTTTCTTTCCAATGTGGACCAGACTGCATTTGTCCAGGCTTTTGTGGGTCCCACCTCAGTTATTACACTCCACTCCATATGGTGCTAAACTCAAAGGCTACTCAGACTTCAGCTCTTCAGCAAGTAGAGAGCATGGCTGATCACGTCATCCATAGGTGTTGATTTTGCTCTATATAGTCCTATATGGTTTGAACCTTGGCCACCTAAGAGAAGGCCCCCTCCCTGTTTGCTGCCATGACAGTTGAGATTGTTAGCTGAAATGCTCTCTACAAATCTCTACAAGTCTGTGTGTTGGAGGCAAGGTGTATTTTGGTCTTTGACTCTGACATGCACGGCCGCTGATGTCTGTTGACCATCAGGACATTGGGTGGTATGCTTAATCAGGCTGTTCCCTGAATGAGGAAGCAGGGGATAGTAGGGAGGAAATAGAGCTATTTGCAGAAGGAAGTCCATTTAATTTAATATTGTTAATGGGTTGTTTATTGTTTTGAAGCTGAGGATATTTTATAAATGGACTATTAAACAAATCAACATTCAGTATATCACAGGGTCCTTCAGGGACGTAAGGGTTACCTTTTGTGGACAGAGTCACTCCATTTCCATTTAACAACCTTATCAAAAGGCAGGGTGGTGGACAAACAGCCAGTTTTAACCAGGCACAACAGCTCTCTTTTTTATCTGAAATTTGATCAGGGAGATTAGGTGAATCTTCTTTCATTAGCAAGATCAGGTGGATCATTTCCTCCAATGAGAGAGGCTGTCTTCAGTTGCAGAGGTATGCGAAATACTTACATGGCTGGGTGGTTATGTTTTGGGGTAAGTGTTTGATTTTTATTCTGGATTATTATCAGTATAAATTGAAGGTGACTGAGGATCATATACCGGGAAAAGACTATGATTTTGTGATTATAAAGCCAAGTGTACTTTAAGTTATTACTTAAATAAAAACCCCATCCCTGAAAAGTAATGTTGTCATTTGGGTTTAATAAGAAGCAGGTGATGCCCAAAATCAGATCCAACCCAGATTTCTGATATCCTGTACAATAAAAAATGTTGATGATTAGATTTGGGGCAGGGGAAAGGCTGTCATTCAAAGCTGTCTTATTTTGTGGTATTTATCAAATTAAATTAAATTAAAAAAATGAAATAGAGTTACAAATGTTTTTGTTGTTGTTGGGTTTTTTTTGCTTTTGAATTATTTTCAGGCTGTGGGGAAAATCATAAATGGTGCTTATCAGAACCCAAAAGGGCCTCCTGGTCAAAATTCATATGTTTAACATTCATTTTTATGTATAATGCAACTGTGGCATAGGGTAACTTTTTATACAGTAGGAGTAGAGCAAAACAGATCAAAAATAGCAATAAGACAATATTCCTCATAAGAGAGATGCACACCAGTTTTGTTTTCCTTTTTTCCTAGCCCTGTCCAGATTAGTAGCTTTCAACACACACTCACTTTGTTAGAGGAGACGAAAAGTTTTACAGGTATATGTTGACTGCTATCTGTTTGACTGGATCACACCATTATCATTATCTTAGAAAATACTGTGTTAAAGCTTAGTTGTTTCAGTATCAAAATCAATTCATTAAAATTATACCCTATGGATGAACAAAGTATCATAAACAGTTGAGGTACACTTAAGAATGACTGTGTTATGCTCTATCTCCTTTCATTTTGTCAAGATATTTGTGATTTATGCCAATCAGTCCACACAAGCATTTACAAGCAACATCTCATTGTTGTGGTCCTTTCTGTTTTCCATACCTCATTAAGTACATTAACATGTTTGATTTTTAATTTGCTAATTTAGTTCAGAGTACAGCATGAATGCACTGTACTATTTACCATCGCTATAGTTTTGTGTACTTCTGACACTTAACTTACAAGCATCTGAGATCAGAAATACTAATTGTGGTTTTGTGGTGGGAAGTCAGACCTAAAAAACTGCATTAGTTCCTTAGAGAATAGGAAAAGGGAACTGGAGATTGTTCAAAGCTGCCCAGTGAAGCAATGTTTCCTTTAATGCAAAGGCTATTGTAAACGTAGGCAGATAAGAAGCAGAGAAATGAGAGATTCAAAAGCCTTATTAGGTCACCTAGTTTATTCCTCCTGCCAAGGCAGGACCGTTTCCTACAGCAAATTTTCCAGTCTGATATTCCAATTTGCCAAGTTCTTGGCTTCTGCCATTTCTTATAGGAGATTATTCCAAAGCCAATTGACCCAGTGGGTCAGGAAGTTTTACCTGCTATTCAGTCTAAATTCTCTTATTCTAATTTCATCCCATTACTCCTAATTCTAACACATTAAATAATTTTTGGTAAATTGTTGACCCTTTCAATATTGTTGACTAATATTATTATGTTGCTAAATTATACATTTTTAGCTCTTTTAACCTATCACCATAAGTAAGCCTATCGATCCAGGCCACTAATCATTTTTACATTTATTTTCTATTAAAAGAGAAACAATTACAAATCATTCTTGCAAAAGATCAGTTGCAAAAGTCAAATAATTGTTCATGAGCATGCAGCTAGGTGCAGAAACTATGTTTAAGTGTGGAGATAGATATCAACGTAACAAGCTATCCCTCTCTAGAAAAATCCACAAAAGAGACACTAAGGAGACAATTAGGTCAGAAAACATCAAATTATTCTTGTTGCTTTTCTTCTAACAATCTCTCACACAATATCCTGTTAATATCCTTCTTATAATGATAATAATAATTCAGAACTGACTGCAAAATTCCAGGGGCAGAGCCATATAGACAAGGACTATTGGCTGCTTGCTCCATTACATGATATTCCTGCTTATGCAGTCCTAAATTATGCTAAGCTTTTTGCAATGCAAATTCCAAGTCTAATGAACTAGCCTATAAAGCCAATATGCTCTCCTCTTTTAAACACCTCACTTAGGCCCACTTATTATTTGTATTTCTGTAGCCCCTGGGACCCCAGTCTTGGATAAGGGCCCCATTGTGCTAGGCACTGTACAAACACAGAACAAAGAGATGGTCTCAGCCCAATAGAGCTAACAATCTAAATACAGAACAAAAAAACAACAGATAAGCCTTCACATTGAGCCTTACTGAGGTTGCAGAATTAGGCCCTTTGGCATTCAGATTTCCCAGGATGCTAAAGAGTGTTTTACTAAATTCCAAGGCTGGCATTTTTAAGGAAGAGCTGCAGAAATTCCTAACCCTTTTTCATCGGAATTTGCCAATTTGTCGACATTTGAATGTTTTGTGGAGACAGTTACATTTCAGTGATGCTGCTGTGGAACCCAGGCAGGGTTCCATCAACCCTGTCTGGTGTCCTGCTAGCTCACCCTCCTAGCTCCTCGGCAGCCTGCCTCATGGGTGGTGAGGGAACCTGGGCTTCCAGGGGCCCCGGCTCTCAAGCAAAGTCAACTGATTACAGCAGGGCTGCTCAAGAGTTTAAAGCTGAGCATATGTTTAAGTGCTTTGCTGGACTGGGGCCAGAGTTGTTCCATACTTTGCAGGATGAAACCCTGACACAGCACCTCTCAAAGCCCTTCAAAGTCTGTATTTAATTAAGTAGACCTCAGATCATCCCTCCCATGAATGTATTATTTATCCCCACTTTACATACAGAGAAACAGAAGGATGTGCAAGTCAGTAGTGTAATTCAGGATTTCCTGATTCCCGGTGTCCTGTTCTAGCTACTAGATTGCTTCCATATTGTATAGTAACCATAGGCAAAGCTATTATTTACTATGTCTCCTAAAACTCTGAGGGAAAGGAAAAGATGGACCAGATGGGAACTAATCCCTACATTTTTCTCTAAGAATGCTCTTAGTCCTTCTCTCTTTCCTCTATGAAGATATTTTCTGATGATCTAATCATTTCATGTTATTGGAAGAGTGAGCTTTATTAAGAAAAGAATATTATGGGCCAAATTCTCTACTCAGCTATGGAATTGCCTTGGTGGAACTGCATGTCTTTTTGAAAAAAGCGGGGCGCTGCGGCTATGCAGTGCAATTCCTGGTTTTGGTTAGTAAATGGTTATTTCCACAGCAAAATCCAACCTTAACCACCAAATTTTGTAATCTTTTGTTGTGTTTCTTCCCTATAAATGTACCTCAGCTGTCTCTTTGGGGGAGAAGGGAATTTTGATTTTTAGTCTGTTTGTCCTATTGTTTGGCCAAATTTAGGCTGGTTTTCCTAGGGGTGACAAAAGGCACATTCCTAACATAATGGCCACTCCCTTGCTGAATTTTAAGTCCATGCACCAAAGTCTAGGGGCACTAGAACTTCCCAAATAAAAGGGTCACCAGAATTTTTTAATGTGAACAAAACAACATATTTTCCCTATGTCTGGTTCTTTGTAGCAGCTGGAACTTTGTGGCTGAAATTAAAAAAAAAAAGAGAGAGAGAGGATTGACACCTGGCATGGAAAATTTCAGCCCAGATGTTTAAAGTTTGACAAAGTTATAAAAAATTGAAAACAGGGTCTTTAGAAAAGGAAGCAGTGGATATCCATCATGATAGGTGGTGCTACCAGCTGTGCTTATAATGAATATTTGATGGCCAAGATATGTACAGAAGGACATACTGTCTGACATCCAGTAGGTTATATCCATTTTGATATATAAGGTGGGTTTTGGCCACAATATTTAGAATCTTGCCATTTGGTTTTAACAAGCTTCAGGCCAATTTAGTCTAGCAAATACAAAGAATTATGTTGAGGTAATGTTAATTGTCTATCTTAAATTGACAAAAAAATTAAAATTCTTAGATAAAGCAGCTTTTCCAGCCTCAACTGAGCTCAGTGTATCTATATATTGTTACAGGAGTTTCCAGCACAGTGTGATATTTCATACCAGGAGCTCCCTTCCATAAGTATAGAATCAGATTACAAAACTTGGGTGCCACCATGCAGATCTGAGAAGAGAATTTTGCCCTTAAACTAGCAAAAGCAAAGGAATTACTACACTGTGACCATCACTTCATTTTTCATGTGTCCAAAGTTTTTGTAGCATTTCTTATATCAATGGCTCCATATGGATTGAAAGAATATCAAAGTAGAAAATTACCATGTGGAGAGAAGAATATTGACCTGCTCCTATCACTTTTTTAAAATAGATGATGTGTTTTATTCTTTTTGCTTTTAAAAGAGAGCACAAAATAAATAGGGAAGAAAAAAAACATCAATAGGGAGCATGGTGCCAATGTCACAAGTCACTTCAACTATTGTATCATGCACAGAGATCTTTTGGACCATTTATAGTGTGACAGAGCATTCTTTCATTGATATCATAAATGTCTTTTTTGCTGGAGCCATTGCAAAGTCAGCTTTTTCTCAGAACTTTATGACTTAATGCAATAATATGCTGAAACTCTGTTTATTAAGGATACTATAATTACTTTTTTAAGAAAGGAAAATCCAAGGAAAAACCGATGAATTAAAGAACCTAGAGAGGCAAATGGGCCAGTCAACTGATAAGACTGGAAGCCAAGCACTCCTGAGTTCTAATTCCAGTCTTCCCACTGACTGTGGTCCCAACCCTACTCTCATTGTACTCCATGAGGCCCAGATCTTCAAAGATATTTAGGCACTTAACTCCCTTTGAAATCAATTGGAATTAGGCACCTAAATACCTTATAGGATCTGAGCATGGGATTTTTGCCATTCATTTCAATAGAGCAAGATCAGGCTTTTATTGCCAGCCATTGGGAAAGTCTCTGCCTCTCTCCCTCCGTCTGTAAAATGGGAATTATACTTAACGACATAATCATAGTGTTGTAAGGCTTAATGAATGTGTATACAGTGCTTTAAAGATGACAAGTGCTTTGTGGAGATATGTTTTCATCTGTTAACAAATTTTAGTATTGTGGGTACAGTTTTGGGGCCCACAATTACACTCATTTGGATGCCTAACTACCTGACTTGTGGATATTGTCATGTTGTTAGACTTCTAAATGGGTACAGGTCTGAGTGCAAATAAGTTCACCTTCATTTAACTATGGCACAAAACTGTGTCTGCAATATTAGCAGTCTTTTTTGAAGTTGCAGTTCTCTAAGTGTTAATAATAATTATTATTATTGTTATAATCTATGTATCTTAACACAAAGTTCAGCTGAACTCAGTCTTTCGATAGATAGATAGATCCAAATGAACATTTTAATGGGTTTAAGATGCTGATTTATCAACTAAAAAACAGCTAAACTGATTTAAATGCATTTTTGGGAAAAATGTATATGGGCTGAGAACTTCTGTGTCATGCATCAGTCCAAAGCAAATTAAAATGACTGAATTGCTGTGGAAAACACTCAAACACAAGATTCATAATGGATCTGTTAACAGACCTTTAGCTATAGTGGTGATGCTGAATGCCTCTACAGTAATACGTTTCAAATGACTTAGTTGACTAAGTGCTCCAAAAGAAAAGAAAAAAATATCATTTGAATCACTGGTTCAGCTGGGCATTTTGAGTCAATGTAGTTTGGAAAACGTTTTAGTTTCACTTCAAAACCCAGAGATGCTCAAAGAATTTTGACATAGAAGGGGCCTGATTTTCCTCTCACATTGACTTCCGTGGCGTTACTCCTGATTTTAATGGAGTATGTGAGAAAAGAATCAAGCCTAGAATCTGTAAATTCCCTTCCCACCGTTTATATTCCTATTACCCATCTTGTTCCTGTGTGAGCTACTATATGGTGCCCCGAGGGTCACTGACTTTCAAATCAGAATGATGATACAGTTGCACAATATTGCATTAATATTTG
This sequence comes from Mesoclemmys tuberculata, assembly GCA_007922155.1. Taxonomy (NCBI): domain Eukaryota; kingdom Metazoa; phylum Chordata; order Testudines; family Chelidae; genus Mesoclemmys; species Mesoclemmys tuberculata. The sequence continues at coordinate 74,717,382 of ML675601.1, forward strand.
CATGTACCTGCACCTTTTCCGTTGAAATGAAAACAGCAACAAGCAACAGGAAAGGAGAGAAAACAGCATTTTTAATATTAAGAAAATGTAAAATAAACCCACCCTGTTCCCCTATTATGAATCAATCTTTACATGAAATAATTAGAGTACTACTGTCCTTTCTATTAGGCAGACCTATCACCCAGGCATATTACAGAGTATAAGCACTGGAGACAATACTTAAACCCTCTTTATATTCCCCTTTGGCCCCCTTTCTTGTTCTGGCCTCGTTCTCTTGTTTCACGGACAAATGCCCAGTTGGCCAGCCCTTCTGGCTAGTGTTCTGGCCTTTTCAAACAATAGGAGGAGGAGGAAGACTAAGAATAGTCATTTTAATGTGCTTCTCCTTGATTCCTTAGGGGAGGCCCCAGCTGATGAAAACCTTTCTTGGATTTCTCATCTTCTTACCAGTGACATTTCTAATGGCGTCTCAAACTCACCCTCATCTGACACATTAAGACCTAAAAGCAAATTGAAGCTTCCACTGTGACCATTCCTGACCTATTGGTGGAATCAAACTATGCTCTCTTGAGCATAAGCAGTTTTCATTCAGCTCTGAAAGTGCTGCGCCTCACTGATAGTTCTTCCAGGTGCAGACAATTGATAACAAAGGGATTTAATTGTGTTTAAAGAGAGTGCCACTATCAACGATCAGCAGGTAGAGCAGATATATTTAAATTCAAATTTATACCGGTGCACCTTTGTGAAAATGTGCATCAGCCTATGTATGATCACTGCTCTGTCTTAGGAAAAGGGTTTGTTCTTACACCTAATTCTAGGTCAATGAACCCTAGTGCATGGGAACAATATCATTTTAACAATAACCTGGATTTATAGCACAGGAAATATAATATTAATAAACATCAGTGATGAATGTGGTAGTGCATTCAGAACTGCTAGCTGATCACATTTAGTTACCAGAGCACATTTCACTCTGTTATAGAGGACAGGCGGCACTTTGTTTTCATTCAAAATGTCTTTTTTTTTTTCTCCCCCTGGGTTTTGGAGTATTTGAATTTAAATATTGGCACAGCCTGTCAAATGAAAAAAGATCTTGGCAGCCATGCAGTCTGCTGTAGAGACATTTCACTTAACACGAGTACCAACATTACGACATTTAAAATTGCCTGTATATATATTTTAATTATGCAGGCCTCCTTTGTTTATATATGATCTTGTATATTCTGGCACTGATAGAAATTTACCAGGTTCTAGCACTGAGTTTATACTGATAATTACTCTACCTCATGGAATGAAAGCAGCAAGAAATAGCCTGGTGTTGTATAAAAGCCATTCAGAGGTTCCACCTTAAGATCTGATTTGGTGCAGCTCCATAAAAACCAAATGCACATCCCAGGCCAATAGGCCATGTCATTTCCAATTATTACAAAGCCAGATTAAATGCCTTGTCAGCTTTTTCAGCACTGCAGTTCCAACAAAGCCTCCTCCAATCAAGGTAAACTGCTGCCATTGTCACCCTAATCCCAGATCTCTTACTGAAGTCCTTTCTAGTTAAAAATAAATAAATAAAAGTTCTTCACGCAAACATTTGCTGTAACATATCTTTAAAATCTTGGGCTCCTACAAACAGGCTTCAGAAGATATTAAATTTTGGTGAGGGTTAGATTAATTCTAATGCTTAATTTGTGCCAGGCTAGGCTTGCTGCAATAGTTTTGAGTGTAAAAAAAAAATTGCTTGAGCCCCAGCACCTCTTTCATTACAAATTAAGTGCTGGATCAGTTCTCCTCCAGACATACCATTTACACAGGCCCGCATACATTCATAGATGCTATTTTGTTTGTTTGTACATTTTTATTGTAGTTGTCCATTACGTTTTCTGTTTTAAAATGTAAAGCTAATTTAAGTACATCTGGTTTGAATTCAGAGCCCTGTGGCTGGCTGGGTAGCTAGCTAGGAAGGACTTGGGAGATACGGCGTCTGTTCCTGGCTCTGCCACAAGCTTGCTGGACGGTGTTGGACAACTCGCTTCATTCGCTGTGCCTAGTCTGTCTGTGTAAAATGGGGATAATGATACTGAGCTCCTCTGAAAAGTACTTTGAGATCTACTGGTGAAAAGTGCTGTATAAGATTTTGATTGTTGCGGTGTTGCAGAAGGAACCAGACTGGCAGTCACATCCTGAACACTGAAGTACTATGCTTATATGCAGAACAGGTGCTGCACAGGGCACCAGAAGTGCCAGCTTTCCTACACTGGCCTTCCAAAACGCCTCCGTTTTGATCAAGAAGCACAACCTGTAAGGGTGAATTGATAGTTCATTCTTCCTGTCCTTTCATTCTGTGGCCTCTCTGCTCAGACTGCGGTGCCAATTATAGCAAGTTATGGTGGTGTTTTGTGCAATTTATTCACTATGAAATGGAGAGAAACCACCAACTTATTGTCCATTATGGATGAGACCTTCCCTTAGAACAATGCAATTAACAGTGCTAGAATTAAGTTTATGTTAGTGTCTCTTCCCCTAAACCACTATTTTCAAGATTACGTAAATTGATTCCAAAAGCTTGCTATGGACTGTAATTTAGTATGATCTGTTTTAGCCTGAGATCAGGAATCTTTTTAAATTGAAAGAAAAAAAAGTGACTTTTAAATTGAAGGAGAAAGAAATAGAGGGTACTTGTTAGAGAAAGTTGTATTATTCCTCTGACTCAAACAAATCTTTTATTTTTAAATGACATTTTACAGTCCATTAGTTCATGATGTGAACTATTGCCTTTGGATGTTAAAAGACACTACAGAATCATTCATGTTCAAGTTACTTTTATTTTTTACCAACGTTTTTTAAAAGATTGCTGATTTATGGACTTTGTACACAACTATCACGTCCCAGAGATGCCATGACAGTACACTGCACAATTTGATCTAAGAACAAAGAAGTCTTCAAGCAGGATATGTACATAGATAGAAGTGCTGAGGCTAGCCTGGATATCATAAACTGAAATGTAAATGAAAACATTTACATTAGTGATGAGCAAACCTAAAAATATTTTAAGATCTGGTTCAGTTCTTATAAGCAATAAAAATGGGACACGAGTACTTTTTGTTGTCCCCAGTATTCTTCTCCTGCTAGGATCAAGAAATACCCTGGAGATAGCTATGCAAAAAGAGATCAGACCAACATGGAGTCCCTCTCCTGAGCAGCTTATATAACATGCTGAAACAGTGCTACTGAGCTCATAAATTGGCAGAGCTTAATAATCAATGAGTTTGATTTCCACTTGTATCAGACAATGAAGTCTTCAAGAACAGGAACACTTGAAGATTCCAGTACCATACTGTAACACACTGTATCACAAAATGCCACTCTGTATCCACATATTCACCACTTTTATATGAGTATGAGATATTTTGTACAAAGTATGCCTCTTGAGATATTGTTTGAGAGGTCATGATCTGTTGAACATTACAGTCCTGTTGAATTATATGGGTTACCATTGTATTTGAAGTTATGAAGTTTTCATCTTACTGAAATATGTTATGAGTCTGGGAGATGCCCAAAGCTAGCCTTTTAATGGCAACAAAGGAGCAATTAGCACCCCCAAGACAGATTTACATCAGGACTAGCCAGCCATGTGTTGACGGCACATTAAGGAGAATCTACACTTCCCAGTGGGCCTCTCCCAGAGACTCCTGATAGAGCATATACATGATGGGGGCTATCTAATCCCCATGACACAGCAAGGATCTTTCCAACACCTGGAAGAGAGTATAAAATGAAGGGCAAGGACATCATAACTTCACCCCTTTCTTCTTCCCCACCAACTCTGACGGCAACAAGAACATTTGGAAGAAAGAGACTTTGAACTGGTCCCAAGTTGAGCAGGGGATTTAGCCTGTGTATTAAGAACTGTGAACTTCTTACAATGCCAAGTGGGTGAGGAAGAGAAAAACTGCTTAATTCAACTCTTGCTTAATCTGAAAAAGTTTAGGATTTAGAATGGGGTTTACTTTTTATTTCTTCTGTAATCATTGCTGACCGATATGCATACCTCTTATAATAATTTAAAATCTCTTTCTGTAGTTAATAAATGTATTTTAATGTTTTAGCATTACTAGAGATTTTGTCTAAATTGCTTGGGGAATCTGCTCAGATTACAAAGGCTGGTGTATGTCCACTATCCCTTGATGAAGTGGCAAACAAATTAATGAGTTTACACTGATCAAGGAGGCTTGAGCAGGTACATTAAAATGGTACATTTCTGAGGTGCAAGGCCAGAGCTGGGGGGATTTTCTGGGGTCTCCCCACATATAGTTCATGAGAGTCTTGAGAGTTTGCATGTAACTTTGGGTGTGCCTTCACATGCTAATGGTTGTATGAGAGAGAAGCCTGAAGGGGCTGTTGGTCATTAGCAGTACAGTGTGAGAGGTACTGTAATTCAGAGAGTTAAAGTGGACACAGCGGTCCCACAGTCCGTGCTGTATCCCGGGGGCTGTCACACATATTCAAAAGGGAATCAGAACATTCATACTAGGTACACTATGAAATTCCTTATGTCACATTCTCTACTGGTTAACTCACTGTCTTCAGTGTAGTTAACCAGCAGAGAATTTGGTCCCTGAAGCTTGGTTTTGCAATACGTGCAACAGTCAGATGTTAAAACTACCTGGTCTTAGCCAAAGTTATACTCTATAATCAAACATGAATAAAAAGGATGGGCAGTCATCTTCATTTACATTCCAGCCTTCAACACTGAGCTTAGCACCATCTATTTTCACTCATCATCCACATCAGTCCTACTACAAAGGATATAATGACAGACGAACTATGGCCATACATCTGCTTTCACTACCTGTACCACTACATTGCTAGTCCAGCAATGTACTCTGTTGTGCATCTGTAGCTATGTATAACCAGCTCTACTGCTGCAGAGTACCTGCAGCATATTGTGTTGGGCAGCTCTCCAACTTGGGTAATGAAGCAATGAAACTGCAATCATCCAATGAAATTAATAGGCAGCAAGTTTCATACAAACCAGAGGGCATACTTTTTCACACAACACACAATAACCCATGGAACTCATTGTTGAGGGATATTGTGATGATTGAAAGCATAACTGGGTTAAAAAAAGAACTGGATAAGTTCATGAAGGCTAGATCCAGGAATGGCTATTAGCCAAGATGGCGAGGGATGCAATCCCATGCTCAGGATGATCTTAAATCTCTGACAACCAGAAGCTAAGAGTGGAACACTAGGGTGGATCTCTCCATAATTGTCCTGTTCTGTACACTCCCTCTGAAGATGTTATATGGGCCACAGTTGGAGATAGGAGAGTGGGTGTGTCAGGCTATAATGCAGACTCCTGTCTTTCCATCTCTATTAGCCTTCCTCTTGTTTGTATTAAACTTGCTGCCTATTAATTTCATTGGGTGACCCCAATGTCACCCCTTCCCTCTAACTTAGGGATCCCTTTACAGAGCTTTGTTGCTGTAGCCTCTATCCTCGACTGCTCATAGCCACCAGCATGCAAGACACTCCCAGCTATGTGTGTCTATGGACTGTAGACAGCTAGCTACTCCTTGGGTTTTACCAGCCTTGGTTCTATTGCAGGGTGACTCCAACACATTCCCAGTCTTAGATTGTCTCTCAGAAATAATTATCCTGTTCTGCCCAGCCCTCTCCTGGATAACATAAGTCCATTATTTCTTCAATAGAAATAATATACACACAACTTACTACCCCAAATGGAATTTCCCAGACACTCCAATTTAAACACTCTGGATTAGATAAAACAATAAAACAAGTTTACTAACTACAAAGGGATAGATTTTTAGTGAGTGCAAGTAATGAGGCATAAAAGTTAGAGATGATTATAAGAAAATAAAGTTAAAATGGTACTGGTGCCTAATTTAAACTATATTAGATTCAAGCAAAGTTTCTCACCATAATCTTCTAGCATCATTAGTGACCAAACCCCCAGGTCAGGAGGACCTCTTCACAGAGAATCCAATGAAGGCTTTTTTGTCATTTCAGATGCCATGAATGCAATGGACAGAGAGAGAGGGGTGCCTTGGGGTGTTTGTCCTTTCTTTTTATAGTACCAGTTGGGTACTAGGAGACAAAAAGTCTATGGGAAAGGCTATTCCATGCTGCTTTTTCCTCACCTGTCTGATGACTCTGTTTACTGCCTAAATGGAAATTAAGCAGACCACACATTCCTTTGTTTAGGACAGACCAGTTTGCCAATCTCAGTTTTGAACATGTGTTAATAACACCACTCAGTAGAATCTTATAACTTCACATACAATATTGCCACACACATTTTATCAGGACAATAATGATAAACAAATCATGAGTTTTCAAATGACACTTCACAGACATACTTTGTACGATGATTATTACAATAGTGTGTAGGTTGTGGACACAGTGTACATTCTGTCACAATGGGCAAGATGGACTATGGTCTGACCAAGTATGGCAGCTTTTGTGTTATGTTCCCATAATTCCTGCTGAAGAGTTTATCCCCTGCATTCATAAGAACAAAGAGGGGATTAGTCCACACATCAACTGTATATGTACATGTAAAGTAACATATCCTTGAGCATGTGATGGCAGAATAGAAATCAGCACTTATTTTCCCATAACCAAATGCAGGTTCACTTTAGTGGAAACCTGGACCACCATATTCCTAGGATGAATTAGAGGTATAATTAAAAATCTTGCTAAATAATGATTTTTTAAAAAACTGAACACTCAGGGATTTAAAATATAACATCACACCAGATCCATGTGGCTTTGCCCTTAACAATACAGAAGGATCTGAGTAAAGATCCAAGACCCTCAGATTCTGCAGATGTCTATCTAAGGATTTCAGTGCAATTTACAGTTATTGATTAACATAGCCTCTACACGTGTGTGAAGGGATTATTATTGTCCCTTTTTACATATCATGAAATAGGCTAATAGAAGTGAAGTGACTTGCCTGTGGTCACAAAGTTTTTCTGTAGTAGAACCCAGGTTTTTGAACTCCCAGGCCCAATCTTAATCTCATGACCATCCGTCCTCCTTTTGATAACACAGTTACTACATTTTACTACAAGAAAAGAAGTTCTCTTTCCAACTGGGCTTAATTCTTGACATTTTTGCATTTTCTTCACTTTTTCTACTTTGCCAGAACGTTCGCCTGCTGTTGTCATATTATCACAACATTTCTGCTACATGTCAGAAAAAAATCAGACCCTGGAAAATAATGAGTTTCAAAATAAAGATGAAAGGAACCGTACTTCTTAAAAGCCTTCCAATGGACATATTTTTACTATTTGGAAATATCATCGATGATTATGACTAAAGCCCTGAAAGATAATCTTGCACAGCTGCCTTATGAATTCTACACAATTTTCAATATCAGGTACATTCCATAGGTGGTTTTGACATTGTCTTTTGGCTGAACCTCTACTCTCTTCAATTGTCAGAGGCCAGTTGCTGGATGGAAACCATCTCTCATTTAATAGCATATATGAGCACTTCAGTTGTCATACTCAGGTCCTGCATAAGGGTACAATAAAACTGTAGCATGTACAGGCCTTGTTAACAAGCACTATTATAACATGTGTATATATGTGATATTCAGCTTAATAGCCATAAATTCATAACTGCCCTGCTATACCATACATTCTTTTATCACACTTAGCTTTTTAAAGATTTTGGGAATAAAAGTCACACCCATGCACACAGGTAAGTTTGAAAATATACGGCATTACTAAAAAACATAGGAACATTAATAAAATGTTTATAATGTAAAAAAGAAGAAAACAAAAACTAAACCTAGTAAGTCAGAAGATTTAAAGTTAAGAATCTAACATAAACCACCCAAATTCTCACCAGTTGCCACACAGTTGGAGTGCCTCACCAGTTACCATAAAAAATGTAAGTCCCTTGAGCACATGAATGGCTTCTTAAGTTAAATGAATTCCAGCAGTATGTTCTATAAACTACATCTATTCTTCCATTCTATCATAGCTATAAGAGAGTCTCTGCTATGTACCAGTAGTTTGTCAGAGGAAATAAGGTCATATCATTGTATCCTTGAGATTTCAAATCTGTAATGGCAAGAACCCGAAATGTTTTGTTAGAAACAGTGCACAGCCAATTGCTAATAATTAACAGCAAAGATAGTATAACAGGAAAATCTTAACCTCCTCAGGTTATGTCATGTGAGTGATGGGGTCAAAAGGAAGCTGGTAGTCACGTGCTGTGGTTCAACAAGGCTAATGGGGATGGCTGATACTATTGTTCTACCCATTCAGCACCTGTGTGAATGAAGGCACCTTACTTGGCAGATCCCATCTTGGTCATTTGGAAGGCGGGGAATGAATACTCTGTGGCATCATTTTCCTCTATGCGAGGCTATCCAGAAACTGCTCTGCACAAACTCTGTAGGGTTAGGGCTCTGCTCTGTTTGGAGGGGGAGTGGATTAAGGGAATAGCCATCACTACAGAACTGTCCCCTGCTGACCCTGCAGATTTCCAAATGGAAATCCGATAAGGAGTTAATACAGTTTGCAGCAGCATTAACCTCTGCTGGGTCCTATCCACAGCTAACACTGCAACCATAGGGGGCTCAGCCAATGGTAACATAGTTCCTAAAGGACAATGATGGGGGCCAATAGTTGTGAATTCAGACTAAATCCGGTGCAGAACCTCCCAAAGAAAAGGTGCTTCCGCAGTGTCTCAAAGTACTCATTGCTCATGCACAGTTTATTTGATTCTGAGACATAATCTTCTTTATCAGAAAAGAGTCTCACTACAGCAGAAACACATAAAACAGGCAACGTTACCATAAAGTGGCACCTCGCTAATCCACGCTTCGGCTTCATTCCTTGGCCATGCTGGAGCCACTTTTCGGGACACTCTCGGCACAAACTGGCCCTGAAACCAGAATTGCCAGCCAGCCACAGGATAAGAGAAGCTTCTGCAAAATGGCGGATTCTCTTCCCCTTCCTCCCACACTCTCCCAATAAAAAAAATAAATAAATTCCTAACTATGCTACTCTATGAAATAGACGAGTCTGGAGCCTATTTAGTGAGAACAAATCTCTGTTGACTCTGGAAACAATAACCTATGCTCTTGAACACACTCAGATGCATAACCAAGAAGGAGCTGACACATCTTTCAGCACAGAGATCGAAATGCAAACTTCTAACATCAGGGGACATCACATGAATTTGTGAGACCGCCTGTAGGGCTTAGAATCAATAAACCAATGACTGCATTACAGCAATCTAGATGTGTACAGATGTCTCTCTCTCTGTAGCAGGTATACAACTGCTAATATTTTGCATTTTAACATTTAATAATATTAATACATTCATTAAAAAATTTACTTAGTTAAGACGCTTTAATTTTACATAACAGTTTCAAAATCGTAGGTCACATCCTGTGCAGGTGTCAGTGGAGGTAGAAGAAGTTAGGCAGGGCATTCACCTAAATATTATAGATTAAGCACACAAAACGTATAATAACATTTAAGAGTGAAGTCCAATATCTGATCTTAGTTACACTGGTCTAAATGTTCAGTGAAATCCACTGCAAAGAACAGACCATTCGCCAGGCTAGTGGTAGACAAAATATATATGACCCTACAGCAAATAGTGTACAGGAAAGAGTCCCTGTATCAACATCAAGAACTTAGTTAGGTCATACCATTACTAAAGTACAAAAGCAGCAGCAGGAGGCATGAACAAACAAACACCACAGCAGCACAAGTCTTGATACTGCTGATGAAACGACATCCTACCATAGTTCCCTAGAGCAACACTCACACGAATAAGAACGTGGTATCCCAAAGTGCAGCTGACACACAGCACAAAGTACAAATTCAAAATGTGAAAGCCTTGTGCCCCAAGGAGCTCAGTGTTCAGAGAGCAACACATAAAAGACAATACCTGCACAACAAAACCGGCAGGTTTTGGAGCACATAAATACCTGCACCCTGTAAGTAGTGCTATGGTATCACTCATCAAATGGCTGGCAGTCGGAGCCAGTTGAGAGTCATAGTGCAAGTCACAGGAAATGTTGCTTTACTGCATTTAGCAGTATGCTTATGCTATTGCTAATGTCCTCTGGCAGCTTGATAGAAGCAACCCACCTTTCCTGTCTATTGTCCTTGGACTAGCCACAACTTCCAAAGCTCTTAATCTCTGCTACACTGGCCCTAATTTTCAGTAAACTCACACTGTAGGCCCAATGCTTGATTCTGTTATACTGATTCTGCGTGAAGTACCCTTATTCTTTTGGTACGTGACAAACCACCACAGCAGTTTCTGTGGGGCTTTGCATTTTGGGCATGTACGGTGATCTGTTCACTATTGATAGGTTTGTTTTGAAACCACCATCTGTTTGTCCGAAACTAACATCTGGTCATTGATTATTCAGTTTGTAAAGTTACCAAAGATCATTCTGTGAAACTGATGCTATTGTTGAAGTATACATGTTTTAAGATCACTGCTTAAAGTAACATCAGCAAATCATAGAATCATAGATTAGAGTTGGAAGGGACCTCAAATGTTCTGAAACAAAGATTCAATGTCAAATGAGGATGTTTTGTAACAGTAGTGAATGTTTTAGATAAAAAGAAATGTTATTGTTTCTGAAGGACATTTGTGTCTTCCAGTTACAAGTTAAAAGTAAATGTTAAGAGATTAGGGTATGAACAGATGAATGAGTGATGTATGTATGTGAGACAAAGGAGTGACAGGAAAGGGTGCCAGCCTCAGATGTTCAAGGGAGCGAAGATAACAACTTTTACCCAGATGGCCAAAGACTGCCACCCTGATGACCCTGGGGTCCACCTCGAAGGATGAAAACAAGTTGAACTATGAAAAATAACAACAATGGTCATGCTTGCAAAACATGGGTGATTGATAATCACACCAGGATGCAGATGCAGCATGACGAAGCAGAACCCATCGAGTGGCATAAGAGCTTACCACTATAAAAAGGGGATGAAAAGATGAGGACTTTGGGTTTGGTTCTACAGTCATCCTCCAGGAGCATTGGTGCACACCGACAGACCCCTGCTTTCTCCTTCGTGCTTAGTCACCTGTCCAGTGGACTAACACGAGCAACTGAGGCTGGTAATTATACCTCATCTTCGTACAACTTTGTGTGTGTGTAGGCAATTGCTTTTTGAAATTTTTGTATTCACAGTAAACATGGCATATTGCCTTGTCCCCAGTGATGATATCCCAAATTTCCAATAACCAGTTCTATAAGGCAGGTGATATTTAAGAACCTATTCTGAATAGGTTCTTAAACATCATGCACACAGCATCCCAACAACCCAGCACCCAGAACTTCAGGGCACCCTCCGCCGTGAAATTGACCCTCCCTGGTCAATTTTGGCAGCAGGGAGACTCCCAGGAGAGACTCCCTGGTCAATTTCGGCGGCGGAGCTGGTGCATACTCTCCGCCGTGAAATTGACAAGGCAAAGTCAATTTCGGCGGCGGAGAGGGAGACTTAGCATTGCAGCCGAGAATCTCCGCTGTGAGACTCGCTCTGCGATGCCAAATTGGAAACCCCTCCAGTGCCCCGCAGAGCCTCCCGCAACGGGAGGACGCTAACAACCAGTTCGCTGCCTTTTTTTTATTTTAAGAACCGGTTTGCGCGAAACCCGCCAGCGCCCTGCAGAGCGCAACAGGGGAGGACGCTAACAACCGGTTCGCTAAATTTTTTTAATTTTAAGAACCGGTTCGCGCGAACCGGTGCGAACCGGTTGGATATCATCACTGCTTGTCCCTCTGAATAAGATCCTTCTGTTTATTTTATAAGTATAACACCACCATCTCCAGTACCCCATTTCCTGTTTACAAGCTCCAGAGGCCAAATTGCATTCTTTTACATTGGTATAAATCCAGAGCCACTCCACTGAAGTAATTTACAGAGATTTCCTAATTTATGTGTGCATCTCTTTAGGGAAACCCCAATACCGTTGTCAGCATATTGAGCACCCACAACAAGCCCCTAATGTGTGGGAATGTCTGCTGTCAACCCAACTCACTATTCAACACTGAAAATGTTCTAAATATTATGAAATGGGTATTATCAAGCATATACCTTTTTATGGGAGATAACTATGGTATCCAAACAGCATATACTGAAAACTTCTTTAAAATATTCACCATTATATGTTTTTTTAAAATACATGCATTTATATACATATTTGACTGGTATTAATCTAAGAAAAATATATATTATACCTGTAACAATATTGTACTGCATGTTTACCAAAGGATCTCTATATTTAACAACATATTTGTTATAAATATATGAACCATGATGACTATATTGTAATTTGGGAGTGCACTACAATTCTGTAATAAAATATATAATCAGTGTTATTAGATTTTGCATGTATTTTGGATATATGAGGTTGCCTGACACTTCCCATTATACAACTTTGATTTTAAGTTGCTTATTACTTTGCCAAACTTTAATCATTTGGACTGAAATTCTTGGGTGTCTGCCTCAGACAATGTTTTGTTTGTTTGTTTTTAATTTCAGTTAAAACAAGAACCAAGCTAGGGGAAAGCATGTTGTTTTGCCCACATTCAAAAATTCTGAGCTTTTCAAAGATCAGGGACTTGAAATGTGGCCAAGGGTAGCCATTGTGGCAAGGATGTGCCTTTTACCAGCCCTGTGAAAATCCACCTAAACTTGACCAAGTTATAAGCCTTGGAAAGATCACAGTTCACACATGCTCTGTACAGACTTGTTAGATTTTAGCAGGTAAAGACCCTGAAGATTCTGTCTGCACTGGCCATTCTCCAGCGTGCTGCCAAATGGGACTTCCCTCCACTGGGAAGGAGGAAGTTGCCTGATCTGGATGCTGAGGGGACAAGAGCTGGACCTGCTAGCTGTGTAGAGGCAGTAGAATGGGACAATGAACTGGGACTGGAGATTGTCATGGGTACAGAGAGAAATTAGGACTAGGGGGTACAGGGGAGACAGACTGACTGGAACTGGAGAGGGAAACAGTGCAGGGATTGGGAGTCAATAGGTGGCTAAGAGAACAGGAGTGAAAACCAGAAGAGTGAAAGGAAGGAGTGAGGGGAGATTGATCTGCCGAGGAGCTGAGGTGTGGGGGGAGAGAGCTGGGACTGGCTGGGCAGAGATTGGGATGAGGAACCAGAGGAAGGGGGACACTGAGACTGTACAAGGAGCCTGGGGTGTGAGATTGGAACTGGGAGACAGTTGGATGGAGAATGCAAGTGGGAGGTTGGGGGGTGTGACCGGAGGTCATGGACTGGAGAGACACTGATTGGATGAGAAGCCAGAAGGTGAGGACTATGGCTAGTTTGCTGGGCAAAGAGACTGGGACAGGGACCTGCAGGAATGGGCATGATTGGCCAAGGAGACTAGGACTGACAGTGGAGGAAGGAGATGGGCATGGTGAGTCCAGTGGGGTGAGACAAGCATGAGTCGGGCAAGAACATTAGCGATGGGAAACCTGAGGAATGGAGCCTGGGGCTGGCTAAGTGATAAGAATTGGACTAGGAGCCAGGTGTATGGAAAAGACAGGACTAAGACAGAGGAGTGGAAGGGACAGAAAAGTCTGTACCCACTAGAACACATTCTCTTCCACAGCCTACAACTGAGCCAAGATTACTGAGTCTCACCATTCCTCTGCTGTCAGGAAATATATATTAAACCCAATGGTAAAGTGTCCCATCCACCACTAACATTGGCCCATATAGAGGATGACAGCCTACTATAGCTATCTTTTACTCCATTAGTTCAAGTGGCAGTGGTCTGGGGATCTAACGGTTCTGGTCCTGCTGATGACATACGTATGTTTGTATGACTATGATGTCACATGATGGCATTTCGGGTTTTTTTCAAGTTTGCTTTCTTTAAAAGCCTAGGAAATCATAGAATTATAAAAGTTTAGGACTACAAGGGACCTCAGTGGATCATCTAGTTCAGTCCCTTGCACTCAAGGAAAGATTAAGTAGTAACTAGACCACAAATGATAAAGACAACTATGTTAAAAAGAACATTATTAAAGTTGCAAAGTCAGAAGAATATAAGAACTGTCATACTGGGTCAGACCAATGGTCCACGTAGCCAATTAGCCTGCCTCTGCCAGTGGCCACCAGCAGAGCTTCAGGGGAATGTACAGAACAGAGTAGTTGGAGTGATCTATCTGTCTTTCCCTCCTGGTTCCTGGCAGTTAAGGTTTAGGATTGCCCTGACTATGGGGTTTCATTCCTGACTATCGGGGCTAATAGCAATTCTTGGACCTGTCTTCCATGAACTTATCTATTTTTTTATTTTTTTTTAGGAACCCAGTTATAATTTTGGCCATCACAACAACCCACGGCAATAAGTTCTACAGGTTAGTTGTGTGTTGTGCGAAAAAGTAATTCCTCTTGTTGGTATTAAACCTGCTGCCTATTAATCAGATGACCCTTATTTTATTGTGGAAAAGGGTAAGTAACAGTTCTCCATTTACTTTTCCCACACCATTCATGATTTTCTAGATCTCTACAATATCCCCTCCCCCCCACTTGGCTCATCTGTAAAATGAACAGCCCTAATCTTTTTAATCTCGCCTCATATGGAAGCTGTTCCATACCTTTGGTCATCTCTGTTGCCTTTCTCTGAATCTTTTCCAGTTCCCTATATCCTTTTTGAGATGGGGCGACCGGAACTGGATGCAGTATTCATGGTGTGGGCGCACTAGGATTCATGTAGTGGTATGATATTTTTTCTTATTTTCTATCCTTTGCTAATAGCGCCTAACATTTTGTTAACCTTTTTGACCACTGCTGAGGACTGAGCTGAAGTTTTCAGAAAACTGTCCACGGTGAGTCCAAGATCTCTTTATTGAGTGGTAACAGCTAATTTAGAAACTATCATTATATATGTGTAATTGGGATTATTTTTTCCAATGTGCATTATTTTGCACTTATCAATATTGAAGTCAAGCAATTAAAAGTTAGGAAGTGCCTTAATTTGACCCCTGGTGCATATACATTTTGAAATAGTCTTTAATTACATAATTGCAAACTATTTTTTGCCTGGGACTTAGGACTTGTCTATATGGAGAGCTAATGCTGTTTCAAAGAGCAGCAATACATCAAACCAAACTACGGAACTTCTTGTCCACATGGCAACCTAGAGTCTGGGAGGCTAGAACAGTGTAGATTTACACCCCAGCTTGCTGAGCACTTACTTTCCTTATAGACAAACCTTTATACTATCTCATCTTTCACTATTGGCATTGCAGAATACTATCTTCCATATAGTGATTTAAAAAAAAATTATTATTATTGGTAAATTTTACAAGTTTTTTGCCAGGATGCACTAATAGGATTTAAGCTCATTTAGGGCTACTGAAGTCATTATAAACTATTTCTTTTACTTCAGGAATTACTGGATGAAATTCTATGGGCTGTTTTATACAAGAGAAAAGACTCAGTGATCATAATGCAATATTGCCAACCTGATGTGTTAAAAAAGAATGAGTCAGGCCACCCACCAACAATCACAAGATTGTCTTAAAAGCATGAGTTTTTAAAAAAATAAACAAACAAACTTTGGGTTTCTAACTTTTTTTTAAAGCCTTTTTTGGGGGGAGAAGGGTCACATTTCCCAGATTTTATCCACAAGTATGAGGGCGAGAAACTTTTTTTTTTTTAATGAAAGCTGAGATTCTGAAATATTTACATGATTTCTGGAGCACAGACTTAAAAAGAATATTGCAAGACTCCCAATAAAACTGTGAGAGTTGGCCACACAGTGAATCTGTCAATCTATGTAAGCTTCTCTTTCAAAACAAACTGCCGTTACAGTTCATTGTTTTCAAACTCACTTTTCCCCATCTCCATTTTTATCTGCCTTTTGAAAGCTTGAAATTGAAATCTTTCCTTATCAGCCTTAACACCTCAAATGCATATATGAGCACAGTTGTTTGTTACTTAATAGTACTAGGTTTCTGACATTACTATTTTATTTCAGAATAAAAACAGCAGCATTTCCATTTAAAAAAATACATAGTATAAAGAATTATAAATACTTTGTAACTAGACAGAGACAAATTAGGCAGCTCAAATTTGGGTCTGCAAATCTTTGACAGTGTCTTTTTAATTAGCTAGCACAATAAACTTTCCATTGCCAGACTTTTTTCTGCTATCTTTCTCCTCATTCATGGAATTGTTGTCACTCAGGTCTGACATGCTCAACACAGTTGGAAAGACTTTGATAGTGACCTCAATGCCTGACACAAATCATTACTGCTAGCACATTTGTCATTACATATTTGTAATTGCTCCAAATACTTTGTATCTGGCAACAGCAATCACCACAGCATGAACATCTTCTTTTCTTGTAATGATAGCATACTTGAAGAAATTAAACATTTTAAGTGCAGAAGCTCATGGGCTCTGTAATTAAAGGTTGCAAATCAATGTTATACAGTTGCACAAGACTGAAAGAATTCCTTGCTAACAGTACTGCATTATTCTCTGTCAATGAATTTGAGATGCTAGTTTCACCAAATAGTATCAATCATAAATTTCCTGGTGAGCAGCTGAAATGTTTGGATGGTTTTATTGAAAGGAAACTAGAAAAGCTTCATTACCGCTAGCAACAATGCACAGAAATGCTTGGAGAAAGCACATGGCACTCGTAATCTCAGTGGAAATACTTGATCATGTCATGGACAACAAAGGATGGGTGTGAAGGAAAAATTCAATATTCAACACTCAAAAATAAAGGAAAACTAAAATGAACATCTATGGATCAACATTGTAAGGAACTCTAGAATTTGTTTAGAGGGGATATGTTCATTGCATAGAAATTAATGTGCGGATAGGTCAAAAAACTTAGAAAAAGTTTTTTCAAAAAAACAATTATGAGTGATCCCTCAAGGGAATTTTTATATGTCAGTTTTATACTTCCTCATGTTAAATGAAGTGAAGCCACTGAGACCTCAGGCAGCTAACTGCTTCACCAAGCAAGGATTGAGTTAGTAATTTCCTTTTTATCTGGACAGTAAAAAAATATTACTGTGCCACCATAACTTATAGCTTATGACAAGGCAAAACTTTAGGACTTCTGGATTTCAAAGTAGGTATTAGAATAAAAACCAAAAAAGATAGTGGATGATTCTGGATTTTTTTTTAAAAACCCAACGATTTAGAGATTGACTAATAAATTAATGCACAGTTTCTTTTGCATCCTCCACTCTCTGCACTGATTTGAGATTCCCTTGGAAGACAATTCTGAACTAGTAACAACTTAAAATAAGAGAGCGCAGCTAGGGTAACTTCAAGCTTTTCCAAAGCCAGCTGTTCAAAACTGATAATAAATTAACAGGACAACACCGTTCTGTTTTTTAAGCCCAGGTTCGCTTTCCTACAGAAGAGACAATATAATCCTCTTAATCCTGATTTGAGTAAGGACCAGAAGCCTGCTGAAGGGAGCATCCATCCAAAAGAGCCTCTGAAAGTCTAACTTCCTAGTTTCTGTTGAAGATCTTTCCCGAAAGTTGCTACAATACTGAGATCGGCTTAAAGAATCTGTAGTAGGTTTATATAGAGCTCCTATCGCTATGATATCTATGCCCTGAAAGATGACGACTGCTCCCAGACAGCGGCTTCTCTCCACACAAAATTTGCCTCTGCAGATCCAGAGCAGGTTCCACTAGCCTTCAGGACCACAGAATTACACAGCCTGCTCCTCACTCCAAGAAGGATGCTTCTCCTCTGGCAATGCCAATATGAAGCCTGATTCCAGCATTCCACAGCCTGTCCAAGCCTGTGCCCTTCCCAAGGATAAATCACAGACTCAGGTAAATGGGAATAGTAGCACTGTATCCCTCAGTGTCCTTACCAGGGGCAGATTCCTTCCTGGTTTACTGATAGTCAACCAGGAAAGGCATTTGAAAGGAGCCAGGTAACCAAAGCATGCTATCTTTCTGAATGATTGGTCCATAACAGAACTCAGCAAGGGAGGAAGAAAGGACAGAGACCTCTTGGTCAAATATCGTTTCGTGACTAATGATTCAGGAAGCAATGGAGGAAGGCCTTGAATGGCAATCAGGGAGAGGAGAGTGCAATAGTATAATATAGCATTAAAACTGAATTAGTATACATTTTACAAAAGTTATTGAAAAATTAGCGATTTATGTCAGTCTCATGCATATACAAAAACTTCAGAATGATCAGGTTATTTTTGCCTTCTCAGTTACTTACTAGGTCCCAATTCCAATTCCAAATACATGTGCCTCCACAAAGCCCTATTGACCTCAGTGGAATTCCACTCAGATGCAGGGGTCCCTCTCAGCACATCTGTTTCCAATATGAGCTGCTCCCTGTCCCTGTGTCATATAATTAATTTCCCCATTAACATGAATAAATAGAAGATTATCACTCTCTGGGTATAGAAGTGTAATTCCTAGCTGCTGATTCTCCCTTGTCATGCTCAGAGGGAGTTTTCTTGTTCATAAAAACACATTCAAGACTCCAACCATCACCACTTTTACCTGAACAATTCAAGAAGTCCATTTTAATTAACTTGTTGGGCTTCTGTGACTTTAATGTTAGGTTAGCCCTTGAAATTGGGCTACCTTTATTTATGTTCCCAATTATGGACATACAAACCACATTTTGAAAATTCTGGCTTGAACAGAGCTTGTTAAAAAAGATAGGAGAGGAAAAGAAACTTCTAGAAGCATAAAGTGTTTAATCCATTGGTGTGAAAATGCAAAATTTACACTTCGCCAGTTTCATAGGAAAAGTAAAAATTGCTGTAAAATTTCATGTTTATTTTAATAGTGCGTTGAGTCTAGAAACTCTGCAAAATTGTTTAAAAATCCATTTTGATGCTCTCATGGCAAGTACCAACAGTCATTGGTAGTGACATTTCCAAAAAGTAGCTTTTCAAGTGCTACACCTGCCTGCTCATTTAGGGGGAAGCTGTGCCAGATGTTTTATGTGCAAACACTAGATATCAGCTTACATTCCTCATGTACACAAACTCCCATTGAATGTGCACTGGCAGTATGAAGTCGGGAAGGAATGCAGGATCTGGGCCTTTTCCATATTGCTTGGTGTTTAATTCATGCTCATTGCTCCCTCTAGAAACAGTTGTTTTGGGGAGTTTTAAATGCCATCTTTGCCAATTTTCAGCTTATGCCAAATTATTAGAATCATTTTTTGAGTTCCAGTTATCGTACTGAAATTATAGACATTAGTTTAGAAAGAGAAATTTTAATAGAAGCCTATTTATCTAATAAGATCAACAACAGCAATAAGATTTAGATGTAAAATGTAATGGTGATACGTCTGCATATCACACACAAGTGGCATTTTTTTTTAAACTCGGCTATTAGTTAGATTTTAAGAAACTTGTCTGCTATTTACAGTCTCTATGCCATGACAGACATAAGCCCTAACATAATTATCACACCTTTAGCTTTTTCTTCAGTCACTGTGTATAATAGCATAGCTCACATTAGCATTAATGTGAGTTCCATGCATGCACAACTTAGAGAAAATAGCCCCTGAAATATTTTAACATTGTCTTCCTAGACAGGTAGGTATGACATTAATCATGCAACCAGCATAGTTTCACAATGTACATTATTAAACCATCAGGGCATGATAAAAAGCAGCGCACAGATTTCCAAACACTTTCTTCTTAAAATAGTAAGATGGATCAAATGGAAATACTTTGAGAATCCTGCAAGAATGACATGACTTAGCTGCATATTTCTCTGTACTTTCAAAAGATCTAAAACCAATGCACACCCTTTTTCCTTCCAGAGAGAGCAGTGATCTGATAATAAAGACTGACCTCATTATGTAAGCAAATCACAGATAAGATGCTCTCAATTTATCATAAACATCCAGAGGGTGGAGAGAGAACGGAGAGTTTATGTTGGAACTGGTTGACCTCTGCTTTCCTTTTTTTTTTTTTTTAAGATATAGATTTTTCTTCCTATTTTAATATTTCACTAGAAATATGTATCATAATATATATTTGGAGGTGCAGAAAAATTGGGTTTTCAGATGGTGAAACATGCGTGGTTGGTGAAGATCTTAGATGCTACTGCAATATAAATAATAATAGTTGTAGAATTTGTACAGTTATGGAATCTTCTATGCATAAAACAAACCTACTGAAAAACATTTTCAACTCTAAGACACAACAAATTATTTTATCTAGCAAATCTCCTTAAAAGACTGACTTTACAGTACAGACAATAATAAATTCCAGGACATTTAATGGAATAAACGTCTCTGCCATAGTATTCTCCAGTATTTTAACGCAATATGGCACATTTAAAAAAAGAAGAAACAGCTTATGTAATTCCCGGGTGTACAGATTTTGGAAGACAAAATGTTAGCTTTCCTCCATATTCTTGCATTTATTACTTGATTTTAGAATTATTTATTTGTATTGTGATCATATCAAGAGGCATAATAATATACTTATGTCTTTGTTGGACAGAATATTCTTGTGAACTAAAATCTAATTTGCATTTCTAATACATAGGTGGTCAGAAATATCTAGAAAATACAGTGAATGTCAAAGCTAAAATGCATTATAAACTTTCTGAGTGATTTTATATGTATAGATAGCATATGGTTAATCAAAATCATGGCCCTATTCAGGTCAATGGGAATTTTGCCATAGACTTCAATGTAGCCTGGACTTCTCTTCTAATGTTTTGCAGTTAGATAACCTTTTTTTATTAAAAAACAAAAACAAAAAAATCCCCTCTCAAATAGCAAATAATAGAGCCAATACATTTAATTTTTTTTCTGCCTGCAGAATCCACGAGTAGATTATTCAAAATTATTCTATTATAGTTTTGGGCCAATTGTTTTTAGTCTATGGATTGATCACAACCAGTCTTCTGCAAGTATTCAATACTTGCTAGTTAGGCTATGTTGGTTGTGATAAATCATATTGCATTGTTTCTTTTCCCTGACAAGATGAGTACAGAAGCACTTCCAGAAGGAACACATATGCATACAAATTTCAAATTGGCCTTCTGCTAATTTGAAAGTCACTTGCTAATTTGAATTTTGCTTTCTGTGAACATTCATGCCAATACAACTTGTTCTGATGAATGTTTGTAGAAATCAAACACAAAGAGAGCAATATGATTGAAACAAATTCATTTTAAATATAAGGAACTGGGGAGGGAGGTGGCAGTATTCCCCCAGATACAGGAAGGAGGATTAGGATTAGGCTGTGTGTGCCACCTATAAAATGGAAATGAAGGACCTGCCAACATTGCATGACATTGACATTGACGTGGCAATGACATTGGATGGGTAAGTAATTTTATCTATCTGGGTAGTCAACTGACAGCAAGAAGTTCTATATCTGAAGAAGTCACGTGTCGATCAGTTGTTTCTGCAAGTAAACCACTATCATCCACATACTCAAACTCTTCAAAAGCTGAATCTTTAAATTTCCCATCCTCTACTTTGGCCTCAATCAGCTTTGTCATCAGATAGCCTAACAGAACATTAAACAATATAGGTGAGAGAACGCATTCCTGGTGTACTCATGCTTATACTGAAAACCAGTCTGTAATACAACCATTGACCCTCACATAGCGAAACATACCATGGTTCAATTCCTCTACTAGGCACACTGAGTCCTCGGACAACCTATACTGGCATAGCTGTATCCACAGTTCTGATAGATGAACTGAATAAAAAATGGCTGCAAAGTCTACAAATGTGATGTTAGCTTCCTTTTGTCATTCTAGTCAGATTTCAGTAAGATTCCACTTAGCATATATAGCATGGTTTATAGACCAACCTGTATGTAAAGCACACTAATTGTCTCTCATTTTTGGGGTTGAGACGGTATGTAAGTTGGTTCAGTTGTATGTTCGTAAACACCTTCCCTGGGATTGACAACAGCACTATTTCCCTGTAATTTGAACAAGATGGTGCCAGCTCATGCCAAAGTTCCCGTGTCTCAACTGAACACTGACAAATACATAGCTGGAATCAATTGGGTTCACATTGTTAAAATAGGCATTTGGATTATATAAGAATGTGTTTAGATATTATTGAATGCTTGAGAGTTGTTGCATGTGTTAATCTCATTTCTAACAGCTGTATCCCATATAAGGTAATATTTAAGCATTTGTATTGTAAGCTTCTGTGACTGAGTAAATCACCAGACAGGAGAGAGATGTTATCTAGTGTAAAGTGTTGGTCTCCAACAGAAGGTGTTACATCCTGGCCAACAAGGAAAGCTCATTGACACCAGACAGACTAGCATGGAACATTAAAGAGAACAAAAGACTTTCTTCTGCTTTTCCCTCCCCAACCCCATGAAGATGAGTCATGCACGTGAATTCCTCCCCCATCAGCTGAGTTCGCAGCTCAGAGCACATTGGGAGAAAGGAATAAAACCTTTAACAACAAGGAATTGGACCTCTATGCTTCTTGGACACTGGGTGCAAGTTTTCTAAGCATAAGCAAGGGATCCCCAACTGCTTTGCCTGGAAAAGCCCTAAAGGACATGTACTGCTTGGTTATTATAGAAACTTCTATTACCTTTTGAAATGCAAGCTTGTAACTCATTTGTGCATGAATGTTTACCTGTTTTAACTTTGTGCATAACTCTCATTTTCTTTTCCTATTTTATAAATCTTTAGACAGTTTACGATAGGATTGGCTACAAGCATTGCTTTTGTTGTGAGATCTAGAGTACAATTGACCTGGGGTAAGTGACTGGTCCTTTGAGACTGGGAATAACCTGAATATTGCCGTAATTCTAGTTGTAAGGGACTATCTATGACAAAAATAGGTGTACTTGGGTGGTGAGACAGACAAGACTACCCAAGGGGACTGTGTGTGTCCCCATGATTAGGCTGAGGAGTTTACATTTGATAACTGGCTGGTGAAATCTAGGTATAGAACTCACGACCAACTCAGGGTTTGTGCCCTGGTTTTTAACAGTCTGCCTTGAGGTTGATGCTTGCGCTCCTGCTGAGTTACTACAGAATGGTTTGACACAGGTGTTTTACCATTTTGTAACTGTTTGCCCACAAGCATCAGCCCCTCCAGTGTCACTGACCTGTTTTCTGCTGGATTCATTTTTGGATTAAGCTGTAATTTACATCTTGGGGAGGATCTTTTCATTAATTCACAAATATTCTCATGCCAACACTTACGTTCTGCATTAATGTCTTGGCAATATTCCCCATTTTTGTGTTTAACTGGCAGAAGCAGTGAGAGTGTATGGCAATTAGGACTTTCAAATCTCAAATACACATTTTGGTCATGTCTTTCAAAAGATTCTTTAATGCACTGCACCATACTATTCCCACAATTGATTATGATCATTCTGAGAGGTCCTCCTAACTGTTCACGGACATTTCTTTTTCTCTACTGCCCATTTCCTCCATTCTTCACTGACTCTGACCTTCCAGTGCATCCATTCTTCACTGCACCTCTTTTATTCTCTCCTTTAATTTGATTGTATCATCTGTAATCCAACATTTCTTATTCATTTTCCTTAGTCCATTTGTTCTCTAGCAATCTCTGAGATACAATCCCAAAATAAAATCCACTCCTCCTCCATAGTAGGCATCTGGCATACAATATAGAATATTTGTTGGAAATCGCTACTGCATAACTATGAGCAATCACTTCATCATAAATTTTATCACCAGTAAAGCAGTTTGATGCAATAGATATCAATCCTTGGAACTTTATTAAAATGAGTTTAGTCAAGGGTTTCAGAACTAGAATGCCATCCAAAGCTGCATTGTCACCCAATGAATATTGAAATGTATACTTAACAGCAATTCTTGTGCTGAAACCAGGTGTCCATTAAAAATAGTCCAGGTGTGGAATCAAATTCTAATAGATGCACATTATTATCTGATCTATCTTCTGGTAAACTGTGTCGACTGTGTGGTCCCAGTGCTAGTTCAAATCCAGATGTATCATGGCCAATTCTTGCACTCATATCTCTTAAGACGACTACATGTTTAAAGTGACATACTGGATATAACATCATCAAATATGGCATAAAATCCACCCCACTGGGTTCCTTGTTCTTAGTTTTTTGTTCTTAGTCTCAAGCCCAGCTAAAGTGGGAGAGTTGGGTGATGGCCTGGCAAGCTATCCCTGTAAAGCACCTCAAGCTTTGACATGAAGAAGAAAAGAACATAAAACATTGGCAGGTTCATCTGCTATGGCAGTTTCATCTGCTACGCACAATGGAACCAAGCTTTGGTATTCATTTAAATCTTCTACTACCTGCAGAGAGGTCAGACCTTATGATAATGGTTCCTCCATAAACCACAAATGGACAGGAAGAAGCTCCTGATATAAAGACTGTACATCCATTTCTGCAGCAACGTTAGTGTCTGAAGATGGGGTCATGGACTGTTTGATCATTAAAAGCTGAAGGAAAAATAAGTCTCCTGGCTGAAGAACTGGAAAGGCTGAATGTTGATATATGTGGCATTCAGAAGACATGGTGGAATTTGAACACCGAGAGCACAGTTCTGACTTGTTAGTGGTCAGACCTTTCAATTGTTGCATGCCTGTGATATATCAGAAGGGCACACTGATATCGCCTGGTTTTGTCCTCATGGGCACAATCTGTACACATGGCAGGCTTATCCTCCACACCTGATGGCTGCCATTTTCAGTTTGAAAGTAGGATATGTGCTAGTGTTATTAGTGTATATGCTCCACATGATGCAAGGCCAGATGCTGAAAAAGATGCTTTAGGAACATCACTGCCTAAATATTCCATGGGCCTCTGATTCTATGCACCCAAAATTACTGCAGGTAAATAGAATCACAGCATTGGAGCAAAAACTCCCCTCTCCCTTGCTTGCAGGCACAGAAGGCCATGACTAGAAAGGAACCAGTGTGGTTCCATTGCATTTGCTGGGGAGGAGGGCACAATTCAGCAAATCAGAATGGCAGAACAGCAATAGACACAGGCTCCTGAAGTAAGAAGTTATAGGGACAGAGACATTGTTAGGGAAGTAGTGGGGCCTGTGTATGCAGAACCATTGCTCCTGTTGTCAGGTTTAGAGTGAATGTAGCAGGCAAAAAAGCAAGATGCAGCCTTGAAGCTGTTATTCCACAGCCTATGGAGAGGAATCTCTTCCCCAGGCAGACTTCCTCAGAGCAATCTCATCTATTCAGGTGCCATGCTGGGAAGAGGATGTGGCCTTACCATGAAAAAGCATGAAAAAGCAGGTCTGGGTTCCAGATTTGGCTTCAGTGCTCACACAATTGTCTACTTGTGCACACAATACAGGACTGGAACCTTAATTACCAGTAAATCAGAGGCCATCTGAAAAATATGGGTCCCAAACCAATAACCTAAGAGGCCCATTGAACTTAATGGGTCTGGCTGCATGTATAAGGATTGATTGCCTGTGGAAGGGCTGTAGAACCAGGCCCTTATTTATATGTTCATTTAGTAGATCAATAAGGTCAAAATATTGATATTTTCTAAAATATTAAAATGCCTTTGAAAAACAACCTCAAAACATATATGTAGTCTTTCAATGTCATCTTAGCTTGTATTTCTGCATTGCACAACTTCTTTCAAATAGGTGACTAGACCAGAAAGTTGTTACAAATGCAACTGTTGGGTAACATAAATAACAATACAACACTGCTTAGGGGGATCTAGTTGCTGCAGTACAGCATGTTGGAGTTGTCCGATCAAATCATTTAGAAAATGACTTTTAATATTCACCATCATATATACTGTTGATATTTTTTATATGGAACAGGAGGAACAACTGCTCAGACGTTAACATCATCATCCAGGCTCTTAGATAACCAGTTTAATCTTCTATTACATGTTTTGCAAAAAGAAAATTAATATTCCTTTTACATGGATCTTGAAACAACATCTAATTTAAGAAGATTAGATGACAATTCAACAGATTGATCCAAAGATGGTTTTAATTTGCAAATAATCTCCTAAATATAATGAAATGTCTCAAGTAACATGCAAACTATTCTGAGTCCAAAACTAATGAGCTATTGATTCTTTTGTTATGAAACCATTCTGTTGGTTGGCAATATACCTTTGGGCCACAATATATTACATGAGAAAATTACAGTAGCTGATGCTGACAGTGAAGAAATGATAGTAAAGTTTTTCTCATTAAAATCCATGCAGGAAAAATGTAAAAACTAACTTTTGCCTTCAAAAATACCCCAAACAAAAAATCATGGCTTCTTAGCACATTTCATTTCTGCCCCCTTCATCCTTCCTTCCCACCCCACATACAGAATATATATTAAGTAGCTGAATTTGTGGATGTGGTTACAGAGAATTAGACAAAGTCTGTTTAAACACATTTTAAAAAGTCAAAATTGTCAAATCTAAGTAGAACATAAATTACTGAGGCACCTAAATTCAGGTTTAGGCCCCTAAATTGAAGTGGCCTAATTTTCAAAGATGTCGAACACCCAAAACTTTCATTGACTTTAAAGGAAATTTGAGTATTCAGCACCTTCAAAAAGCTGGTGAAATTACTTAAGTGCCCTAAATACAGGTTTCGTGTTCAAGTATGTTCAAGTACAGCATGGAGGTCAGTTCTGCCATTCTTACTCAGGTAAAGTTCCCACTGACTTCATAGATGTATGCTGTTTTCCTGCCATCCACGCTCCCTCCCAGACCACCATCCTATCTATATGCAAAAGAAGACGGAAAGGAAGAGAATTATCCATATCTGCATTGGGCACTATCCTTAACCTTCCTCAGAAGCGCTATTTAAATTAAGGCACTTAAATAAAAACAATCATTTAGTATGAGCACAGGGCAGGGCCACATTAAGATTCTGGCACTATAGTCTGTGCCTCGGGCCCTAGCTCTTGGAGTCACAAAATGAGGTGTAGCAAGCCACTGGGGCCGGGGCCCGAGCCGGAGTGGGAGGAGCGCTCCCCGGGCCCCCGGTGGACAGACCCCGGCCCTGCGAGCCAAGCCACCCGGAAGCAGAGGGGCGGGGCCAGGAGCCTGGGAGGAAGTATAAAAGACAGGGCAGGCAGCTCAGTCAGGGGGAAGCTGCCGGCTGAGTCAGACGTGCCTCGTCGGAGGCAGCAGCCTGGGCCTGCGCCCAGACCGAACCCCGACCGATGGGCGTTGGTGGGAGAGACCCGACCTGCCCGACATAGATGACTGGGGGGAGCGAACTGAGCCCCAGGACCCACTAGGGTCACCGGGCCCAGGTAGGCAGAGGGGGGCCCCGGACCCGGACCCCCGAGAGAGAGAGGGACCTCCGGAGGCCGGACCCGACCTTGAGGAGTTGCCGGACGCCGAGGACCCCGCTTCATCCGGGCGAGAGCCTGACCATACTCAGGAGATTCCCAGGCCCTACGACTTGGAGGAGCTCCCCCTGGCCGACGACTGTGAGGAGTGGCCAGACCTGCCGCCCGCCGACGGGGAAGGCTTGGCCGGACTACCGCTCACCCCCTTGCCCGATACCCCAGGGAGCAAGTCGTGGGCTCAGGTACTGCGGGACTGGGTTGGAGGAAGTGGCCCAGGGAGGCCAGAGATCGTGGCCGAGATAGGGGTCAAACCCCGGTCAGCGTGTTGCGGACGGATCCCCGCTGACCCAGTGGCCGTTGTCTCGTGTCACTGGTAGGGCCCTGGGCTGGGACGCAGTGGAGTCGGGTGGGCCTGCGTCTCCCTCCCCCCCCCCCCTTTTCGTCCCTAGACTTGCCGACGTACCCTGCAATCCGACCTAGACTGCTCGCTCGCCCGCCCTGCCCAGGGGCCGGGGCAATCAGACTGCCGCTCG
>ML675601.1:74745219-74791164 GCA_007922155.1 Mesoclemmys tuberculata
CGCCCTGCCCAGGGGCCGGGGCAATCAGACTGCCGCTCGCCCGCCCTACCAGAGGGCCGGGCGAAAGGCTCCGTGGTAGCTCGCGGAGGAGCTAAGTTTCCCCAAACAACCGAACGTTGTGCACCCGGGCAGGTGCGGACGTTTACAGGTCAGACTCTCACCTCTCATTTAAAAAAAGGGGGGGAGGAGGGTGGGCGAGGGATTGTCCTTATGTTTGTGAAGAAAAGTTAGAAAATGTGAATCAAGCTTAATCAATGTCTACCTGTGTCTGCCGACAGCCTGAAATGACAGCTTAAGGAGGGGTGAACTGCCCAATGCATCTTAACTCTAAAAGTTGCGAACTTGAGGGCCCCCACCAACATCACCCCAGCTCAAGACTCTACATGGCGGGCCCCTCACTGCTGCCACCCTATTATAGTTCTGTAGTGGTGACGCCAGCAAGGGCCTCCTATACAGGGTTCTCTAACGCAGTAGGGTGGGAATGAAAGTCTTTCTCCAGTCACTCAGTCTGTCTGAAGCCAAGGAAAGGTGGGGTGGGGAGATACCCAATCTAGCCAAACAAGAGGGATGGTAGGTTCCCCCACTAGCCCAGCAGACAGCTCCTGTGGGGCTGGCCCTTGCCACCCCATGGAGGGAAGCTGTATAGCACATTGTGCTATGGGAGGACACCATGTGTGGGGTGTGAGTGCCCTGGATTGCCTTAGTCCAGTCCTTGGAGAATGAGCGAAATCTCCTTAACCATCCTCTATGATCTCCTACAATCAGAGTCTAACCCTGTTCAGGAAGGAGTATACAGTACTGTAGGTAAGTGTGTGGGAAAGCCACGTTCGATTAAATCAGCCACTTACTCCAGATGCAGCTCTCTGGTCAATAAACTGGAGATAAATCCAGTGTTTGATAGCACAAGTAAAAGCACTGGGGCAGGCCATCTATAGATGAACCGGGTAGGGCAGGGCAGGAAAGCACATCATGTGAACAAAGATAGCACAATCACAGAGTTATCCAGTCCTCACACACAAATGCACACACTAAGATGTAGGAGAGATTGCTTGAGTGGAACATATTATAGCACCAGCTTGCCCTGAGGGGAAAGCACCATCCCCTCAAGACAAAAGTACTGAGAAGATAGAAAATCCCAGGGTACAGGGATAGACAATTGCACCCATCACCACAGTATCTCAACGTTTACCCAGCCAACTAGCATGGGGCAGCCTTTTGAACAAGAACCTATTAAAATCAGTGTCCCTGCAGATAAAGCACCCACCAGAGATCAGGAGGGAAGTGTAGCCTGGAACTTACCCCTTGGGATAGCACTCACTACAGCGTAGGCCCTGGTTTAATCCACTTCACCAATGAGACAAGAGTTTCTCTTTTCACTATTCCATCAGGGCTGCTACTCATCATGATTTAGTGAGAAGGTTCTGACTTAAAGCCGATTTCTGGTCCCATCCTATCTTCATCTCCAACATGCTTCCCCCTTACCCCTTTTCAAAATTACTAATTTAGTAGGAATTTGGCATGAGAGCATAAGGGGAGCGTATCTGGTGACATGCCAAGACTGGATTTGGATGTGTAGTTGATTTTCTGCTTTTGAGTAGGCCACGTATGCCTCTGGTGGGAGACTTAACTGTCTTACACAGTGATTTATGTCAGCTGTAACTGAGCAGTGTTAAGCTTTTCAAAAGGCTGAATCTTGCTCTTCAAGGATGCCTATTGAGGTTGATGGGAATAAGTTAAGACAAGTGTCACTTGGCCCTAAGTTCATAGAGAATGTTTCCTGTTGAAAGGAAACATAAGAGAAAATTAAAGATTTCTGTCTCTTACACATAACTAATGGAATAAGAGTGCTTGATCTAAATTTGGTGAGGTGTATGGTGGGATCTGAATATATTTCCTGAATATAGATTATGAAATATATTAGGCTCCTATTTGATTTATTGCATGTTTGTTGCTGATTTTTTTCTGAGCATATTACTATCATGGTGGGCACATATACTAAACTGTCCCACCTCACTAAATAGTTAAAGTGTTATTATAATATGTAATCGAACATTTGTATTGTTTATGTGCCAGAAATACCAATATGAACATCATACAAATTTTAGATATAAAGAAATCATTAAACTACTGTTAAGTGCTCTAAATTAAAAACTATGGTAGTTAATGTGAATTATCAAGGGATATTTGGAATATCCCAAGTGATTATAGGACATTTCCATATAGCCTGTTAAGGTGAAAAATTTGCAAGGACAAGCTGACTATCTGTCATCAGCTGGATTCTGTGACACTGAGGACTCTTCTGAAATGGGCAGTAGAGGCCTCATGCATAACCAAGTCTTTTCACTTTTGCATATGTTGACCAGGGGAGATAATCCTTCATAATTTTTTTTTTATTTTTTTGGGGAGAGGGTAATCATTTCGATGCTGCCTTTTAAAGAAAAGTGACTTTTATAGCTATAAAATAAGGAAAAAAAGCTGATTCTCTGTTGACACTCTTCCTAAACAAATACTCTGGAAATCAAAGACGTTTTATTAATACCTCTTTTGAATATTCCATAAAAGCTAGAGAAAACTGTTTTGCTAAACTAGGTGATTTTTTGTGTGACTTGGATGTTTCATTTAAACTGTAAATCTAGATGTTAAGAACGTTTAATACACTACCGAGGTTTATTGTTAACAGTCTTTCATTACAACTAGATTATTTAAAAGCAGCAAAGCATTCTAAAAAGAATAAAACATTTCTGCAGCCTAACAAAACCATGTTAGCCTGGTTCTATAGTTGCTCAAATAATGAAGTCCACATCTCGTAGCAGAAGTCAAAGATAAACCCTTCTTACAATGATGTCAAGCACCACTTAAGACTTGCAAATACAGTACTATGCAGTACATGATAGGTTTTTCACCAATATGTAAGGATTGCAACTAAAGCTCTTTCAATTCTGGTGAAGGGAATTAAGACATGTTAGAAAAGTCAACTACTGGGAAATACTTTTACACTTTAACTTATACACCTTACTGATTGGAAAATGAGGGACTAATATAACACATGTCCAGTGTTTGCTTCTATGTGAACATCCAGTTATTAGCAGAATAACAGCCACCGTTAGAAGCAAATGAATGAATGAATATATGGTGGAACCTCCCTTATCTCAGTATAATGACACAGACCTCTGGGCTTTATTTAGTCCTTGACACGTGCAACGTTTACATACATAGGACCAAATCCTCACTCAAGACATGGTCCCAGGCGAAATTCCCATCATTTTCAAACAACACATTATACACGCGTGGAAGTAGCTCTCTCACATATGGGGGAAAAAATTGTTATGCCACAATCCATCATTGTATTCTTTTAATAAACAAAGCCCTTTAATTCCTTAAGAGTTAATTCTCCCCTCAACAGACATAGATCTCACTGATGCTAACAAGAATTACACATGAATACTGAAGGATGAATAGATCCATTAGTGTCTAGGCCTACACAGCACACAGTATCACAAGAATATGAAATAAGTTAAGCATCTCTCCTGTATTTTTTATTCCAATGGGATACTTCTTTGAGCACTGACATCCAGATCCACAGATCGTATACCCATCTTGAGCTGTGTGTGCACCGTCTATCATGGGATTTTATATAGACTGTGAACATCTTACATGTTTGGGATAGTGGATCTCTTAAGAGACTGCAAAACCAGCCTTTGTGGCCTGTGAATCCAATGGCTACTGCTTTGTCCTGATTTGGGGACCTAGAGACATAAAGGGGTATCTTCATGTTAATACGTTTCTAAAATTTGCAGATGTAAAATGACATAAACCAATCACTAGGGCTGAAGGTTTGGTGCTAATTATTCATGAAGATCACTGATTGTTCACACTCATTACTGCCACCCAGTGAACAAAATGCCTACAGGTACCTTGATTTTATGGGAGGACTTCGACACAGTTGGCAGCTGTGGGAAGCGCTGCTGTCCAAGTTGCCATGTTGGCATGCTGTGATGTTTCCTAGGGGTACCCAGGGTTGTGAGCCACCTTGCTACCACCTGCCTTTGCAGCGTGAGCAAGCCTTGTCTGCTATGGCTCAGGTCCCCACCTCCACCAGCCACTGGCAACAGAAGCACTGGCTTCCAGGCCTTCTTAGGCCCTGCTCTCTCTTCACCGGTTACCAAGAGACACACCCTAAATCCCAGCTGCTCCAAGCACCCCACTGGAGTGTCCAGCCTTTGACCCACTATACACTCACAGAATTCCCAGAGCTGCTACTCCCAAAAGAATGGTACACACCAGTTTACAAACGCCACCTCAGGATCACCTCTCCGCACACCACACACAGCACTTAGATCTATTTATGGTAAAAACAAGAAGTTTATTTACCAAAAAACAGAGATTCAAGAAGCAGCAAGTAGAAATAATGGAAGCATATGGTTACATAGAAAATAAAAACTTAACACGCTTTCTGGAGTCTAAACTTAACTAACATGATATCAACAGTCATGTTATACAGAGCAAAAGCTCACCCAAAATCCAGCATATTACAGCCAGGTTTGGCTGTGATCTTCCTTTCATGAGACAAGTCGTGCTGTCCTCTTGCCTCATCAGTGGAAAGATCCTCTGTGTCTCTTTGCAAAGTCAGATATGTCAAAACAGTCCTTTGATCGTGCATCAATAAACAGGATACCCCCTGCTGAATGTTCTTCCTTGTGGCCTCCCTCACTTGTTGACCTGGCAATCTTTTAATTAGCTTCAGGCTCTGCGTGCAGATAGGCTCCATTGCGAGATATGCAATGCACAATACACACTTGACCAGACAAAAAGAGAGAAGTGTCTCCTGTTCCCTGCCTAAACGAACTCTGTCCAAGGCCAGTCACCTCCTGGTGTCCTGCTTTTAACTTCAAGTGTTTACAAATATACATTTCCAATGTAGATACATAACTTCTAGAATAATACCCATACATACATTTCACACTGACTAAGACGACCAGCATGTTACTGGCTAGTTGGAAAGACTTCACATGCCACCCTTTAGCACACTATTATGTAGAAATGAGACCCAAGGGATCCCTGTAAACCCCTATGCAACCCTGTGCCTTCTAATTGGCACACATTATGGATGCTGAAATTTCCCTCCCTGGCTCCAGCTAAGCCAGCTCCCCTCTAAACAGACAGTGTTACCCTTAGCTCCAAGAAGGGGGAGCTCAGTAGCAGAGAGAGGCTGTGTAGCCTGTGTCCCTTGCATGAGGGACTGTGGATGATTAACTGCAGCTCTGACACTGACTTACTCTGTGGCCTTGGTCAAGTCACAAACCTTCTGTCTTAGTATTATTCTCATTTTACAAATGTGAAACTAGCACTTATCTGGAAAAGAAAGGAGGAGATAAGCCCCTGTTCCTTAGGGGCAGTGAATGAGTTTGTGTGTGTTGTGTGTAGATTTGTTGTTGTTCTGTGGTTTTTTTCCTATTCAGTTTTCAGAGGCTGGTAGAGGGCAGTCTGCTGTCAGAATCAGAGACCTGATTAGGGAGTGGTGCTTCCCTGATTAGGGCATCCTACAAAGGCAGCCAAACAGTTAGCCAGTGGCACAGGTGCCAGAAAACAGCTGTAAATAAGGGAGTTTGAATGGGAGTTCTATTGGAGGAGTTTGAGAGAGGAGGGTATATGGTGTTCTGGTTTTGTTTCAATTTTTGTTTGGTTGTTTTTTTGTTTTGTTTTTGTCTTTTTTCTTTTTCCTTGACAGGACTTTAGACAGGAAGGCTATGACAGAAACAGAGGCAGCATTGGTTGTGGCCCAAGGAATGGAAGAGACAATGAAGATGATTGGATGTGGAAGCTGTGGGATGTACATGATCCTGGAGTAGGTACCTAAAAAGAGTTTCATTTGTATGAAGTGCCACCTGACAGAGCTAATGGAAGAGAAGGCTTTGGAGATGCAGGTGGAAACTATGGTTGAGTTTCAAAGGAATTTGAGCAGATGATGGGGGGAAGGTGAGAGGAGGCTAAAGAGAAAAGTCAAGACTCAAAGATGCAAGCTGGACCAAAAGAAGTCTGAAGGGATACTCTTAGGCAAGGGAAGTGGCCAGTGGAAGCATGTGACTATGAGAACCAGGTGGAGGAAAAGACCGCTAGGAAAAGAGAAATAGAGCTCAGGAACAGGTTTGCTGAGTTGGAAAATGAGGAAGGCACATAGCAGGCAGTAACAGAAAGTGGGAAGACAAGAAGAAGAGAAGAGTAGCTAGTTCTATAAGAAGAAGGGAAGAGTCAATGGAGATAGCCAAAATTCAGAGCTCCAAAAGGCTATAGGATGACTTGCAGAAGACTGCAAGGGAAAATAAAAGACAAGAGGACTTGCAGCCAGAAAGAACAGAAGGAAGACTGGAGAATCACACTATCACCAGGAAAAGGCAGATCTACGTGATTGGTGACTCCCTACTAAGAAGAGCAGACAGACTTGTCACCAGAGCTGATCCGGAGAACAGAAGGGTGTGGACCTGAGGATGAAGAGGATCCTAATGGGAGCAGGAAAGAATGTACTGATTGTCTTTCACATATAAACAAAAAGATACTGCTAGATTCTCACTGGAACATATCAAGGGAGACTATGGCAGGCTGAAGAAGACATTTAAGGAAATGAAAGTTCAAATGATCTTCAGTGGGATTCTACCTGTCCCTAGAGTAGGAGACCAAAGGCAAGACAAGATTATGATCACCAGATGGCTCAGGCAGTGGTGCTAAAGAAGGGCTTTGGGATGTTTGATCACTAGGATGCATTCATGGAGGACTGTTCTCATGGGATGGGATCTACCGGAGTAGGAAAGAAATAGACTTCTGGGATGGAGGTTGGCACAACTAATTAAAAGAAATGTAAAGTAGGAACTTGGGGGAGACAGTTGGGAGATGCTCATGTAATCTCCACACCTGATTCTAATATTGGGGAGGAATGTCAAGTAAAAAAGGATACAGCAATGGAGAAAGGAACAGCAATGGGTAGGAGAATGGAAATTAAGAGGAAAGATAGAGCTTCATTGGTATCGGCAAACAGTCAGGTAGACGATACTGGCAGCAGAATGACTGTACACAGTCAGGTGAGGAATGTGGGTGAAGCCACGCAAAACCAACAAAAATGT
The DNA here is from genome assembly GCA_007922155.1 of Mesoclemmys tuberculata. Classification (NCBI taxonomy): domain Eukaryota; kingdom Metazoa; phylum Chordata; order Testudines; family Chelidae; genus Mesoclemmys; species Mesoclemmys tuberculata. Next base: position 74,752,335 of record ML675601.1, read on the forward strand.
ACACCAATACAAGTATAACCCACACACCTAATAAGGAGATATCTCTTTAAAAGATCTGTTGGGGAGGGGTAGGAATGAGCGGTGTCTGGGTCATTGTTGCTAGGCAGATGAACAATTAGCTCTACATACTCAGAAGTTTCTGAACAGCTGTGTAGTAGTCTGGGTTTATAGATTGGAGGACAAGTGCTACTACTAATTGTAGGGCCCAGATTTTCCTGGATGTGATAGCTGACAGATTTCTTCACCAAACAGTCGCTGAATCACTTGATATTGGTGTTCAGTAAGGACCTCATAAAAGAACTGGTTGTAGGGGACAACTTTGTTTCTAGAGATGATGAGCTAATTCAGTTTAAACTAAATGGAAGGATAAATAAAAATAGATCTGCAACTAGGGTCCCAGTTTTCAAAAAGGGCAAACTTAAAACAATTAAGGGAATTAGTTAGGGAAGTGGATTGGATTGAAGAACAAGGATCTGAAGGTAGAGGAGGCTTGGAATTACTTTAAGTCAAAGTTGCAGAAACTATCTGAAACCTAAACTGGAGGGAGGATATAAGTGAAGTTCCTCAGAGATCAGTCTTGGGGCCAATATTATTTAACATTTTTAACAATCTTGGCATGAAACACAGGAGTGACATAATAAAATTTGCAGGTGACACAAAGTTGGGAGGTATTGCCAACGCTGAGGAGGACCAGAATATCATACATGAAGATCTGGACAACCTTGAAAACAGGAATAATAGAAACAGGATGTAATGTAATAGTGCAAAGTCATGCACATATGGAATAACAAGAATTTTTGCTATAAACTGGGGATTTACCAGTTGGAAGAGACAGAGGAGGAAAAAGATTGGCTGTATTGGTTGATCACAGGATGACTATGAGCAGCCAGTGTGATGCAGCTGTGAAAAAGGCTAATGCAGTCCTAGGATGCATCAGGTGAGGTATTTCCAGTAGAGATAGGGAAGTGTTAATCCTATTATGCAAGGCACTAGTGAGACCTCATCAGAGTTACACAGAGTATTCCAGGTCTCCCATGTTTAAGAAAGATTATTTCAAACTGGAACAGGTGCAAAGAAAGGCTACTAAGATGATCCAAGGAATAGAAAACTTTTCTTTTGACAGAAGACTCAAAGAGCTTGGCTTTTTTAGCCTAACCAAAAGAAGGTTGAGGGGAAATATGATTGCTCTCTATAAATACATAATAGGGATAAATACCAGAGAGGGAGAGGATTTATTTAAATAAAGCACCAAATGTGTACACAAGAACAAATGGACATAAACTGGCCATTAACAAGTTTAGACTTGAAATTAAGCAAAAGTTTCTAACCAACAGAGAGAAGTTTTGGAACAGCCTTCCAAGGGGAGCAGTGAGGGCAAAAAACCCAATTGGCTTTGAGACTGAGCTTGATAAGTTATGGAGGAGATGGTATGATGAGACTGCCTACAACGGCATGTCACCGATCTGTGACTGCTAGTAGCAAATATCTCCAGTTGCTGGTGATGGGATACTAGATGGGAGGGCTCTGCGTTACTGCAGAGAATTCTTTTCCAGGTGTCTGGCTAGTGGGTCTTGCCCACCTGCTCAGGGTCTAACTGATCACCATATCTGGGATCAGGAAGGACTTTTCCCCCAGGTTATATTGGCAGAGACTCTGTGCGGGTTTTGTCTTCCTCTACAGCATGGGAGATGGGTCACTTACAGATTTAAACTAGAGTAAATGGTGAATTCTCTGTAACTTGAAGTCTTTAAATCAAGATTTGAGGACTTCAGTAACTCAACCAAAGAATATGAGCCTACTACAGGAGTGAGTGCGTGAGGCTTTATAGCCTGCAACGTGCAGGAGGTCAGACTAGATGACCATGATGGTCTCTTCTGGCTTTAACATGTATGAATCAGTGTGGGGGCTAGTGAGGTTGTGATGATAAAGTAGCTAACATTTTTAAAGTGCTATCTGAGTGATAAAATCCATCAGAATACACACTCAGACCTCCACTATTAATGGCCTAGTAGCCCAAATGTTCCTTTTACAACTTACACATATTTTGGCATCTGCGCACAGCCTCCAGTCTAAACAAGTGGAATCCTCTTGTGCAGCAGAAAGGGGAACTTAAAGATTCCCTTCCCCCACCTACACTTTAGATGAGTGCAGAATCACTTTTGCTCACCCTTCCCAAAACCCTCAGGGCAGACCACATGCATAATGGTGTGATTGCAGTGGACAGGAGGAATCAGTTTATGATTTGGGTGAGGGGAAGAGCAGTGAAAGGCTATTTTGAGGCCTGTCCCAAAATGCTATGGCCAGCTCTGACCAAAGGTGTGCAGTTTAATCCAAAAATGATTGGATTTAACAACATATTTAAATTCTTAATGCTATTTCCTGAACAAGTGACCATTCTGCTAATATAGGGAGCATAAACTGCAGACAGAATAGTATACTCCTGGTACACAACATCTTTTGGAATATATTACTCTCTAGAGCATCCTGAGTTATGTTGCTAACAGGAAACTGCCAGTGTATATATATTTTACAGTTAATTAAGGAATAGAAATGCAAAATACAGCATTCAAAAACTTCATGTGAATTTCTGACATTCCCTGGAGATCTTAGGTTCTGTAAACCAATGATCAGGTTACTACAGTTCTGCATAAAGTTAGTATCACCATGTATAACAAGTATAGCTGTGTCTCTATGCATTTTATGTTTCAGAACAGCACATTCTATTTGAAAGCACAAAGCATAGAGATTGCACATGTCTAAATAGAAGTGACATCTAGCCCAGGCAATGTGGTGACTTTGCCATATACAGGTGTAGATCACTCCTCTGCCTTCAGTGACTTCTATGCCACAAAACTAGATAGCTAACTACTACATAGTGTGCAATGTTTAAAACTCATTAGCACTTCATTTCTGGACTATAATCAGGGCCCAGTAGATCATATGGCTAGTCAGATCTAAATTCTACATCAAAGTCCCTGAATTCTGGTGAAAATTATGCAGCAACTTCAGATACGTTATTAAAGTGGAGGTTTTTAGGGAACCTGGGTTTCACTGAAAATGAACAATACAATCAGTAAGAGAAGCCTCTTGGTCATTTACTCTGATATTAAATTCAGTTATTTTATACTGCCCCTTGGGTTCAGTTTTCAATCTGCTACAGGTTGACATCTTCAAGAATTAATATTGCATCATGATCAGTGGAACTGGAGTCAGAGGATCCATGTTTCCTGGAGGGACTGTTTTTGATGGCACATCAGTGGAACAGGGAACTAGGGAGATAGGCTGGAAGGAACTCAGCCACATGGACATAGCATTGCACAGGTTGTAATAAAGTTCCACTTCTCCTGTATTCAGCGTCCCTCTTTGCAAATGAAACATGGTCAGATTGTTGGAGCTGTGAGTTTGCTGCAGCACAGCAGCTGGCAGTGGGAACCATGGAACTCAGTCAGAAGGTCTCCAGAGCCTGGATTTTGCAGACACAAACCTAGCCCAGCAATAGACCTGGTGAAAGGAGGAGTTCAAGCTGTACATGAACCAGGCATATAACAATTACTTTTCCTTATTGGAAAATAAGGCAGCAAGATCTGCACCACTCTGAAACTCACCACTGTCTCAAGCCTTACAGCAGACCAAAGAGCCTGGGAACCTATTGCTCCCCAATGAAGAACAAAACTGTGGAATGTCCCAGTTATTTTACTAGAGACAAAGCCAAAGGGGAATGAATAGATTCCTACGTTACAGGCTTATGCACACTGCTACATGCAATTTTGGATACTTGACAGACTCCCTGAGGAGCAGAGGACCACCCCAAAAATATTCAGTCAGACTTGTATAAGAGAAGAGGTGGCATATCAGACAATTGTGAAGACATCTTGACTCTCTCCTTAAGTCAGAGAGTACATCAGGTTCTGGCTGTAGGGACAGAAAAGTGACAAAAGATAATACTAACTTCCATGCATACAACAGTGTTAATAAGGAAACACCGTGTGCGATTTCAGCTGGATAGTGGGGCTTCCTACAATGTGATTCCTCATGGTGAATTGGACTCAAGCACACCCATTACAAAGAGCAGGCACAATCTAGTAACGTACAATGAGAGTATAATTCAGCCAGTAGGAAAATGTGATCTAATAGTAACTAACCCAAAAAAATAACAGAGGGTATTAGCTGATGTCTTTAAACCATGATTTGAAGAATTCAATAATTCAGTCATAGGTTAGGGATCTATTACAGGAGCAGGTGGGTGAGGTTCTATGGCCTGCGTTGTGCAGGAGATCAGACTAGTTGATCATATTGGTCCATTCTGTCCTTAAACTTTATGAATCTATGAAATTGTTGATGGTGGATGGGAAGTACCACAGACCTGTCTTGGGGAATTCAGCCATACAAGCCATGGATCTGATCAGGGTGAAGCATCATAAATTTATAGCTCCAATGCAAGAAGCAAAAGGGAAAGTCCCATGGACAATGAAGACAATTTTCAATACGTGTGGGGATGTTTTCTAAAGTAATGGGTGCCTCAAAGGAAAGCTGCAACTGGAAGTACACGCCATTGTGGAACCTATGGGCTTACCACAAAGGAAAAGTCCAGTGGCATTATGTAATCCAGTACGCAGGGGGCTCAAAAATCCACAGAGCAAGGATATCATAGCACTTGTAGAGTCCAGCACAGCCTGGGTGAACAGCATGGTGGTGGTAAAGAAGCTATCAGAAAATTACACATCTGCATAGATCTAAAGCCACTAGGCCAGGCATTGAACAGATGCCACTATCCACTGCCCACAATTGAAGACCTTTTGCTACAACTTTCCAAAAGGCAGAATCATTACGGTCTGCGATGTGAGGAATAGATTTTGGCACGTAAGTCAGGATACAGAGTCCAGCATGCGGACAACCTTTGCAACACCATTTGGTTACTACGGATTGCTGCACATGCCAGTGAGCCAGCCCCACTGGGGACTTCCTGGGGTGAAAATAATTGCACTGTACGTGAAGGGATCCAGGATACAGAATTTGAACAAGACCATGACAGAAAACAACAAGCTTCTCTACAGCAATGTAGGGACAAGAACATAAAACAACTCAGAAAAAATGTGCCTCTCACAGTAGGAGGTGACATACTTCGGAGAGCTGCTCACAACAGGGGCATTGAAAGCATATCCAACAAGATCAAGGCAGTCAGACATGCCAGATCCAGTGGATGTGAAAGAGGTACAGAGCTTCAAAGGCATGATAAATTTTCTGTCCAAGTTCTGTTCACACCTGGCTGCAGTAGCAAAATTCCTATCTCAGCTCAGAAGGCAGGATGTTGGGTGGGACTGAGCAGGTCCCCAATAGCAAACATTTGACACTCTTAAACAAATAATAAATGAAATCCCTGTCCTGAAGTACTACCAGCCAGGAGAGCCAGCATGATGCATCAGAGAAAGAATTGGGTATAGTTCTTTTGTAGGAGTGGCTATGCCAACAAAGCCCTACCAGAGATTGAACTGGGGTATGCCCAGACACAAAAAGAGCTTCTGGCTGTGGTATTTGGAATGGAGGGATTCCATCAGTACATCCATGGCCACCTAGCAATAGTGCAGACAGACCACTAACCCTTAGAAACAATCAGTGCTACCAGGTAGAGAGCAGATATTGCCCAGGATGACATCTGGTGTGAGCTGACACCCTGGAACAGGGCATATATACCCAGCATCAGCAAGCTAGGGAAGAAGATCAGGACACTGAATCCATTAATATGTTGCACTCTCTCTCAGTCCCCACAATGAAGCTGAGGGAAATCAAGGAGGCTACGGAAAAGGACATCCAAGTACAGGTAGCCAAGAGAGCAATACTAGCGGGGTGACTGGAAGGCAGAAGCCAGGGACCTGCACGAGCAGAATCATATCTTCAAATGACAGATGAGCTGAATGTGCAGAACGGAATCATATTTCCAGGACAGAGAACCGTTCTCCCTGCCTCCTTACAAAAGAATGTCATGCAAAACATGCATGTCTCAGACCTGTGCATTGACAGCTGTCGTAGGCTCAAGAGTGTGTTTACGGGATAATGAATGCACAAATCTGCTCCTTGATAGAAGGGTGTGACACCCTCTGGTTGTGTGATAACCACCAGGAGAAAGATTGTGACCGCACTGAGCTGCCACCAGACCATGGGAAAAGGTGGGAGCGAACTTATTGACCTTCAAGGAAAAGCAATAATGGATTACAGTGAACTATTATTCAAGTTTTCGGGAGGTTAATGTCCTGCCTAATACAAGAAGCAAACCAGTGCATGGCAAACTGAAGGCCCATTTTGTGAGACAAGGCATTCCAGACACTGTAGTCACCAGCAAGGGACCCCCACTTTGCCTCAGAAGAATTCAAGGTCTTGGCATGCCAAAGGGAGTTTGGTCATCACACCAACTCCCCACCACACCCACAGGGGAATGGTAAAGTGGAACCAGCTGTGAAAACAGCTAAGAGACTGTTACACAAGGTTGTTTCTTCTGTTTTAGACCCCTTGTTAGCATTTTTAGCAGACAGGAAAACCCCATCCCCAGGGTGCCAACATAGTTCAGTACAGGCATTGATGTGATGAAGGACTACCAGTGAAAGGAGACCTGCTGGAGTCAGAAGGAGTGAGAGAAGATGGCCAACAATCAGAGAAAGCAGGCACTAGAGCATGAGAGATAAACCAAGAACCCATCAGCCCTGGAAACAGGCACTCCTTTGAGGATCCAGCCACTAGAGGGACACCAGAAGGATTTGTGAAGGGTGCAGTGGTACCCATATGAGGTAACTACGCAAGAGGGACAAGTGATCTGAAGGACCAGGAGACATGAGTCAGCAGATAGAGCCTACAGAGATCATCAGAGAACAAAGAGAGTAACAGAGAGCCATCCACCTCACTGAGATGAATGGGGCAATTTACGTATACTGGTTATTTTTTCATGTTGTCTACAAACTTTTGAAAACAACACTGCATGAGTCACACTCAAGCCATGTTTTCCAGCTTTTATTTGCAACCAAAAGGGCTAGAAATATTTTTCTAAATGAAGCTGAGATTCTGGGGCACAGTCTTGTTCCCAAGGTCAGGATTCAGTTAAGAGCAGTAGGCCAGTGACTAGAGCTTCAGCTGCTGGACTCACATGATGAGATCAGAATCTTAGCTTTCAGTTTAAACGGAGAGATATGTGTTACATCCCTTGATGAGCTCCTTCCTCAGACACACTCTCCAGGCTGCTGTACCAGACCCAAACTTGGGTCCGACTTGCTCTTGACTTGCTGGGGTTGGGCTGAATTTAGACTTTCTTCTTCTGGCTCTGGGCCTATGGCATATCCTCCAGGTGCAAACCCCATGTCTTTCACCCCTCTTGGCAGTGGTAATCCCATAGTCCAGTCAGCTAGGCCTGAAACAAGTGCTGACTCTCCCAAGCCTTGCTAGTAGCTGGTATATCATGGAATCAGAGAAATGTGACCTCGCAAGGTCATTTAGCAGGACCAAGTATTATCTAGAACATCTGTGACAGGTGTTGTCTGACCTGTTCTTAAAAACCTCCAGTGATGGAGATACCGCAACCTCCCTAGGCAATTTATTGCAGTGCTTAACCACCTTGACAGTTAGGAAGTTTTTCCTAATGTCCAACCTAAACTACCCTTGCTGCAATTTAAGCCCATTGCTTCTTGGCCTATTCTCAAAGGTTAAGGAGAACAATTTTTCTCCCTCTTCCTTGTGACAGCCTTTTATGTACTTGAAAACTGATATGTCCCCCCTCTGTCATCTCTTCTCCAGACTAAACAAACCCAGTTTTTTCAATCTTCCCTCAAAGATCATGTTTTCTAGATCTTTAATTGTTTTTGTTGCTCTTCTCTGGACTTTGCCCAATTTGTCCACATCTTTCCTGAAATGAGGCACACAGAACTGGACACAATACCCCACTTGAGGCCTAAGTAGCATGGAGTAAAATGGAGGAATTACTTATTGAGTCTTGCTTACAACACTCCTGCTAATACATCCCAGAATGATGTTTGCTTTTCGTTTTTGCAACAGTGTTACACTGTTGATGCATATTTAGCTTGTGATCCATTATGACCCTCAGATTCCTTTCTTCACTACTCTTTCTAGGAAGTCATTTCCCATTTTGTACATGTGCAACTGAGTTTTCCTTCATAAGTGAAATACTTAGGATTTGTCCATTTTTGAATTTCATCTTATTTACTTCAGACCATTTTTCCAGTGTGTCCAAATCGTTTTGAATTTTAATCCTATCCTCCAAAGCACTTGCAAACCCTCCCATATTGTTATCATCCAAAAACTTTATAAGTGTACTCCCCTATGCCATTATCTAAATCATTGATGAAGATACTAAACAGAACAGAACCCAGAACTGATCCCTGCGGGACCCCACTTGATATCCCCTTCCAATGACTGTGAACCACTGATAACTCTCAGGGAACGGTTTTTCAACCAGGTATGCACCCACCTTATAGTAGCTCCATTGAGATTGTGTTTCCCTAGTTTGTTCTTGAGTAGGCCATGTGAGATAGTATCAAAAATCCTACTGAAGTCAAGATATACCACATCTACTGCTTCCCCCATTCCTTTACCCTGTCAAAGAAAGATATCATTTTGGTTTGATGTGATTTGTTCTTGAAAAATCCAGGTTGACTGTTACTTATCATCTTGTTATCTTCTAGCTGTTTGCAAATGGATTGCTTAATTATTTGCACTATTATTTTTCAGGTACTGAAGTTAAGCTGACTGATCTGTAATTCCCCAGGTTGTCCTTATTTCCATTTTTTATTTTGGGCACTATATTTGCCCTTTTCCTCTGGAACCTCTCCCACCTTCCATGACTTTTCGAAGATAATCATTAATGGTTCAGATAGTTCCTTGAGTGTTCTAGGATGTATTTCATCAGGCCCAGGTGACTTGAAGACATTTAAATTGCTTAAGTAATTTTTAACTTGTTCTTTCCCTATTTTAGCCTCATATCTTACCTCTTTCACTGGCATTCACTATATTAGATGTCCAATCGCTACTAACCATTTCAGTGAAAACTGAAACAAAAAAGTCATCCACTCAGGATTGCCCCAAAGTTGTGGATCCTCTGATTTACTGTTCCCCTCTCCCGGGGAGAGGGAGGGAGGGCTATATGACAATGTACGCATATAACACACAATCCATATAAAGAAATTTCAAAACATACATGTACTTTACTCATAAAGAAAGCACCAATCTGAGGAAAAATAATAAAACTTGCACACAAATGTCTTTCTCAGGGTCCTCACCACTCTGGGAGGACTTTGGTCAATCATTTTAGGAGTCCCAGCTCCTTCCTTCCTCCTTCTCCTCTTACTGAGTCTTCTGATTCTGGTCAGGGTCTCTCTTCCCTGAAGCAAGGTCACCTTAGCTTATTCAGCTTTAGCGGTCTACATGTACCACTGCTCAGAGAGCAAGTGCCTTTCTAACAGCAACTCCAGTCCTAGCACCTCTTTCTTTGCTCCTTTTCTGCTGGGGATTTTCCACTTCTCCAACTTCATCCCCTGCAGACAGGGGAGAACCACCTTCTTCTAGTTTGGCCACTCTCTTTATCATAGTCATTGTTCTACCACAGCAGAGCCATTCAATGTTAATGCCTTTCTTTTTATTGTTCTGTAGCAGTTTCTAGTGGCGATTTGTGAGATATGTGACCAGTTTTTGCTAACAAATGGTGGACTCAACATACACAGAGGATTAAAGCTATACAAAGAGTTGTTAAAATCAATCAGAATTCATAAAAAATCCCGAAATCATCACTATATACCATGTTTCCAGCCTTCCTGCATGCAAAGAAAAACTTTAAAGCATAGCCTGAGTGCAAGTGATGCCTGCCTGAGTCTGTAGATGGTCTGAAACAATAATTCCAATCTAAGAGGGACAACTTCCCCATGTGTCTTAAATTTGAGACTTGCTGCTACCACAAGGAAAGAGGGGATCACAGGTTGGCGACAGGACTATAATGTGTGCTGTGTGTAGGGCCACAAATTGCCTTCATTAAGCCTTCACAAGTGGTGGCTTCTGTGGCTGCAGAATCACGGAATACATGGAGCAAGTTCTACATAATTTAGTGTTTAGAAGCAAGCTAACATTGATTAAATTTAAACAATGATCATACTGAAAGGGGCACCACCCTGCTATATGAGCAAAGTGTGTGCAAACTTCTTATGCTCCAGATATTGTGCAACAGATTGTGCACCTCTTCATATTCCATTGCCATAGGTATTTTTCAGTACATTGCCTGGTACATAGTTTTTGCCTTCATTATGCCTTTACAGGTGAATTTTTTTGTTAAATGTAGGCCAAGGTAGTCCACTATGGAATTATCCACTTAGATTAGATTAGATTATCCATTGGACCTTGAGGATATAGGTACAAACATCAATGTGTTTCAGATAATGGTGCCTCCAGTTAGGATAAAAATTAGTGTCTCTCCAAGAAATTAGCAGAGAGCCCATTCTGTCTTTCAAAGTCAGAGTGGAGCACCTTGAATGCAGAAAAACAATGCTTTAACCTAGTCCCAGGCATGGGACTCACTATGAGTTGATCACAGACCATGTATTTCCAAGGTAAGGATTTGCAACCCCCTTGCACAGCTCACAAACAGCTGGATCTGCAAACACCCCAAATCTGTGAAAATCCAACAGGGCATAATTTAGCAGTTCTGTTGCCCTTGCAGCATGCAGCAATCTACTCAAATTGTTGTCTTGTTCACTTCTTTCTTCCAAGAGGCAGCATTTGGCCCAAAGTCTTTTTCATTTATATTTTATTAATGAATATTAATGAGGTTTTTGAAAGCAAATCTACTAAAAGACCAGGCTCCTTAAGCCCAAAACAGAGATAGCACTTCAAAAGTCAAGTTTTACTTGGAAAAAAAGAATGACTTGTAAGTTATTAAAATATATCTTTTTTCCTTTTAGAGCCATCTCTAAGCTCATGTCCACACTTGGTATGACCAGGGCTTGACAAAGCATTTTCACTGCTGCTACCTAGGCGTATTCAAAGTTGCCCTAATTTGATCTTTTAAATGAAAATGTGAACTGCTGAAACATTTCAGAGGCTGAGAACAGCTTTCTTAAAAACATGAAAACGTCAGACTTTACAAGCAAAGCTTTTAATAAAAATATGAAAAATTTAATTTTAGTGTACAGCTCTGATAAAACACACAGGAAAGAATGTTCCTACGTATCAAAATTCAGATTACAAAGTGTAAAACAGACATCCTTCTAGTGCTACAAGTGATAGAACAGCGCATCACGTCTGCACTTGGGACATCAGAAGGGTGTGATTTTCAAGCTTTAGAAAAATAACAGGATTGATTTGGCTTGTTATTTTCACTGAAGTACAGGCCCCTATCTCTCTCTCTCTCTCTCTCTCTCTCTCACACACACGCACACACACACACACACTCTCTCTCTCTCTCTCTCTCTCTCTCTCACACACACACACACACTCTCTCTCTCTCTCACGCACACACACACACACACACACACACACTCTCTCTCTCACACACACACACACACACACGAGGCAAGGTTCATATTAGCTTGGTAATATTGTACCAATAGCGCATATCTTTTTTTAACTTACGGTTCACTATAATTTACATTCCTGATGAATAGTTTGCTGTGTGTTTTTCTGTCTTTGAAAGATATTTGAGAAACATAAGTCTTTTTAACTGAAAAAATTAAAGAAGCCCTCATAAAACATATGCATACATCTGTCCTTGACAAGGAAGAATATAATTCCACTTCATGGACTGAGATAATACAGTAATACACATTACTGCTGTTATGGAGCATCATATATATATATATATATATATATATATATATATATATTTGTAAATTGTGAGTAAATACCATAATTTCTCAAAACAGCAATGTTTCTATGACCAAAAAACAAGACAAAACAAAACAAAAAAACAACAACAGTAGCTGAGAAATGTTTCACAAACATAAAATAAGATTTAGAGCCAATACCATGTTTAGGAATGCTGAGGAGGGGGATATGGAATAAGAGAGTTGGAAGAAATATGAAAGATGTTTAATTATTCAAATACACATGCTCTGTTGAAGCTCTGAGACAGTGTTATGAAAGTGGTCGCTTTATTTACAAACCACTTGTCACCAGTATTTCAGTACACCCTTGCTGTTCAAGGAAGTCTTAGGAATTTTGTGGCTACAGGCATTTTAGCAGTTGAGTGTTTATAGCAAACCATTCTGTTTTGAGTATGCAATGAGGACCAACAATTCTCTTTTGTAATATAATTTATAGATGAGGACAGACCTTTTACTTAACCTCTGACTTTAAATAAACATTATGGTGACATTATGCATGATTTCAGAAACAGCAGCCAGAGGTGAAAATATAGTGCCGGAGTCTGCCTTCCAAAGAGGTCAAGGCAAACTCTGCTGCGGGACCAGGTTTGAGCAGTTACTGATGAAACAGGACTGTTGATCTGCAGCCAACTCCTTGTTCATTTCATTCACAAGAAGAGAAACCAACTGCACCTCACCTGTGATGAAGAGAAGCAGGATTTGGGCCCTGCTCATTTTCTCTTGGTACCAACAAAGGATCCAGGATAGGCAAGCTATTTAAGTATGCAAATAGTCTGACAGAAATCAAGGTGACTACTCACATACTTAGAGTCATGTGCTTCAGTTCTTTGCCGAGTTGGAGCCAAAGAGCCCAACTCTGTGGGAGTGTGAGACCTTCCTGCCAGACACTGACTCCCAACCCACATATGGCCTGGTTGGCTGGTATGTGGAAATACCCTAAGGTATGGGCCACTGTTTTGAGGATACATATTGTCAAAACGTATTTTGTATCCACTAAGTAAAACAGTCAGTAACTTATTCATATTTATTAGGGCAAGGTTTAATATTGAAAATGCCTCAAGGTAAACAGTGATCCTAAGTATTGCAACATGCCATCATATGTCAATTATTAAAGCTCTCTCTTTCTAAAAGACTATTATTGTTATTATTTATTACTATCGCTTTACTATTACTATCACATTTATTCCTCTCTGTTTCAAGACCATAAATTGAACAGTACCTTCCTGATATTCCCCATGAAATAAATCACTAGTTTTATTCCTACATCGTACTGTCTTGCTGGAAAAGGGGTGGAGAGATTTACTGTTTATGATTCTGTTTTAAAATATTTCTCAGAATAAAAGAGCAACATTTTTTGGACTATTACAAAGAGCAATGACAAATCTCTTCAAGGGCATGTCTGCGACCTGAAGAAATCAGCAGTATGTTAATATAAATTCAGGCACTCATGTTGAAGTCAGATTATTTCTAAATCTTACTGGATAAGCACAAACATTATCCCCTCTGCAGAACAACACAGCCCAATCACTCTTATGCAGTCCCACTTGCCTGTAACCTATAGGAGGATGCTTTGCGCACTGCAGGTTAATATCGTGCAAAAACACTCACTGTTTAGATAATGAATTGAAAGCATTTCTTCATAGGGTTGAATGCTGATCTACTGGTCTACAGGAATCTAGTGCTTCATCATATTTAAACTTTGCTGATATATACCTGATATTTATTATGTGTGCGTGATATCACTAGAGTATGTGTGATTAAATGATACAATTGTTTATGCCATGATAATGTTGCACAGACTACATTTTTTTAAAAGTCAGGATATGCAAGAGTTGGGGTTCCTATAAAAGCATAAACATGGCCACAATATACAAATGTAATTCGATAAATACTAAATAAAAATAGAAATGAAATCCCAGACAAAATTGCAAGGCAACAGTCACCACACGACTGTTATTTGTAATCACCTACATATTCCATCGCATGCACCCCAGAAATGTGAAGGGATAGTATCCAAATAGTCCTGAGGTATAAGGACTTGTTTAGATAGCAAGTTAGTGCGCAGCAAACCAAGCTGTCAATATGCAGCGCGCCGGCTTGTCACGCAGTAATGTCCTCTGTGGATACTGCTATAGCACAATGAAAGTCCCAGAGTGCACCATGGAAAAGATATCTGCCCAGATCATCCCTAAAACCTAAAGGAAGTGGCTTAGAGGGAGGAAAGGTCATTGATGATTCCCTTGCAAAGTGTCCCCCATATTTGGGATTTGATCGCTTGTAGAAATGAGCAATGGATCTAGCCCTCAAATCTCAAAACACCTTGAAAGCCAGGGCAATCTGCACAGAGATCCTGAGAGACTCTGCACTCCCAACAACTCAAGACCCAATCCCAGCTCCCTAACAGCAGTGCCAACAGAGCCAAGGCTTCGCATCCTTTCAGCAGGTGTTTGGACAGCAGTACGTGAACTAGGGCAGTATGAGCATAAGTGCTCTTTCTGCTGAGGCAACACCTAATAGTAACTTATTTACAGTGTTGCAACCCTCATGATATTTGATGGTTTATTAAAGACCCAGCTTCTGGAATCACGTGAATATGTGAGAATCTCGGCTTTCCTTTTTAAAAAGTAAATTTCTACCATTCGTGGTTGCAGAGCAAAATTTGAAAATATGATCTAAATGCTATTTCCATATAGGCTCAAAAACCAAGATGTAAATAATGCAGTATCTGTTTTTATGTATATACTTTTTTAAACCTTGTGATCAGGGGGGACCTAACTCATGATTTTTGGATGCTTAGGGTTGGCAGTGCTGTATTTACCCCTGTGCAGTTGTGAAATGCATGCAAGGCAAATCTCTGTTTGAGCCATAAAACGGGTTGCAGAAATAATGGGTGTGTTTCAGATGAGAGAAGTCCTTATTTCTGCCATCTCCTATCTCCCAGAGGCACATGCACATCTGAGAGGAGAATTTCACTGTAAACATATATTTCTCTTTCACAAAATAATAAACATTTAAAAGAAGAGTAAAATGTTGTCTGACAAGTGTGCAAAAAACACAGACCAATGTCATCAATAGCTAGTGAATGTTCCAGAGTCTACCCTCTGTGGCAAACGGCCAGCTTCTCCCCAGTGGGTCTCGCACTTTTGCCTCTCATAGTGGGCCAGGGCGTTGCTGGTTACCCCGGCTTCCCAGAGAGGGGGGTAGGGACCCGGGCCCGCCCACTCCTCCGGGTCCCAGCCCAGGGGCCCTCTATGTAGCAGCTATATGCTGCTGGCACTGTACTTGTAACTGCAGACTTTTCCCCTGGACTATTCTCCCCCCTCTATTCTTCTGGATTCTTGAGCCCAGTACCTTCTTCAGGACTCCACCTCTCTTCCACACACCACTGAACTCCGTTCTGTTCTTCACAACTCCACACACTCCTCTGCTCATCACACACCTACTCCTTTAACTCCCATCCTGTTTTTCAGAAGTAGAGGGTTTTTATAGGCACCTGGCTGGATGGGTGGGGCCTTAATTGGTGTCATCTGACCCTAATTACCCTCTAATGACTCTAGCTAGTCTATAGGGAATAAAGCCCGGATCATTCTAGACCTTACATACTGCCCTTCCAGAACTTTCCTACTGCCCTCTGCCCTTGCTATACCACACCTCAGAACTGGCTATAGGGGTTCAAACACAAAAATAAAAAACACCACATCATTAAAGATACTTGAATAGAGACAATCCTGTGCCTATGGACCTTTGCCTCTGAAACATGCCTTTCCGCTGATTCTGTGGAAGCTCCCTGCCATGGGAGATGGACTGGGGAGGAAGCCTCAGGTCTCAGCTTAACACTGTTCCTGCAGCCCCATCATAAAATTACTGTAGACAGATTCTACTTTAATTTACATTGCTTCCCCCTCCCAACCTGTTCCTACTTTGAGTGGGTTCACAGTGTCGAGGGATCCCCTGGTTGCATGGGTCCTGCAGAAGTTACTCTGTCCAGGAGCCAATGTGCAGGGTGGCAATGCAAAGACTTGAGACCTCCCTGAAGACATCTCTTGCCTTTGGTAGTCTCCTGGGATCAGTGAGTTTAGAAGCCTGTGATTCACCACCACAGCTCACACCTTTGTTGAGGGTTTAAATCCCTCCTCCTCCTGAAAGAATTGCTGGGAAATGCCATAGGTTATCTTTCACAGTTTGTGGTGTTTCCACTCCTGAGAATACCCAATGTGGGACAGAATTTGTCCCATAAAAATGCAGGTGAAATAGGGCAAGAAAACTCCACCAGACACCTACCTTTTACCATTCTTTCGAAAAGCAACTGTGGAACATTTTGTTGCTGCATCAATAACAGACTTTGCTCAGAATTTATTAAAGCATTAGTGTCTTAATCAAAACATGAATATGTGGCCTGGACTGTCACTAGACAGCATAACAATGTGAACAAAGAGATTCTGATGCTGTATCTGAAGAACTACTCCAAGAGGTATAATAATATCTAGTTACATACTAAACAATTCAAGACAGGCTCTCTGAAGCCTTGCGGTCAAATAGCTGGCCAAAAGAGAGATCTTTAAGGATACTCTGATCTCCCTAGTGCCCCATGTCTCTGTTCCCTAATATTTTATCATTTAAGCAGCAAAAAAGACACAGGCAGCATAATGCAATTCTCTTGTTATATTATTATTTTCCCTTATGAAAGTTTCAGGGCACAAAAAGAACAATTATGCAAAGTGAGAGGTGCGCATCTGTAGGCTTTTTCAAACTGGATAGGGCCTTTCCAAAAATTAGTTCCTAAGTATAGAATGCCTTAAGCAGATTTAACGTCAGAGAATGGCAATAAATCATGATAATACAAGAAGCAATATTTGCTTATTCTGCATTACCTAGCAGTCCTTTTGCAATTATCGTTCTTTACACTCTTATCAATGAATACATCATTTAACACTCCTACCTCTAACCCCTCAATCACCCAGTCCCACATGCCCACTCACGCTATTTGGTAGCCAACCTCCCACAATAATTTAATATTATATTATACAGTGCATATGCAGTGTTGATAGCCATGTGATAAATTACATTTATCATTCATCTTCTAATACAGTTACATTAATCATCCCCCTGGTGCATTCTGCCCATTAATCCATCTCTGTCCCTGACTAGTCCAACCATTCCAAAGCTTTAAGCCTCTTCAGTAAGTTGCCATTTAAAAACAAAAAAACAAAAACAAAAACAAAAAAAACTACCTCGTTCCTTTCCCAAATGTGGAATTTCTTTCCAAAGCTGAGGATGGACAAAATGACGGCCATGAATGGTTTAAAGTGTCATAACACAAACCATGAAACTCGTTGCGGGCTAAAAATAGGAGATTTATTACCTTACAAAGCCAGTAGTCCCCATTTTCCATTATAACAAGGTACATGGTTTCTAGCCCTAGGGCATTCCATGACCCTGGACACTCAAACAGAATCACTATGATGTTTATTAAAAACCCTCTGTGGCATTGGCCTCCAGGGGAGCTATGCTGAGATAGTTTAAACAGGGCAAACTGCAAAGAATGGGGCAACCAAAGCCCTAAATACTGGTGGGTTTTATTCCATAAGATATACCAAGCCAGCAACAAACAGGTTCTGATGACCTCACTGGTCACTCAGTAGACAAAACAAAATTCCCTTAAAACGATCCAGCCCTTTGGCTAGCACCTAGACAGCCAAGTTAAATATGATGCAGATTACTGAAAATTTTTCTCCATCATATGTAAAAATGTTCTACCAATTCCAAAGGATCAGACACATTACTGAACAGGTCAACGAATAGTTCAGATCTTACCCAAATACATGCTTAAAGCCAATGCTTATTAACTAAACTAACATTTATTTTAAAAAAGGAAAGAGAGCAATGGTTAATGTCATACACAGATGAAAATAAAGCTCCTAGGTCAGTTTCAAAGTAGAGATTATAACTGAGTTGCAAAATTCTTAAATTGCAAAGTCTCAAATGACCCAAACAGCTTGGGGATCATCAGTCCTCGTTTAGAGCTTCGTTAGAAATCCAGCCCAGAGAAATGAAGAGAAATGAAGACCAAACAGTGCATGTGCAG
Source organism: Mesoclemmys tuberculata (assembly GCA_007922155.1). NCBI lineage: Eukaryota > Metazoa > Chordata > Testudines > Chelidae > Mesoclemmys > Mesoclemmys tuberculata. The sequence goes on from ML675601.1 coordinate 74,770,284, forward strand.
AGTTTGTTCAACTTCTCCTATGAGAATTAGCAGGGTGATTCCAGGCTGGTTTTGGGATCCAAACTTTCCCTGATGAGCTTGGACAGATTTGAGATAAAACAGATCAGTCCACTAGAGTCTTTTATAGATCCATGCAGACTGACCAATGTTCTCTTGACAGCAGGCTCCTCCTTGAACAATTACTAGATAATTACTTGGGACTCTGAAGTATCATCACCTATGTCCTGTGCACACCCGTAACTAGTTACATTGGCCATTTACAACCATTTACAGGTATTTACTACTTAAACTTCAAAGAGAAATACAAACAATAGTATTGCTACATTCAAAATTCCATCTAAATGTTCAGACTTCGCTTCTGAATTCTAAATCAATAGAACAGTGATAGACAGGAAAGCAGTTTATCGACATTGCTAACCTCTAACAAGAGATATGCAAACAACATCAAGCAGCTAGCAACAATACACTAGCATATCGAAGATCTAGTCTACTTATGAGGAATGACCCTCACTACCATTCTATTTTCCTATAATATAGCTTTTAAAGGTCAGATTTGGGCCATGCAATTTGTAAAGTTGCTTGGCTTTTTCGGGCCTAGCATCACATCCTCTTTTAAGTAATTTCTAAGAAGTCTCTAAAATTTGTTAGCTACAGGTTTTCACTCCCTTCAAAACCTGTAAGGGTAGACGCACAATTAGAACTAGCCAAAAAACAAGAATTCAATTTCTTTAAAAAGTGAGACCTTTTGAAATTTAAGTGAGGGAAAGAAAGAGAGAGAGAGCCCACCTCAGACAAGCCAATAGCCCAGGGACTATGGCTCTCACCTGGAATGGGGGAGCAGCTGCTTTGAGTCCCTTCTCCGTTCCACATTCTGGGTGAGTTCCCTGACAAGTTAGTTTTTCAATCTCGCTGGTTGGAGCTGTTACACTTTGTATAAGTAATTAAATATTCATTCAGCCAGAGGCAGACTCTATAACATGGTGGTTAGGGCACTCACTTCTGATATGGGGAATTCAGGTTAAAGGGGCTGCTCTGTATGATTTAGGCCAAAGATTTCAGTCTGGATTTCCCACATCCCAGGCAAGTACCCTCAGCACTTGGCTATTCTGGGATGGGATGCACACAACCTGCAACACCCTCCTGACATAGGTTTTGCCAAAACGGATAGGAGTCTGTGAAAAGTTTCGGTTTTGATGAATATACATTTTCTGACAAAAATTCATTTCACTGAAGAATTCTCTACCAGCTCTACTAGTGATACTGCACTAAGGGATCCTGACTTTACAAGCAGGGGGAACCAAAATAAAGTAGCAAATATTTTAAAAACTCTAAAAACCTTTATAAAATAGATTTTCTGTGAATTATTTGTGCCACGTGCTGACCATGTGATGGTGCAGGGTGGAATAACGCTTTTATTGGCACTCTTTTGAAAGGACCTGGAAACTCACCCCAGCTTGCCTATAAAGGTTTTATACCACGCCATCATAAATCCTCTATTGCCTTAATCCAGCAAACATTTAAGTACCTGTGTGGGACTAGTCATGTCCTTAAAATTAAGCATACAGGTAAGTGCTTTGCTGAATTGAGGCCTATATACCATGTTAAAATATACAACTTAATTTTTGTTGAAACATTCATATACTTGTGTCACAGTTCAGGGCAAATGCACCTGTATTTCCCCCTCGTGGTTGAGCAAAGGCACCCACTCACGTTTCCGGCTCCCCAGTCATCACCTTTCTTGGGCAGAAACCGGTGTCTCTCTCCTTCCTAACCAGGGTATTTCAAGACTGCACAGTTACTGCCTGCACTGTGAGTTCCCTATCAAGTCAGACTGTCCAATCAGGCCTGCTTCGCTTTCTCCTCATATGCTATAAACAGCATAGCTGCCCACAGTTAAGTTACCACACAGGTAAAGCAAGTGCATTTATTCTTAAGGTGAAAGCATTAGAGAGAAAATGTATTAAAAACCAAAAAAGAACCTACACGCAAGCTAATAAGCTTACCAGAGATCACCCCTTGACTCCAGCAAGGGCTCTAGCAGCTGGTCTGTCCTTCAAACCCCACCAAGGGTTTTTCCTGTGGTTACAAGTTCATAACACCTTTTATTCAGAATCGGAATCCCCAAGAACCTGGGAGTCACTCCTTCATACCATCTGGGCCTTTGATCTTGTTCTCCTATAGCAGGTGGTCAGCACACATCTCTTAGGGTGAAGTTTTGAAAAGCTTAGTTCTTGCATAACCAGAGAGGGTACAATCATATACGCTTCCCCCTAGAGATATTCTAGGAAACCTACTTAACTTTACAAGTTCATTCTCGCCTGGCACTTTGTTTCAAATAATCCTTTGACGCTCATTATGCTTCCCAGAGCTTCCCCTGGTCACGTCTGTCACCTATAGAAGCTTCGTACAATTCCGCAATGATACGCGAACTTTGCAATTTTAATACAAAGCACCCCAAAGACACTTCATTTAATTCAATAAGATTTTTCTTAATTCGATAAGGTTAGTCCAGAATATTGCAGGAAATTGCCATATCTGACACAACGTGTTTTTAATTTTGTTTAACATCTGTTTTGTAATTACTCTCTCTCGCTGAAAAGTTTATTTTTGTCAGGCTGATAATTCATCTAGGATGGACATGGTCATTACTGCTCCCTCCCCTCCTCTGTTATTCAATTCTCCATTCGTTCTTCGTCCTTCCTGTTCTCTGCGTTTTCCTTTCCTCCCTGCTTGTCCCCTGCAGCTGCCCCATGAAAAGCATTGCAAAAACAGAGGTCAGCTGTCCACTCATATTTCCCCTTCTCATGCTTTCTATCTCTTACTTCGAATGGTACAGCTCAGACAGAAAGCCTGCCATTACCCTTCTGTCCTCCTCCTCTCGCCTCTCTCTTGCTCTCATTGAAAATGATCATCATATTGACTAAAACGCCTTAATAAGCACATCAGAACAGCCATACTGGGTCAGACCAATGGTCTGTCTATCCAGTATCCTGTCTGCTGGCAGTGGCCAGTGCCAGATGCTTCAAAAGGAATGAACAAAACAGGGCAATTTCAAGTGATCCATTCCCTGTTCCAGCTTCTGGCACTCAGGAGCTTTAGGAACACCCAGAGCATGGGATTGTCCCCCTGATCATCTTGGCTAATAGCCACCAATGGGCATGACCTCCATGGACTTCCTTAATTCATTTTTGGAACCCAGTTATAAGTTCTTACATTTTATTTTTCTTTAATTGCCAACCAGATCAATGATCTTCATTTTTGCACATGGACAGGAACAAGTGATGCAAACAACACCTTATTCGTATAAATAGGATCAGGAGTTTAGAAGTAGGTCACTACGCATACAATGAGTCAGAAACTGAATGGGAAAATGTTTCACTCCCTACCGACTTCTTTCTGTGGCTTGATTGCCAGCAGAGCAGTGTGTGCAGGGTTTTTCTTTCACAGAGCCAGTCTCAGCTCAGAATTCCCCCTCTCTCCAGCAGGCTAGACTCTTCACTCTTCCCTTCCTATTCTACTTCAGTGCATCAGCTGGCTCCTTCCATAGCTATCTTTTGCCTGCCTCAGTGAGTCTGAATTCTTCATTGTTGAGTGTCTATATTACTATCACAAAGCCACAGAATGCAAGTTAGCAGGTAAGTAAACATTTGCCTTAAGTGACTTGAGTGTCACAGGCTGAGACGATAGCCTCTTTATTCTCCAGTGGCTTCCCCCCACACCCATTACAGTTCTCCTATGTAGTGTTTCTCCTCTTCCATATTTTTAAAAGGGTGATTGTGAGTTATAATTTTCTGTCTTCTCTTTCATCCACCCCTGATACTACGAATTAAAATCTATGCCAATATTTCCTATATGGCCACTAGTCCCGCTTCTGTTTCTGGCAATCCAGAAAAATCCAGCCATTTCTTTTGGATCTGCAGTGGGCCAGATTCTGCCACTCTCATTCATGTTGCTTCTGATCTATCCTGCAGGGAGCTCCATGTGGACATAGAAGGCTGTATGTGCAAAATTTCTTGCAGTATCAAGGCCACTTTGCCAGTAGCCCAGTAGAATTCTATTCATTGTGAGTAAGGGTGACACAATTGGGCCCAAGAAGACTACAACAGGACTTGGGGAAAGTGTGCATTGAACCCATACCTTTCCAAACATCAGAGTCTGCAACAAAACCATTTGGAATGATTTACACAGTTCTAATGACTAATCAGTCCCTAATAACTCAAAGAATTAATTTCAGGGTCCTCAAGGACTCTGAACTGCAGGAGGTAGAAAACTCTCAAAAACCAAAATATTGACAAATCAAAGACACTTACCCTCTCTTCCTGGGCATAGTTGAATTGGCTGCTGTCCTGACATGTTATGGCCACTCAGAGCTTTAATCATAAAAAAATTGCTTCAAAAAGAATTAACCGATTTAACTAACTCTAAAAAAGCTTCAAAGCTTTACAAACAGCAGGAAACCTTCTCACTAATTGGGAGCATATATTTGAGCAAAATTAAAATTATTCAGCATAACTAACATATTTCAAGACTGCCTAAACATAATTTTAAAAGAGTTGATATCAAAATTACTAATATTCATAATGGCCTAAGAATCTTGTTCAAAGATTTCTCGGCTCAATTTTATTTATGATTAATTATTATTATTTATTTGTATTGTATAGCACCTAGGAGCCCCAGTTATGGACCACGGCCCCATTGTACGAGGCACCATACAAATAGAGAACAAAAGATAATCCCTGAAGCTTGTGTCACTATATTTTTGAACCACTAACAATTATTTCTGAAAAAATTTGGTAAACTTGAGAAGCGCTGAAGGAACAGAGAAAAGCAAATGTATAATGAATTTTCAAATAGGAAAGAAGAGTGATTCTAGGAATGACTTTGAGGCAGTTCAAGCTTAATTGAAAAATCACCAAAGTTTAAACACAAAACAAAACAAACTCACTCCCGTATAGAGATTTTAAGCATTTACCATTACATGGTGCATAGCTGGAAAAAATCGGATATTATTTTTGTGCATGCTCCTAAATTAAGAGCTAATCCCATGCCCAGTGAAATCAACTGGAAATTTCACTCACTTCAGTGGGTTTTGAATCAGGCCCCTACAGTTTTAACAGTACAAGTCCTAGCCACTTGCACGAAAAGTGATCAAACACACGTGAATAAAATGGATTCACCATGGTTTGAGAACTGAGAGGAGGTTTTCCAGCAAAACAACCTCACCTTCTGCCAATATGAAATTGTTATTTTCTACATAAAATGTATTGAAGTAAAATATTGTAATGCTTCTGTAGGAACTTATTCTGAGTGTAAAAATCACAATGAAAGACATTTAATGAGGTTTCACAATATTGATCAGCGTTAACATATTCTGGTTAAGTCAAAAATGCCAGTCAGTCATTAAGAACTGTTAAAATAGATGAAGATTGACTCTTTTTATCCTGATACATTTTTAAGACCAGCATTTTTATCCCCCTATTTCTAGGGTGGGAGGAATAAATATATCTAAATGTATATGCAGTTAAAGTTACAATAACAATGTTTGACTAACAAATTGGAAAATCATAGCGCATAGTGGGGAATTGCATAATATAAATATTACTGCTATTATTAATAAATAATAGGATAAATAATAATATATACTTTTCTTAAAAAATAATAAGGCTGTGACAATTTGCAAAGCCAGGAAATTCAAACTCTGACATGGTCCATAACTCAAACCATGGGGGAAAATAATTAAATTATTAATATAAAGGATTTTATTTTAAGCCTAATTAAATGCAAGTGTGACACCTCTGAAATTAGGGGGGACAATCCCAGTAAAGAAAGGCCCCAATCAATACATCAAGGTAGTTGAGCATATGCTTAACATTAAACACAATTAGTTTCATTGACTTCAGTTAGGACTGAAGTAAATGGAACTTGTGGGGGAACAGACTGTGTACAATTTATGACTTCGAGTTTGATTTCATGAACTCTCTGTATGTTTCTGCCTTATACCTGTTTTGCTATAGTCGTGCATCATACTTCTTGTGTTAAGAGGAGGAAAAGTGGTGCCTGAGTGTGTCTTTTAATGAGATGGTTGTTAAGCACCATCAACAATTGAAACAGGTCCTGTCCTAACAAATTAGCAGTGGTTATGCTAAAGAGCATGGCCAAGCTGCTTTTTAAGTCTGGACTCCAAGTGGGTGGTAACCAAGCAACAGACCACCTGGAGCAGGATCTTGATCACCTGATGCCAAAGAGGGCATGAATCTGACCAGGAGTGTCCCATGGCAAAGTGGAGTGGAAGTTATGAAAGCATAAAGTCTGCTCAGAGCAATTCTTTCTCACTAACCAGAACAAAAACAGAAGCCTGTGTTGGAGAAGTGAATTCCAGGAGGGGCTGGGATTAGCCAATTCCAGAGGAGACCTGGAACCTTGAAAGAACAATGGCCAAATCCCAAAGATGCTCAAGAATGGTCAGGAAACTGAGGCAGGGAGCTGTAAAGACTTTTCTTATTTTGCATGGATCCGTACAGCTCTTATGCTGTCTAAAGTGAAGAGTGATTGGTTTCAAAATCCCTCTGTAAGTCTGCGTCTTATTGGCTTCAACTATCACATGTATCCTAAAGAGTTAAACTGAGAATTGGAGTACCCAAGAAGATGGAGCTCTGGGTAGAGTATGCTTAAGCCACTGGGGACATTTGAGTGGTCAGCATTGTTCTTGTGGCCTAGGCAGCTAGACAATAGCATCCCACTTCCAAGAAAGGGTGCCAGAGAGAGAATCTATGTCCATGGAGTGAGCCTAGATGCCAAAGAAAGGGACAGTGCCTGAAATCCACTCAGACCCAGGGGAGCTTAAAGCACACAGACACAGCGTGTGGGTTCAAACACAGCAGCCTGACATGTGTCTAACAAGAGGATCCCAACCAGTTCTGTGACAGCACGACTTGTGTTTAAAGTAAACCAGATGCCTAAGTTCTTTGTTGAATAAGCGTTGTTATATGATGCACATTTGCTCAAATACTGTAATTTCTAACTGTTATATAAGGCCTTCCTTTTTAAAATAATTTTAGAGGAACCTACATATTTCTCCTTCCAACTATATGCGATTGCTCAGCTTCCCTAGATCTGGAAAAATCATATGGCCTTTAGGGATGAGAAATCAAAGAAGTCAATACTTCAGTCCCTGGTTTTGTCCTTGAGTTTTGGGAAAGGAAACTCAGGAACTGATAAATGACTGTTGGACTAGCTAAATAACTGATGCAGGAGCTGCCTGTCTGCTGACCGAATCTTCCCAATCTCACTTGCCTTTGATCTCTAGTTCTTCTTCTCACTTGCCCTTATAAGAACAGGAGAAGTGTTAGCTCAGATAGAAGGGGGCAGGAGGAAGAAAGGCCAAGGATCCCATCCCCCTCTATCCCATCCTGAGAAGCTTACTTATGCTGGAGGAGGCAGACTACAACATCCCTCTGAGGAATCTCCTTAGAGCTAAGCAGCTATGCCAACACAGGATTGTACCTGTCCAACACAATTTACCCCACAATATTTTTTAAAAAGAATATAATCCTGGAAGTGAACCAGAAGAGTTTTCACGGTTATTAAAAGGATTTGGGTGCCCAAAGTATCACAGCTGGTAAAACGTTCTTTGTACCCTACTATTTGAATCACAAAAGTGCTTATGATCACGCTTGCAAGGTGCCTCTGTAAGAGCATTTTATTGTACAATATGGGTAACTGACATTTGAAGATTGGTTCTAGGCAAGGAGCATATTCATTGCATTCAGTTCAATTCTGCATTGTGCACAGCACATCCCACCTTAACCTTTCCTCATCTGTACCACCACATAAAAATACAACAATGTATCAGCTGTGCAGATGTAACCAGGAATCCTAAGTGACAGCACAGCAGGAAGAACAGCTTTTATTTGTCACCTAAAGTTAATGGCTTAAATTCAGAGACCCCCTCCCTTCCTGCCCTTCTACAAAAAGAACTTGAGGCCCTGATTAATATGCAGCCCTATTAACTCTAGTGGCTCTAAGGAGGTGGTGACTGAAGGGGAAAATTAATGACCTCCTGCCCAGGATTTGGCCCTTATCTGAGAGGTGAACTAAAAGCTGCAATCTGAAAGGCAACAGAATTATTAACTATTGTATAGTGAACTCATATAGAAAACACTCATCAGAACTAACAGCTCTGATAAAATTCAATTTTCATTCATTTTGTTTGATTTGTCTTTATTGCTGGCTGGCACCGGCCCAACCACACTGTTGCTTCTCTTCCCCTTGCCATTCATCTGGGCTCTGAAACAGAAAAAAAATACTTCTCTCTGGGCTCTGCTTGAGGGGACTGGTCCTTACTAATCCAACATGTGCCACGAAGGGAAAGAGGCACCCATTTAAAAATGTCTATCTAGGAGAAAACTCCGCAAAATCTTCTGAACCCTATTCTGCTGGTTGTGTTACAAACAGCACTGTAAAATCAGACTCGCCAATTAGACGAGGATCTAGAATGATGATGAACATAACTTCATCTTGTACTGCCAGGTTACTCTTTTATCCTCCCCATTATTGTGAGAACAAGTACTTAGGACACTGCAGGATGAGAGTATGTGAACTCAGACAGTCTCAGAGGTTGGGGGAAGAAGAACATACGCTAAAATAGCTCCCTCGCCCTCTGCCTGGTGCCCTCAAGCAGTGCACCTCTGCCTCTTTGATCTGCTGTTGTACACTGTCCTCTTGCTCCTACATAACAACGGGCCAAATTCATGCCTGGTGTAAGCCTGCTGATTTGCACCAGGCATGGATTTAGCCCATTGTTTCTGTTCAACGATAGCTTTACGCTAAGGATAAATTTGGCCCAATGTCTTTTTTGTTGGCCCCCTGCCTGAAACGGCACATGAAGTCCAAGGACTGGAGTATGGTACTCTTGTCCTCAGAGTCTCCCTTTTACATGATGTTCTTCCTTTTAACTGGACCCTCCTTTTCCTTCCATATTCTAAAGTCTTAGGCCTGATTGTCCATGTACTTACATTGGTGTAGGTCAGGAGAAACGCCGCTGAAGTTAGTAGTTACACTGGTATGAAATTGGGATAAGTTAGGAGAGAAGCAGGGCTGTAGTCCTCTTTCTTCAATTTGAAGTGACAGTGCCTAACCCAATGGAGTTCTAGTCTATGTCAAGGGCTCGGCACCATGATAATACAAACAATAAACAACAACAGTTCCCTCTATTCAGAGTTCATTTCATCTTGTTCTCTCCTCAGCTCTAGTCTAGTTTTTGCTCATACTACTGGTTACCCAGAGGGGCATTTCCATTTGCTCTTCTGCCCTGGAATATATGTTTTCAGTTTTGCTCTACATTCAACATATTACATTTTTTTTTACTATCCTTGACATGAGTGTCTCTCATTCCCTCCCTCTGTCTGTAGGTAGTGCATACATTCTCTCCTTAGGTCCTTATTTGTGACAGCCACATTATTCCCACTTCTCTTCTGCTCCAGAGGAGTGTGCATCAAGTGCCTCTTTCAAAGTAACAAGTACCTGGAAACTTAAGAGTTTGTCTACACTGTAGCTTTTACCTCAAGTTAAGTGATTACTAGTTAACTTGTGGTAGTTAACACGTTTGTAAAGGCTAGTGTGGAGATTCCACAAATGGTTTGTTCCAGGGCACAAGACTCTCAAGGGTAAATCACAAACAGTTTGGGTTTGGAACCAATGCTTGTGGGATGTCCACACCAACCTCCACAAATGTGTTAGTTGGCATTCAGTTAACTTGAGGTAGAAAACTAGTACAGACATACCCTTAAACTGGCAGAGAGTGCTCCTGGCATCTCCTCAGCTTCCTGCCATGATTTAGTGACATGTCACATTGCCTAATCTTTTCCACTTCCAAATTTCAGATGTAGCACAGAAGGGGAAAAGAAAAATTTGCTGCAAGAAAAAGCTGTGAGTTTGTGGTAAATTCACCTTTTCAATTTCATTTGGCATGTACACAAACCAGTACTACTGGGATGGAGAATAATAAATTATCCTTGCTTAGTCTAGCCTAGCCTTGTTTTAATTGAAATCTCGATTTATTTAGATCCTTTTTAAAATAATGGAATTAAGGGATGAGTAAACATGATTCAGAACGTACCATGACATTCAGATTTAAAAGCATCAGAAAAAGGTCAACCCTTAGAAAATAATTGTTTTAGTTCAAACAAGTATTTTTGGTCTTACTTTACACCTTAACAACACTTAAAACCACCTTCAGCAAACAAGGACACTTCACCAAAGAAGTAGATTGTATCATGGAACAGGCTCACTCAAATGCCCCTAGAGAACTTGCTTCAATATGGGAAAAAGAAACCCTTGGATTACACACCCCTAGTTGTCGCCTACCACCCCACATTGGAAGCCATATGAGATATCTATCATTAAACAATTATACGCCATACTCGATGGGCACCCTGAAAGAAACCAAATCCCCTCTACTGGCTTTCAAACAATCCACCAACCTCATCAAGCTCATCATCAGAAGCAAGCTACCCCCAGACCAGGACACATCAACTCAAAGCAGCACTAGACCCTGCCAGAACAACAGATGAAAAACCTCCAGATAAGTCTCCACTGCTATGATGATCAATACTTCCCACAGCACACCTTTCAAGATCCATGGGTCTTGCACATGCCTATCACAATATGTGGTGTGCTTCATCGAATGCATCAAATGCCCCGACAACAACTGTGAGGTTAAACTAGACAATCGCTACACTCTTGAATGAAATAACACAGAAAAATGATAAAACACAAAACCACAATATCATCCATGAGCAAACACTTTTCCACAAACTGCTCACTCTATATCTGACCTCGAAGTCCTCTTCCTCAAAGGAAAACTGCACAAACACCATAAAAAGACGAGCTGGGGAGCTTAAATTCATAACTTTGCAGACACTAAAAATCATGGACTTAATTAAGACCCATAGAAACATAAAAGATTAGGGTTAAAAGGGACCTCAGGAGGTCATCTAGTTCAACCCCTAGCTCAAAGCAGGACCAACCCCAACTAAATCATCCCAGCCAGGGTTTTGTCAAGCCGCACCTTAAAAACCTCTAAGGATGGAGATTCCACCACCTCCCTAGGCAATCCATTGCAGTGCTTCACCACCCTCCTAATAAAAAGGTTTTTCCTAATATCCAACCTAGACCTCCCCCACTGCAACTTGGAACCATTGCTCCCAGTTCTGTCATCTATGCTACGGAGAACAGCCTAGCTCCATCCTCCCTGGAACCCCCTTTCAGGTAGTTAAAAGCGGATATCAAATCCCCCTTCATTCTTCTTTTCTGCAGTCTAAATAAGCCTAGTTCCCTCAGCCTCTCCTCATAAGTCATGTGCTCCAGCCTCCTAATCATCTTTGTTGCCCTCCGCTGGACTCTCTCAATTTATCCATATCCTTGCTGTAGTGGGGGACCCAAAACTGGACACAGTACTCCAAATATGACACTGGAATTATGATTTATTACAACAATCTATAACCCTCTAACCTCCCTCTTTAGTCCTATGACTGATGGGGTGATAGCTGGCCACTTCATCTTGAATAGTCTCTTAAAATATGTGAGACACGATGCAAGAGGTAATGTCTTTTATTAGACCAATTGTGTAAGCTCAAAAGTTTCTCTCTCTCACCAACAGAAGTTGGTCCAATAAAAAAATATTACCTCATCCACCTTGTCTCTTTAAGATTCTGGGGCTCACATGGCTAAAACAACATGGTATCTTACAATATGTTGATAACTGCTCGTGCTAAACAATTTGTTCCACCTTGTATTTAGCTTTGACACCCTGAGTACCTTTCCCAGACCTCAAGAAGAGCTCTGTGTAAGCTCAAAAGCACGTCTCTCTCACAAACAGAAGTTGGTCCTATAAAAGATATTACCTCACCCACCTTGTTACTTTAGATAAGACATTCATGGTCACTGTCCACTTATCTGTTTACTTAGGCCCCTAAGCAGTAATAAAACAATTTAAATACTGTTGTGTCCATGCCTTTGGTGGATTTTGAAAGCAGAGATGATCTTTTTAAGCGATTGCTACATCAAGCACTAAGTCCTTGTATCTTCCTTCCATCACTTCTCTTAATGAGAGAAAATCAAAAGCCTAACAAATGTGCTTAGAGGTACTCTCTGGATTCTTCTTAAATATTCATGTAATATCCGGTTTTCATTATCTAAATATTTGTCTCTCTCTCCCATTCATTTAACAAAATACTCTGCAAGACAAACTCAACCATAGTTACTTGAGATTTACACCCACGTAACTCCATTAACCAGGTTTACATCAGCGTAACTGAGAGGAGAATTTGCCCCAGTTCATCTATTAGTGCACACGCATTTAATAGACAAAAGGAGAGGGTTGCCTACATTCCTGTCTATTCTTTGCTTGTTATACAGCTTACATATCACCAGCATGTTTCACCACTTTTAAATGTAACCTGCACTTATGGTTGCCAGGAGAAATCTTGCAAAGAGAACAATGGAATATCCAGGACTGGGAGTGTCTTGTCATCTGTGTCTGTACAACATCAAGAACAATGGGACCTCAGTCTTGATAGGATCTATGAGTACTACAGTAATTTAAGTGAATAATAAAAAGAAGTTTTTCTGTTTATGGCTCCTGGTTCTTAACTGGATACTTAAAAAGGAAAGCATAAATGATTCAAATGCACTGACAACCAGGAGAGAGTTAAACATGCCTCTGCATTTACATTTATTTTTTCTCTAAGTTGGAACTTCCCTGGGTCTTTCTCCTATTAAAGAAGATTTGATTCACGTTCAGAGAGAGCCCTCAGTCAAGACCCCTTCACTATTCCTTCACTGTGATGCAGTTAAACAACCCTCTGCCCATCCTCTATTACTCATTTAATTTATACATCATAATACATTTACTTATATATTTTCTGTCTGAACAGTTTTCATTTTAATGTCATTATATCCTTATTTCTGCCAGTTGTGAGTTCAGTCTCAGCAGGAGAGAATGCGCTTTCCCCTCATGCTGCCTGTTATTTTCCTCATTTCACGTTTCTGTCAATATTATTTTATTAACACACAGAGCAGGGTATGTGATTAGTATTAAACAGCAACATTTTAAAGTTCATTTCACTGTTACATACATCATAGAATGTAGCTGGTAACATACCTCAACTGCAGTGTTGCACTATTTCTAGACATTTAAAGAGAAGATACTACATGATTTTTAAAGTTTTTTTTTTTTCACCCATGTGATTTACACTCTACATAATTATTGTTTTTCAGTTTCTTAAAATTTGGTTTTTTGCTTTCCTTTTAAAACAAATATCTCCATGTCACTCTATTTAGCAGCTGTATTCAGTCATGAAAGGCCACTTGGTATCAGAAAACTCATACATATTTGCCTAATAACGCCTTTTAAGTAATCTGCCCCTTTGTTAATGGCTTTTTTTTAAAAACCAGCAATACACTAGGAATCAAAATTAGCATCTAAATGAGGATGTTTTAAACGCATGCCTAGGGGTTGTAGTTTTCACCTTATTTTTTTTAATAGTTTGCCATGTTAAATTATGTAAAATAGAAATGGTATTTTAGTTTTTAATGAGCTAATGTAGCCCTATCAACCTTCCCTCCCTTTCACTCGCTCTCCCTCTCTCTCTCTCTCTCTCTCCTTCAAACAGAGTCCACAAACTGTTTTGCAGGTATGAAAAATGGCCATGAATGAGAAACAGTGTCATCAGACTGAACAGATATCCTCTTCCCCAGCAGAGACTGCTTCTATGCGCTCCTGTGGGCTAGGAGACTAACGAGTGTTTGTTTGACGTTTCTGTTGAAATGGAACATTTCTTCTTTATTAATCATTTATAACACATAAAAAGAAGCAATTATTTTTATATTTAATTGCAGAAGAAGAGAGTTTATTATGGTTCCAGTCAAATTGCCTTTTAATTTAATTATGGAGAAAGATTAAAAGAACTGAATATGTATTCTGTAGCATGGCCAAGTGGTGACTGGAAGGCGGAGGGGAATGTGCTAACCATCTACAAGCTAAGTGTTTGAAGGGTGTAAACAGTTAGAAGGGAAAGGAATTCTTTAAGGTGGTTCAAGAACATAAACTAAATGGGGTTGGCTCAGGAAGAAAGCAGCAACAGCAGCTGGTGCAGCAGGGTCATGCCCTCCCTCCCTCAGAAGCCTCGCTGATGTCCTCAGCCAGAGACAACCTATGCCTGCCGATAGTGCAGGGCAGGGCAGTGGGGAGGCGGGAGGGCAAAGCAGTGTTATAGAGCATGCTCAGTTCATGTGAACATGCTCATTACAAGCCAAGCAAATCTGGGGGGGGTACATGACGCCGCATGCCCCACCAAGGCATCGCACCTCTGTCCTCAGCCCATATCTTTAGACAGATTGTTTCCACAGAAAAAGGGGATTGGGCTGACTTATGTGGGAGGAGGTTAGTAATGGAGTGGGGAGGATCTAGATTAGATAATCTACTGGGTAACTCAGAAACATGGGCTGAATCCAACAGGAGTCCAAAACCAAACCAAAAATACAGAAATGAAAAGAACCATCAAAAGATTCATATGCCATGACTGAATCACCTCCAGAACCTTACCACAGTCTACTACTACTTCTTGTCCTTCTTTAGCCCTTCCCCCCTGCTGTGAAACCCTTGCATCATATCATGTCTAATATGACATGAGAAGCTTCTCAGGGCACAGAATGGGTCTTTTTATTTTTGGTGTGGCTCTTTATGTACACTGTTGGTGCTATAAAAAAATTCACAAAACCTATACAAAGAAACCTAAATTAAGGAACTACCCAGAAACTGACAAAAGCCCAGGCATGGTTTTCTAATAAAAGTGAAAAGATTTCTGCTCCCTACATCTTGGCAGCTGTGAGGTGGAGCCTCAAGGCAGGCATTGCCGATTAAGGGTTTCTCCTGTACAAGCTTTGCTGTATTGAGGAACTGCCTCCCAAAGTAGCTTCCTCCCTGGAGCCATTTCAAAGTGAAGAAATCACAGAGTGGTTCTTAGGATTTCACTCCTTCTACAAAAGTATCTCCATGCAAATAATAATCTGTATTCTGATGAAAGAAGACACAAAGGAAAAAAAACAAGAAGGCATTTGCTAGGGATTTGGTCGAAGGGCTTGTCTACACTGAGTGGCTCCATCATCGCAGACGACAATGTACTGTGCATCAAGTAGCCGTGCTGTCTTCCCTAAGCTATGTCGGCGGCAGACTCCTCTCCCATCGACATAGCTTACTCTTCTCATTCTGCTGGAGTACCAGGGTCGGCTTGGCAATCGATTGAGTGCATCTTCACCAGATCCACTCAGCCGATTGCCACTGCATCAATTGCTGCAGCACCAACTGAGCCCGCGGTCTAGACGAGTCCTAATATAGGCTACAAGTAGCATAAATATTAGGTTGTATGGAACATTAGACCAAATTATATGTAACTCTCTGCTTTTTTCTCCCTAGATTCCCATGACCTTTACTCAGGTCTATTGTAACCTCATCCCTATTTTTCATAGCCTCCTCTCAAGCTTTTGGTCCCTTCACTCCAGCATTGAGGCTTTTGGTGACTTTTTTAAAAATCTGTTTTCCCCATTTCTGATCCTCTCCCTGAAGCTTTGGGTTCCTTCCAGGCAACCCCAAATTCCTTCCCCAGTTCTCTCTGGATGATCCCAGGGGAAATTTGTTTTCTAGCACTCTGTGTGGCTCTGCCTTGGGCCTTGGCACTGTTCTAATCCCCAGTGTTCTCAGACTTCTCTTGGAGGTGTATCCTGACTGCATTTTGCAGTAGAGCTTGCAACCACAGAATGGAGTGATGCTTAGGTTGTGACCAGCACAAAACTACTGTTAATTTTTCAAAGAAGACAATCATCTTCCTAATGGGATCATCAAAGAGAGCAGAGATCACAGGGAGATACAGGGAAGGGGAAGAAGAGGGTGAGACATAAATATCAATGTGGAAAATGAAGAGGAAACAAGAGAGCGAGGTAATTGGAGGGAGGGAGTCAGCTCTCAGCCTACCAATTCAAACCTTGTACAACTCATTTGCAGGCACATGAACCAACATATACCAAGCTTAGAAGATCCTTCTCTGTGGCCATAATGTCTGCCAAATCCCAACCAAAGAAGCTGTTCTGACTTGTGAAAAATTTACTAAACCCATTCTGCCTCTTCTTGTCACAGACCTGGCTACCTTTTGCCGAGGCCTGATCTACACTTACCTTCCAGATTTGGCGGCAGTCGACGGGAGATACACAAGTGATGTAAAAAACTTACATATCTCCCGCCGACTTCACTGCATCTGTCCTGCGCGCCATCCACACAGCGCTGCGCCACTTACAGAGGTGGTTTTCCTATGTCGATTTCTGGATCGACTGAGCGGGTCTACACAGACTGCTCAGTCGATCCAGAGACATCGATCAGACGGCAGTGAATTTGCCGCCGTCACTATAGATGTAGCCTGAGTGGATTTATCCACCTTCTATGCTGAAAAAACAATCCACAACAGTCTCAGGCCCAGAGATAAAAATGTCTGTGCAGGAAGAAACAATCAACTAGCATATCTTGCCATAACTTAGCCTGGAACTGCAAACAGAAGTGCTAGAAAAACTAAAAGAAGAAGTCCATGCCCACCTTGGCAGGTCAGAGTCAATAGTGAATACCTTGGAACTTAGTCAACTCCTCTTTTTGAGACTGCACTGTACCAAATACTCTGAAATCATGGTAGTCTAGACACACTAGGCTCCACACCAGCGACCTCACTAACTACTTACTGGTCTTTTGCCTCTGGCTCCAGGACAACACCAGCAAGAGGGTGATTGTGAGATGGATCCAGCCACTCCTGTTCTCCACTGATTATTACTGCTACTTATTATTTGTATTATCACAGCACATAGGTGTCCTAATCATGAACCAGCATCATTTTGTGATAGATGCTGCACAAACAAGAACGACAAGACAGTCCCAACCCCAAAGAGCTTACAATCTATTATCCCAGACCCCTACCAGTCAGACTTCAGGCCACAGCATGGTAAAGAAACAACACTGATCATACTGATGAAGGATGTCCTCATGGAAACATAGAGAGGTGAAGCATATTTAACACAGCTAATCACAAAGTGCTGCCACTGATCCACTTACTGCTCATGTCATTCTAGAATCCAGGGGAATGGGACTATGTTTGCTATACCGATTCCTTTTCAACAGATGGTCATTATGAGTTGTGATGGGCAGCTGCTCACCCACACTCACTGATCCAATATGCAGAGTCCCATGGGGCTCTGTGCTGTCACGGCTCCTATTTAATAGCCAGGTACAAGGAGTGAAGATATTGTGAAACAATATGGGGTGCAGTACTGGCAATCTGCCAATGACAGGTGGCTCCCTGCACCCTTTTCATGCAGGACTGATAGAAGTTTCCTGGTATAAAAGTACATAATGGAGATTGATGCCTGAATGAAGTACAGAAGGCTGAATCTAAACTTAAGAAAGACTGAAGTGATGCTATCTGGAAGATGCAAATGCTTCAAAGGTTGGTGAACACCATCACTTCACCCTGCATTTACCCCTCACCATCAAAGAGCAAGCAGACTTAGGGCCAGACTAGACTCATCACTGACCCTAGACAATCAAATGGCAGAAATCACTACATGTGCCTTCTTCTGTAATGACTCTCTGACTTTTCCTCCAGAATGGAGACCACTGTGCATGGAAGGGAAGAGTACAAAAGAATGAGGGGAAGATTTGATAGCAGCATTCAACTACCTGACGCCTGGCTCCAGGGAGGATGGAGCTAGGCAGTTCTTAGTGGTGGCAGATGACAAAACAAGGAGCAATGGTCTCAAGTTGCAGTGGGAGAGGTTTAGGTTGGCTATTAGGAAAAACATTTTCACTAGGAGGGTGGTGAAGCACTGGAATGGGTTACCTAGGGAGATGGTAGAATCTCCATCCTTAGAGGTTTTTAAGGTGTGGCTTGATAAACCTCTGGCTGGGGTGATTTAGTTGGGGGTTGGTCCTGCTTTGAGCAGGGGGTTGGACTAGACCTCCTGAGGTCCCTTTTATCCCTAATCTTCTATGATTCTATTCTGTGACTCACTCTCTTGGGGCCTAATGGCTTAAAACCTCCCAACATCGGAGATCACCTCTTTCCTCATGACATACTGCCACAGCTGCAACCAGTGGAGGCACTCAGGCAGAACCATCGTCAATTTAAGAGAGAGCAGGCTGGTAGGAGGTGTGACTCTAAAAGCTCTAAGGGTTCACTCTCATGTAACAGCAACTCTTATCAGGCCTGAAACTCACTACACCCAACACATTACTATCATAGTATTTATCTATAAAGAATATCTTGTAAGGTATCAGATGAAAGCTGATAATACACTGGTGATTAATATCATTGTGAAATGGATGTATTAACTCTACATGAAGAATTCTGGAAACTTACTGATCTTATGCTTTAAAGTCCGTGACCAAACAAATGGAAAAAAACACGTTTTCTTCCAGACAGTAGGGAAGGTAGTTATCACCCTGTCTATAATATAAATGGAGCACTATGGAGCCAAATATAATGGGAGTTGTAATAGTTAAAAGCTAGCTTGACAGAAGTGTGTGACATCAGCATGGGAAGATACTGGAGCTGGAACCCAAGGGGTATATCCTCACTCTGAAAACAAAGATGATAAACTCTGGAAAATGCAAGAAGCAGTAAAAGACATTTTGTTATTCATTTGTCATTCATTATCTATCAGGGAGATCCCTGGTAGTACATGGGGGAATCATGAAAATCTGGATCCCGATTTGATTGAAAATCAGCAAGTGCTATAGAAAAACTTTGAGGTTGAGAAAACTGTTTTAGCCAAAGGACTGTAGCTTCTTAAGTTATCCCTAGTCTCTCAAAAGCATGTTATACTTTTGTTTCATTTGTAGTCAATTCTGCATCCATTATCCTTGCTTTATATCACCTATATCTCAGTCTTTGTAAACAACCTTCTCTGTTTTATCATGAGTAGATCTCAGTACTATAATATTAAGCAATGTGTGAATTCTTTGTTGAACCAAACAAACTGGTTTATGTACACTGTCTCTTTAGAGATGGCAAACTTGGTATCTTCTGCGAGCGTCCATCAACAGGAGCTAGATACTCCTGGAGAGCACTCTTCCAGAGGGCTTGGGAACTGGGAAGCACCACGTGTTCCCTGCAAGCCAAGTAAGGGCTGGCAGAGTCCTGAGAAGTTTTTATGGGATGACCATCACAATGGATGGCAAAGAGTTGTCCCCCAGTTTAGCACTAGCAAATCTTTCTCTCACTGGTGCAGTGAAATTACACAGTGACCGATGGTTTTGGGCACAACAAGGAACCATCAGAGGAACGCACTCTCTGGAGGAAGCCCCCAGCTATGGAACAATATCCCCTCCCTGATCTGGCAAAGCCCTGCTCTGTTGGCCTTCAGGGCACGCTGAAAGGTATGTCATTTGTGAGGGCTGAGGCAGAGGATGGTGTCTGACCATTGCTGTGAGTAGCTACCCAGGAAGAGGAGTTTTGTGTTTTGTAGAGGATTCAGTGCTGTTTGGGAGTGGGGGGAAGCTGCTGTTTAATTATATTTCTATGATTTTGATGGCTATCTGAGTTCTTGATAGAACCCTACTTTTAGTATTGCAGAAATCCATGTAAATAGACAGACAGACAAATAAGAAGCTCATGAAGAAGCTTAAATGGAGATATTCACACAATTAAGGGCTACTTATATGAATGAGAGTTGCAGGATGAAGCCCCGAGTTGCTAGTTCTAGTGATCCTTGAGTGAGTAGTGGCTAAAACGTTGGAAATGTAAGTGGAGGATCAGGAGGACAGGGAACATCGTAATGGGTGTTTTGAGATCAACTCTCCCAAGAACTGCCAGGAGGCACTGAACTCACAGGAGTCATCTGGTATCCTGCAGAGAGCCATCAGGGAGTTAGATGTTAGGGGTGGTGACCAGAATGTCTGAAATAGATTAATCCCAGCTGGGGGGCAGTGGGCAGCTGCCCACCTCCCAGGCTCACAGTTCCAGGCTCATAGTGAGGCGGCAGCTGCCAGCACCCCATCTCACAGTCGGGAGCTGGGGAGCAGCCTCATGTGCCCCAGCTGGGAGACCCCACGCCACAGGCTCACAGCCAGAAGCCCAGGAGCAGCCTCCCACACCCTGGTTCGGAGCCCAGCAGCAGCCGCCTACCTTCCAGGCTCACAACCAGGTGGCAGCTGTCCATGGTTTGTCTGAGTCCCAGGAGTTATCAGAGGCAACTGCCGCACCCTGGCTCACAACTGGAAGCAGGCTGTCAGTCTCCTGCGCCCAGCGCGGAGCATCCGCAGCCCCCAGAGTCAACACTGGCACCGTGTCTCCTTAGCTCTGCCAACAAAAGCCCTACACCTCTCGTAGAGGTGGTTTTAGTTTGTTGGAAAAACAGAACGGCTTTGTCGGCAGGGAGATGACAGCAGTGTGTACACCAGCACTGCTTTGTCAAAAAAAGCTGACTTTTGTGGACAAAGCTCTCTGGTGTAGACCAGTCCTAAGTTCTAGTCCAACCTCCTGCAGAACAACGGTCATGGAATCTCACCTAAGCCTGGTTTACATGGGGAAATTGACCATCTATTGGAACACGCTGCTCCTCAACAGCAATTCCAAGTAACTCCTGTTATGGACATTCTATTCTGCAATACAAGTGACCTTAATAAGACATCTAATTTTGACTTCACTATTTCAAGTGATGAAGAATCCCTTGGTACGGGGAAGAATCCCTCTACATCCCTGGGTAAACTGTTTCAGTGGTTAATTACTCTGCTAAAATATGTGCCTGCTTCCCATCTTTCATGGTTGCTTCTGCTTTAATTTTATTT
>ML675601.1:74791174-74841549 GCA_007922155.1 Mesoclemmys tuberculata
CATATGCCCTTGGTTATTATGATATTATCCAACTTGGATTATTCCCTCATAATCCACAGCTCCTGTTGATAATTCCTTAAACTGATAACAATTGTTAAATAATTACTAATAGTTAAATATTTGCTAAATTACTATTTTGAAACTTTACATTTAGATTCTTCTCATATTGCTATTTTTAATTTCCTTTCCAGTTTTTATTTATTTTGCTCTAATAATTATCTGTCTCATTTTAGATATTGTGTCTACTTATTCCTGATACTAAGCTTTGTATTTTAATAACTATTTTATGGCTAGGTTTTTATCATTTACTTTTCTGTTCTTGAGACTCTGATCTTGAAATTTTGTTCTCTATTCATTCTCTCAATTACTTTTCTTTGATTATTTTCTTCCTCATTTTCTTCAATTCCCTCTCTGTTGTTTCATTCAGTATATTAAATGCCGATCACAAAATAAATATACATTCATAGAAACTATTTCCCTCCCTCCTTCACCCATCCAACATTATCTAAATGATGTGAAAAGTGAAAACAAGCATTGGATTATAATAATCTATGTATTTTCAATGTTATTCCCTTCACTCGTAATTTAACATTAGGAATGTGTAAACTCCTACTAGCTGTGCTGTGTGACAGGGTAACAAAGCCTTTGTTATTTGTTCAACTGAGCTAATTATATATTCCAAGGACTGCTCTCTGAGTTAGTTTGTTCTTCCATGTTCTCTGAAAAACAGTCTCTCTAAGGACATTTTAAAAACCCAAGTATTTTCTAAGACTATTCAGACGCTTAGTATTGGAAACAGAAAACAGAATAACAGTCTTTGCAAATATTGTGCCCTGTGAAAAGTTTACTTCAGTCCTAAATAAGGACCCTACGGTTAGATCCAGGTTCAAATGCACAAAGGGGATTTAGGCTCAGCATTGCACCACCTATGTTGAGAAGCCCTATTGCCGAGTTGAATCCACAGCCCCAACTATGGCAGTCAGGGTCCCAGGATTGTTATCTGCCTAAAAGGAGATTCACAAAAGTCAGCATGCTGAGTGGCCAGCAGCCCCAAGCTGCCCATTAGGAAATGTCAGGGAGAAGGAAGAATCCTCAAAGAAATTGAAGAGCCAAAGGGAGGGACCTTCCTCTGCTCGGGATTCACAGGCCTGAACACTCTCCTGGAGGACCCAGATCAGCAAGATACTTAAGCCTGTGCATGACTTTCAGCATGTGAGTGATCACAATGACGTCCGTGGGTCTATTCACATGCTTAAAGTTAAGCACATGCTTAAGTGCTGTGCTAAATCAAGATCATAGTGCTTACTAACAGGAGCAGTCTCAGTGTAACTATGGTGTTAAGCAGTGTGCCCAGTGCTAAGTGTTTGCAGGAGTGGGCCCTTAGTTAGCAACAGGTGAAATATATATATATTTATGTATGTTGGACAATTTCCCAAACAAACGGGAAGCCTGGGAACTGCTATGACCCCATTCCGTGGGAGGATTCCAGGTAGATTCAGGTCAATTTTATACTTTATGCCACTGTCTCTCTCCTCTAAGGACCTTAGAGCACGTGACAAGGATTTAAGTCTCTCAACACACATGTGGTATCCGTATCAGATCCACTGTATGGATAGGTAAATTGAAACAACGAATAGACAACTGACATACCCCGAGCAGAAAGAGCAAGCCAGTGGCAGAGCAGAAACAGAACTTAGTTCTCCTGCCTATAATTCTCCTTCTCCATCCATCCACCAAAAGACCATTCTTCCACACTCTTGATTTCCAGTGTGTGACAGCGCAACAAAAGAATAAGTGCAGAGCAGAATGATTATCTGGTCCACAAACTACCAGAGGATAATAGCTTGCAGTCCATCTGAACTCCAGAGGCTCATATTCAATTCCCAACCCAGCTAATAGTGTCAGACACTACTATCAGACTACTTAGCCCTGAGATTTATGGTATGATATGCCATTCAAGGAGATCATGCATGGGGCTGTTACTGGGAAAGGAAGGGCTGGGATGGGATGGGAAACCAGATAGGGACAATCTCAGCATCAGTGATGATTATTTCAACATATTAAAATATACAGCAGAAACTGAGTAACCAATGTTAAGTTAAGTTTCCACACCTGCCCTTTTAATATATTAATAATATGTGGCACTTGTATAGCATCTTCCACCTGAGTATTCACAGTGCTGTACAACTATATATAAATGAAGTCCAGAACATAGAGCAGAACCTCCAGCCTTCCAATCCTATGCTTTAACCACTAGGCCTTGGTCCCACTTTTTCAAAGGCTTTCCTTCAAAAATTGACATTCAGTAGGGATAGAACATGTGAACATCCTTTATTCTTCATCATTTTCCACATTAACACTTGATTTCCAGCCTTCCCTCCTGTCACCACACCTCCGTGGGTCACAGCAGAGGATACCACATTCAGGACAAACTCCTGAGAAATGGGGCAGATCAACCCCGGGGGGGGTTATTCTTCTATATGATATACCAAGCCAGCAACAAAAGTAAACTTCTGCCTCACAACACTGGTTTATAAGAAGTCAGAAAAGCAGTCTCCTTAGATATCCCAGCCTTTGTTTCACCACCCAGACACTAGACTAGACTAGATGAGTAGGCATTTAAAACGAATTTCATCAAACACAGAGTCCTTCCAATCCCAAGAGATCAGCCGCACAGTCAGGCCAATATAGAACTCAGATCTTACCCAATAATCACGCTGCTGCCAACCCGTTAGTATCTAATATCTAAAGGTTTATTCTAAGGGAAAAAGAAATGAGAGTTATAATGGTCAAAAAATCATATACATACAATTATTGCTAAGTTCTTGAGTCACGGTTTAGCAGTAGTGAAATAAACTGCTGCTTTGTAAAGTCTCTAGAAATTACCTAAACAGCTTGGGGTACCTTACTCCTTCTTTAAGCTTCCTTGTTAGAAATTTAGTCCAGAGAAATGAAGTAGGACTGGAGGTGGAGACAAGATGGAGGTGGTGCCACTATATGGGTGGATGCCTTCATTCTCAGTTTGTATGATGGAAACTTACAAACCCAAAATGGAGTCCAGGGTCACATGAGCAAGTCATATCTTTGCATGCATTGCTGAGTCACAGGCAAAGCCATTGTCCATGCTCTGGCTGAAAGGTTCACAGGGAGACCCCCTTGATTGGGGACAGGCTTCTTCTGTGGTCTATTTTCTGAGCTAAATGTCCTTAAATGGGCCATTAACTTGCCTAGTGCATTTACAATGGGATGTCTGGCTTCAATTTAACTTTTACCTGGTGGGCATTACTCAGTAATGCAGCCTATATGCAGAATGCCAGTACATGGTCAATATCTATGACTTCAGATACAAAATGATATATGCCTACAAACAAGATAATCACACTCAATAAAGCATAACTTTTCCATCAACACCTTTCATGACATACTTTGCGTATGTTTTGTTGCACTTGTTTAACAGTGGTTGCAAGAATGTTATATATATATATGGTTATATTTCAATCATATAACATCACCCGATTGTGAAGGCATGTCAAACTCATGGAGTACTGCCTGGTAACCGGGACACCGCAGAGCTCTCTGTCTGACCAGCTTGGGCTCTCTCTCATACTGTGGGTATGTACACACTGATGGCAGCAAATTCGCCACCATCAGATCAATCTATCCGGATCAGTTGAGTGGAAGTGAAGACCCGCTCAATTAATCCAGAAGTCAATTTAATAAAACCAAACTCCCCGAAAATCGTAGTGCGTGTCAATGGGTACGCATTTCTGCGTAGCTTGCATAACTCCTGTCAACTGCCACCAAATTTCCCAGTAAGTATAGACCAGGCCTGTGATGTTGTGACAGGCCTCAAGCCCTTGGCAGGTTTTGCAGTTACACAGCCCTCCACAGGCAGGGACACACCCAGCTCAGTTCAATGAACACTTTCCAGCCACTCACTAACCAACAGTAGAGAAACTCCAGCTGGCTTCTTAGCCCAGAACCCCACCATCCATCTGGATCAAAAAGCCTGACCAGTGGAGATTATTATCCAGTCTGCCCTTTCCTCAGAGTGGAAGGAATATGCATCAGCTTCTGTTACTGAAGAGTTTGTAGACTTCTAATCCTATGCTTTACCCATTAAACCTTGTTCCCACTCTTTCAAAGCCTTTCCTTCAAAAATCAACATTCATTAGGGATAGAACATGTGAACATTCTTTATTCTTCATCCTCTTTTGCATTAACACTTCATTTCCAGCCTCCCCTCCTCACCCCTACTGTGAGTTATTGCATAGGGAATAATGTGTATTGATTAATACAAGTTTTCTGCACATACTATACAGCACATGAAAATCAACCTTACACCGAGTTTCACAAAATAGTGTTAATAACCTTACTGGCTGGAAGTTAGTCAACTATCTAATCATTACTGCATGAGTACAGACACTGCACAGCACGCTACATCACTGAGGTGGTAAACAATAGATTTGTTAATTTAGTCTGAAAGCATTATCGGTTCTCTTTAGTTTGCAACCACCTCCAAATCACCTATAAAATGTTTTACACATCTCTTACGCTGCAGTTAGTTAGTTGTATTCCATAGTACAAGAAAGTCTGAAAGATTTGCCAGGGTGTGTGCAAATCTTTCAGACTTCAAATCTGTGCTCTTTTACAGTATAACTCATGTCATACTATTTCATTCTCTTTGCTGATCTCTTGTGAGTGCAGTTCAACCAAAAGCATGTTGCTGCAAGATTAGTGTTGCTTCTAGTGATTCATTACCCTACTGAAAGTTCTGCCTGTTTAAACCTATGAATTCAATGAAACCAGCAAAAAAATGCAATAAACAAACAAACAGAAATTGTCAGGAGCGTGTCTCCCCAGTTATGAAAGAATTAGCACTTGATAAAGTTTCTAGGAATGTAAATTTCCAAATCCTTATCAGACACCCTAGATTGCATTTGTAAGGATTACTGTACTTAACTATATAATCATCTATATTGCAATAATCATTTATTGTATCACCATGCTACTTGCTATCTTACAACTACCTTACTATACACCGTGCTGAAGTAGGAGCAATCAATCAGTAATTAAAAGGGCAAGGCAAACTGATCCTTAAGCCACGTGCATGTATTTTATATGACTCACCAATGATAAACAATTGTCACCCACATTTTGTAGGATTTTTTTTTAATTTCCTCTACTGGTGGCAGCAACACTTGTAGTATATAAACCTGAACTCGTTGTGTTTTCTTAGTAATGAGAAATGGAAAAAACATGACAGGTCATCTGGGTTTATTCATTCTTCTATGGTAGGATTTTCATTTTCTAGTGATTTATCCAATCTAGTTTTAAATGTTTCTTAACACTGAGACTGAAACACTTCCAGGAGTCCATTCCAGCTTAATAATGTGCACAGAGCCGTGCACATGCCCAAGGGCTATATTAAATCCAGCAAGGGGCACAGCCTTTGCCCTGGTTGAGCTGCATCTCTTAGCTCCCTGGACTCAGAGATGGGGGAGGAAGGCAGAGGAACTAACCGTTGAGACACTGGCCCAGCAGGAGGCAGTAATAGTAGCTCCTAGTGGAAAGAACCTGGAAAGCAGCAGGGGCAACAGTAGCTGGGTGCTTTAAGTAGTCCAAATGAGTCTCCTTCACTGTGCTCCCGAGCCACATGGGGGCCGTGGTAGTGAGATTTACTTGGCAGGTTTGTAGGCTGCTTTACTTCAACCAAAGCACACATTTAGCTCTTTTAATCTTTCCTCAAAAATCAATCGCTTCAGACCCTAGCCAGTTTTGTTGCATTCCTGTCTGATTTGTGGTCTTGTCTCTAGGTATCTCCCAGGTAACTCCTTCCCACCAAATAGACTGTTTTCTCTCAGGTAGTCAGCTTTCCCAGCTGAGTCACATTTTGTTACTTCCTTCCCATGTTTTTACCCACAGCAGCACCCTTTGTGTTACTATGTTTGTCTTCGTAACACCTTCCACTTCAGAATCAGCTACAGATATCTTTCATGTGTTGTTCACAACCTCTTCCATAGCAGTCAGATATCAAAAATAAACTGAGAACTAACATTAACATTAAAGGTGCATAACTGCTTAGAAAACTGTTCCCAAAGAGTAGTAATCAGTGGTTCAAAGTCAAGCTGGAAGGACATATTGAGTGGGGTCCCACAGGGCTCAGTTCTGGTCCGGTTTTGTTCAATACCTTCATCAATGATTTAGATAATGGCATAGAGAGTACACTTATAAAGTTTGCCGATGATACCATGCTGGGAGGGGTTGCAAGTGCTTCAGAGGATAGGACTAACATTCAAAATGATCTGGACAAACTGGAGAGATTGTCTGAAGCAAACAGGATGTGATTCAATAGGGACGAAGTGCAAAGTACTCCACTTAGGAAGGAGCCATCAGCTGCACACGTATAAACTGGGAAATGACTGCCTAGGAAGGAGTGCTGCAGAAAGGGATTGGGGGTCACAGTGGACCACAAGTTAAATATGAATCAACTGTGTAACAGTGTTGCAAAAAAAAAAGCAAACTTCATTTTGGAATGCATTATCAGGAGTGGTATAAGCAAGATACAAGAAGTAATTCTTCATCTCTCCTCCATGCTGAGTAGGCCTCAACTGGAGTAGTATGTTCAGTTCTGGGTGCCCATTTCAGGAAAGATGTGGACAAACTGGAGAAAGTCCAGAGAAGAACAGCAAAATGATTAAAGGTCTAGGAATCATCACCTCTGAGGGAACACCAAAAAAAATTGGGTTTGTTTAGTCTGGGGAAGAGAAGACTGAAAGGGGACATGATAACAGTTTTCAAACTCATAAAAACTTATTATAAGGAGAAAAATTGTTCTTTTTAACCTCTGAGGATAGGACAAGAAGCAGTGGGCTTAAATTGCAGCAAGGGCAGTTACATTGGACATTAGGAAAAGCTTCCCAACTGTCAGGTTAGTTAAGCACGGGAATAAATTGTTTAGATAGGTGGTGGAGGTTGGTTGGAGATTTTTAAGAACAGGTAGACATATACCGGTAAAAATGGTCTAGATAATGCTTAGTCTTGTCTTGAGTGCAGGGACCTCTAGAGGTCCCTTCCAGTCCTAGGATTCTATGATTAACACCTCCCCATAACTAGATATGCTGCTGTTTATTATTACCCTTTACTTATCACACCTTCGATCTGAAAGTGCTTTAAGAATGACAGATTCAGGCCAGGTTTATGCCTAAATCTTACGTCAGCCTAGCTAACGTAATTATCTCTGTGCAACAAAGCTCTGTGCAACAAAGGTTCAACCAACTCCTGCTTTAGACACAGCTAGGTTGATGAAAGAATTCTTCCATTAACCTAGTTTCCACCTTTTGGAGAGGTGGATGTACTACAGTGATGGACAACTCCTGGCAGCATACAACGCATCTGCATTACAGTGGCACAGCTGCTATCCTGCTGTACTGTAGTCATATTCTAATACTCAAAATACCCCGGAAAGGTAAGAATATAAAGTACTACTAAACCTATTCTACAAATGATGAAAGGGCTCAATCCAGTCACTGAATCAGGCCCAAACTGAGGAACAGTGAAATTAAGTGATTTGTCCAAGGTTACACAGAGCAGTAGTATCAGGACTAAGACTTGAATAGGGGTGTCCTGATTTCCAGGGCAATGCTCTACCCTTTAAGTAACTATCTCCTCTTTAAAAGTTTCCTTCAGTAATCAACATCACTGCAATTTTCCTTGCTTGGGAATTGCTATTTGAGCAACTACGCTCTTTCAGATAGTTTCCATCAAAGCCAATTTAAATTAATGTTGAGAGTTAACTTTCATTAGATTCTGTATCAAATGCTAAAATACAAATATATTAGATGTACTAATCCTCTCAATCATAAGTCTATAGTAAAACATTTTAGCAATTGGGATTTTTTTACTCCTATTTTTCAGTTAATGTTTTCCTAAGCAACTTTAGGCCACCCTTGCTTGCTTTGAGTACCACCTTATTACAGGAGTGCTGATTTCAATGGCACCCTTGCAAAGTAAAGCGGTACTCAGTGTGAGTAAGGGTTTCAGAATATAGCCCTTTATTCATAAACTCAGTCTTATGACCTCTGAAACACCAAACAAATATGTAGCCATAAGACAGAGAGACCAGTCTGAGAATTGACTCCCCATTTAGTCTTACTGCCAGTATCATGGGAGAGAAATCAGGTTGGTCTATGAATTTCCAAATTTGCCCAGGCCACCACATAGTAGCACAGGATTGTTTGTGTCTAAGGTTGACCCTGCTGTCCAGATATTTAAATTATTCTCCAAGTTGCCATCAAAATACCAGCCAAGTTTACCACAGTTCACTAAAAGAGACACTGAAATGGACTGGAGACAGCATTCAGAGAGTTTCCTAGTCTACTTCATTTGCCAGCTGCAATGCTCACCATTTTAAACTGTGATGAATTTGATTGTTCAGCCTTGTACCACCACAGCTTGGTGCCCGACATAGAATATATGGATTAAACCAGAGGCAGCTGTGAATTACGTCAGATTTGCTAGCGATGCACAAAAAATCAAAATAAACCTTGTCTGACTAATATATCACCACAACCCCGTGATAGAATTATGGCTCTGTGATTCAATATTTACCTGTGTTCACAAGAAGTTTATATGGATGTGGATCTATTTATTTTCCCCTCCCTATCTCCCTTCTCAAGCCCTCTCTAGTCTCCACTTGTCCCTCCAGGCCCATCTTTACCCTCTCCTCATTGCCTTCTCACTTGACCTCGTCTCCTTTTGTGTCTTTTCTTTTTTCATAAGATCTGGTTAGTGCCAGTTGAAGGCTATTAAAGGTACTTTAGCTGAACTCCTGAACTCTGCTCTGGACTGGTTTGTTGTGGACAATGAAGAGGCATTTGCTGAAGTGCACAAAAGGTGCAGTTTTAACCCCCAGCTGTAATCAGACACCTTGATCATTCATAGGTGTAATGGCCCACCCACATATGTAGCTGGCAGATTTTGGTCATTCCCAGGTGTGACCTTTAGTCTATGGAATTATCACTTTTTTGTACATGGATCGTACAGATGTAACATAGGTTGCAGGCACAATTGGATTAAACGTATCACACTTTTCACAAATGCCTCCCTGTATGGTATGTACCTGTAACTTCAGTTGCAATGGATTGCAGTAGCAGCTACTGTGAGACTTTCAGGTTCATAGCTACCTCCTTTTTTCCTCACACGTAATGTTTCTGATTTCATGGCAACAGGTGTCCTGAGGTGCAGTGAGGTTTGCCATGCTGTTTGAACAACCTGATAGATTATCCTGTCATGTTAAAGGCTTCCAACATGTTTTACCACACACGAAAACTTTAACAAGCTTTGAAACCAAAACCTCAACTCAAGGCCAGTTTTGGATTACAACAAGAGGGATAATCCATCAAGCAATGAGCTTCAGAGCTCACGTCTTTATCCATGTATTTGTGGAAAGTTTATTTTGCCAATAAATGTCTGATTTTGCCCTTAGATTATTTGCTGTGGGTCAGGATTGATCTGTGATCAATCTCCTCCGTCACTTGGCAGAATCCCTGATGTTGGTGGAATACCATCTGAAGAAAAACCCCATTCTGGTGGTGCTATTTTGCATTTCTTTAGGACAAGGCTGACACTCTTATAAGGGCAAATTGTCCCCTTTTGCATGGAAAGCCATGAAAGAGGACTTTTTCTGCGATTTCCTTCATTTTACTGTCATGCAAGAGGGGGTATAATTTGCCTCCCCCATGGAAAAGCTGCTCCCAAACCTGGCAGACCTGGCGGGATCCATGAGAGACCAGAGCCTTCTGTACAGATGTCCTATATTAATGCCCTCTCCAATGCATCTTCCTTCAGGCAATGGAGTTCCACAGGTGAAACTGAGGGTAGGGAGGTTAGTACATGTGATGATGAAAGAGTCAGAAAGAGCAGTTTGACTTTCAAATCCCAGCGTGAGTTTTCAGAGCTGGCAAATAGAAAAGCCATCCTTTTAAGATGAGCAAATCTAGTATGAAGACAAAATGAGACAATAAATATGGAGCCACCAACCCCATTTCTTAAGGAACTTTTTAGAGTCACTTTTCAAAATAGATTCCCACTTTAAATGGAGTTTAAAATAAAATGGCAGCATGACATAGGCTT
This sequence comes from Mesoclemmys tuberculata, assembly GCA_007922155.1. Classification (NCBI taxonomy): domain Eukaryota; kingdom Metazoa; phylum Chordata; order Testudines; family Chelidae; genus Mesoclemmys; species Mesoclemmys tuberculata. The sequence continues at coordinate 74,801,309 of ML675601.1, forward strand.
TATTCCACCAGCATGAATCTTACTGGGAGCTATTCGACAGGCCATTTTTAAAGGAGAGATTAAGCACCAAGAATCACAGAGGGACCCAGTTCAAACAGATTCCAATCACGACAGGGTGCTGATTTGCTACTGTAATTTAATTCATGTGCGTAATTAGTTCTGCAAAGACAGTGAGGGACAAAATGTCAACCCTGGGTCAGGCAGATGCGTTCCTGGCAAAATCTCAACCATTAAGTTATTTGGCAAGAATCCCTAGGTTTCTTCATAGGGTACTCAGGACATTTAAAATTAATACCTTGACATTGAAATGAGCAAACAGAAAGGTACGCTACTATCACCAGCTAAGCAATTTCAGAGCAACAGATTAGAGTTCTTTTGTTTTGCCCCCGGCCTCTTTCAGTGAATTAATGAAAAACTCTTAAAGGAGTTTGCTGGCTTAGCAGTATTTCTTAACATGAGTAGGGCAATGGGCTACCTAGCTGAAAGTATGGTAGAACAGGTCCACCATCTCTCCCTCTTGAGGCATGGCTGTGGCTAGCTACTGGAAATGTATTTGTTGGGTAATTTGTCAGCAATGTACTCAAACAAAGAACCTCTTTTTATTGGCAGGTGCAGACAAATCTTGCAAGAGCTACAAATGCACACACACAGACTCCATAAAAAAAAGAGAGATGGCCTTGCTGTGATGTTCGTTCTCTCTGATTTTCTGTAATAGACTTGAGTTGGCCATGAAATTAAATTTATAGCATACCTGCTAGACAGGAAGGACCACATTTATCCATGGTGTAATTCCACTGAAGTCACTGGATTTACACCAGGAATTTGGAATGGGGAATCCAGCAGAGCTTTGCTATTCTCTGACTAGACATTAAAGCCAGCATTTTCAAGGGGAGGCCATTTCAAGCCAAATAACTGGTTGTGTGAATGGTTTGCAGACAGGCTTTCTATAAAAATGGAAAATGTACAGGCTCTGTGGTTTCCAGAAACTATTAATAAAAAGGCACAAATTCAAATGTTGCTTTCCTTTGAGAGTACTAGTAAAAGGACAGTAGCAATATCAAACAATGGAAAAATTCTTGGGCCAGAGTAGCACCTCCAGGCTTTAATATTCTGAGACAAACCAGTGCTTTTTCAGGCAAGGGTTGAAAATGAAGCTGAGATATCATTTTTCACAATAAATTCATCTTCTCTAGTGGAGAGTGTCTTTTTAGTTGCTTAGTGTTAGTGAAGGTTATCTTAAAGGTAGTCTATATTAGGTTGTCACAGTGGCTTGTGGCAGTCAGGATTCTTTTAACACAGCAATCCTGCTGACTATTATCAACACACAGGGTCTGATTCAATTCTATTTTTTAATCATCCACTCCTCCTGTCCATTTGTTGTGTCCATGTGTTGTCTTGTTTTATTTTTAGACCATAAGCTGTTTGGGCCAGGGACAGTGTTTTTGTTGTGAATTTGTTCTGTACCTAGCACAATGTAGCTAATGCTTCTTGGCTCATAGCATACTACAAGTAGTAAATAAACCATAACAACAACAACAACAAAAGTTAATGGGAATCTATCCATTGACTTCAGCTCATACCCATGGTGAAGGTGGAAAGTGGTGGTTTGCTCTCTGCTGACATGCTTGTGAGGCTGATGACCATCCATGGAACATGTTGTTTGGTGTGACTTTTGCAGCTTACTGCAGTCAAATGTGGAGCAGAGAATCTTTCATCAGAGAAAGCATGCACGTTAATAGTGCCCATGGAGCACACAATAGGGCCAGAATGATCAAACTTGGGTGCCCAAAGTTAGGGTCCTAAACAAAACTGGCCTCATTTTCTGAGGTGCTGTGGGTATTTGCAGTGCCCATGGCAGCTGCCGTTGTTGAACACATAGGAAAATCAAGTCAGTTATTCAGGTGCCTAAATATGGATGTAGGTGCCTAACTTTGGGCTCCCATATTTGATTAATTGGCCAAATTTCACAAGATAATGAAAAGTTTTGGGGGTGCAGTTTGACCTCTCAATGACTAAGAAGCATTTTCTCGAGTCCTTTTGTTGCTGAAGATTTTCTGCCTCAGTTTACCAAATACAGTATTTCACTGTATTGGTCACTTATTTTGGCTCTGAAAGTGACGCTAAAGATATTAGCTTTATTTTGGCATCTTTGTTCCAGAAATAAATGTAACAAACAAGGTTTGTTTTCAGGAGCTGGGCCCAGGAAGATACCATGTTGTAACCTGGCAGTAAGATCCTCAGTCCCGCAATACTCACAGAAGAATGTTCTGCCCATGAAATGTTGGAGGTACTCAGAGCAGGGTTGGACAGAACAAATGTTTTCATGACTAAAAAGTAGGATAAAAGACATTTCAGTATTACAGAATCATAGAAACTTAGGGATAAAATGGACCTTGAGAGGTCATCAACTTCAGCCCCCTGCACTGAGGCAGGAACAAGTAGACCTAGACCATCTTGGAGAGATATTTGTCCAACCTGTTCTTAAAAACCTTCATTGATGTGGATTCCATAACCTCCTTTGGAAATCTATTTGAGAATTTAATTACTCTTCTAGTTAGGAGATTTTTCCCTAATATTTAACCTAAATTAATAAAGGGTTGGGTGGGCAAGGAATATTTTGTAAATTTGGAAGTTAAAATAAACCCCATTGGGAAAAACACTGAAAACAAGATGGACCCTAAATATTTATCAAATATAATTTAGCAGCAAATTGCCACTTGGTAAAACTTTTTACCCATGTGTGAGGGATCCTCCCAACACTCTCCACATAATTTAACACCAGCAAGGAAAAAGGAGGACATTTATGGGACAGAGTATATGTACAAAAGAATCTTCTTCACCTCTGGGCAACATGGTGAGGGCTCCATAGAGGCTCTGAAAAAAGAGCAGAGAAGTAGTTTAAAAGTGGGTAATCTCTTCTTCTCATCACTTGAATTCAGTAGTTCATTTAAGTGGATCCAGTGGTGGCAATGGAGACGCTGCATTGAGTTCCAATCCACCAGGCCTGCTTAGCTCTCCACACAAAGCATGATTTCTCAGTTTTGCAGATGGAACCATAGATTTCTTCCATAATGAATACAGAGGAACTAGAAGACATTTCTAGAGAAGGCAGGAAATACTGATTTTACTTCATTTCAGTGATAATTTGATTGCCTTCATTTTGAAATTTAGGACAGTAAATTGCAAATATATGGCTCAATGCTCCAAAGCCTTCAAATAAAGCATGAATCTGGTACTTTGGAGCATACAAACACAGATGACAGAAGGAGAGAGAGACAAAATGATATGGACCTTGCAGCACTAAGAGCTGTTTGGGTACAGAAGGAGCATGTCTTGGAAAAGAGACACACAAAAGCAAAAACTCCCATTAATTTCAATGGGCTTTGGGTCAGGCCCTAAAAGCCAGGAGTGCGCTCTGAGAACAGTAGACATAGGAATCACAAAGCAGAGCAAGGGAACCTTGGAGTAACTAGGAAGAGAAGAATGAGGGAACAATGAAGCACAAAGAAAGCAAGTCTGGAAATAGAAAAAAGGAAGTTAGTGGTACTGATGCAGAAAGAGGCTGAGGGACGCAGAAAGGTTTGGAAGGTGAATGGAAATGCTAGAACACCTGAATAATTTCCCATAACATTTTGTTTTCATTTTAAAATATGTTGTTCTGCAAAAACGTTTAGAACATTAAAAAGACAATCCTAAGAGAAATAGATGTGATTTACTAAGTCAAGTTTCATTTACAGCATTTTTGGTAAATCTCCAATTTGCATAATCATCTATTCTCTTCTTCCCACCTCTTGAATTTAGTAGTCCAAATATATTGCACTTAGGAAGAGAAGGGGATATATCATCTCACTGATTTTAAGCAGATCTCCCCATTGACAATATGACCCAAGGTTTTTGCTGCCTTCTTACAAACCAACAGGCATATATGAGTGGGTCTCAAAATTTCAGCATCTACTGTGCTTTTTATCTCAACCTTCTAATTGCTCATGTTCTTCATTAGAATGGTCAAGTATTTTGCAATTTGCCAAGAACTGAAGATAAAGAGGGAGAACAGCAAGAGGCTTCTTTAAAGCAGAGGAGAGGAGGGAATTAACAGAGAGAGAAACAGAAAACTCAGAGAAGCTTATGGGCATGGGAGGGGGGAAGCCAGAAATGGAGTGGTTAGAGCTGCAAGGCCAAGGTAAGCCTAGCAAAGGCTTTTGACTTTGTAAATAAATTCATATAAAAATTCCACACTGGCAGACCTGAAACACAGGGTAAATCATTAGCCTTCAGGTTGTCAGAACTGATGCTTAGTCATTATCAGAGTCATTAGAGGTGTAAACCCCCAAGGAACACTTAATTCTGCTCCTGTCACTCTCATTTGTGGACCAAGTCTCACAATGGACGTTTTTCTAAACTCATTTAAAATGGAGAATGGTGCCCATACAGTTGGTTTAAAGGAATAATGAGCAAGTTGAAAGGTCTTCGTGTAATATTTGAGTTTCACATTTAATTTCAGGAGGATTACTCAACCCATTCTGTGATTGGCTGCGAGCTTTCCTGATCGTCATTTGAAATGAAAAGCACTGCCAGTTTCCAATGAATCTAAAAATGGACCTTCAGCTCCTGATACCCTGTACTTGCATGGTATATTTTCAGGCAGTGTGTGTAGATCCACTGAACATATGCTTCTGAACTTGGAAATTTAAAGCCATTTTTTCTCTTAGTGTATATTCTTCTCACCGGATTCCCTTTGATCCACTGTTTTCATCCACAGGCTTCATTCGCTGGACACTTGTAGGGTTTTTTTCTTATATTTGTTAAATCTTCTCTATTGCTGCTGTGTATATATGTGTGTGTTTTCTCTTTTATCCAACAATGTCTCTCCAGAAGTATAGGACTTGTGGTTGTGGCTTATATAACTAATTTATTCTTGTAGACAAAATAGATGTGGACTAAAGCAAACAAGTACTGCTGCCTTCCCTCTTAACGTAGAAGTACCTAACAATCAGAATAACTGTATCATTCTCTGGTATATGAGGATTTCTGCTAACCACCAGTTCCAAGACACAGTGTCAGAAAGGGTCTAACAAATGGGAAGAAGCTTTGAAAATATTACTTGTTCAGTTGTCATTAAAGTATTTTAAGCCCGGAATTAGTCTGCACTTTGAGGTTAAATTAAGGTACTTTAGACACAGCAACCTCACTAGAGTTGTATGTCATCAAAATAGGAAGCAAAGGCTCTGTAAGAAATATAGTATGGATTTTTTAGAGAGATTTTAGATAATGGGCAACATTTTCTTTATTATTTCTCATAAGACGATAACAAGCAGCATAAAGTCTGATCCTGGAAATGATTTGGGGGGGAAGATATTTTTTTAATCTTGCCCCCTGTAATAGATTTTTTTCTTCTGCTCAATTCTCTGTGTGAATAACAAGAGTGGCAGCCATTTTCTTCCAGCTCAACATCAAAACCCCTTTCATCTGCTGTCTAAATGCAAACAAAGCAAACCTTCCACCAGGCCTTTCTTTCCAGATAAATTAAAACTCTCATGTCCTGGGGCCTAAATCAAGCCTACAGGCCTTCCCTAGATAAATCCTTTCTCAACCTGAAATCTTCTTGCTACACGTGCTCCTTGTAAGATAATTTTGCACTAGCTAATCAATAATGCAACAGTAAATTGCATTTAAATAAACATTAGCAGCTCTCTTAATGAATAAAACCTCATCTGCAATTTGTCAAAGTCAAAAATGCTGGACTCTTTTGATATTCATTAGAATATTGGAAATTGGAGCTTTGACAGGCATAATGTACATTGCAATTATGATTTTTTGTGAATAACAGAACTGCTTTATTTTCGCAAGATTTTTTTTCTTTTTTTAATAAAAATGGTGATATATGCCATGAGTTTGATACATTTCAATCACATCCTTGCTACAGATTGGCAAAAATTAAAATAGCTCATGTTAGAGTCCTCGCTTTAAAAGAGCCTGAAATATGCTAGACATGCATATGGTATAGGACCATGGTATGAAATTCCCTTATTTTGTATGAAGAATTTTAATTCATTTGCTATGATCATAAGCTTTGAAAAATGCAATTCTGTGTTCAATTCTTGTAAAATTGTTTTTATACAGAAACACTATTACTGTGGTATTGTGTGTGTCACAATTTTTGTAGTGAGTAACAAAATAAACACAATTATAAATCACAACGAGTAAATTAATTATAATTGTTAGAGTTTAAAAATCCCCATTTTTCAAGAATGGCACTTCAAATAGATGATCCACGTGAATTATCTGTACAACGTATGTTATTCTGGGGATTCCGTGCTTTATGAACAAAGGCTCAATACTGGGGAAAAATTCCTAATTGTGAGAACTATTAGACTGTGGAATAGTCCCTAGGGAAGAGGTGGAAGCCCCATTCCTGAGTTATTTAAAACTGGATTGGACAAAGCACTGAATGATATAATGCAGGGAACAAACCATAAGTAGGAGAGGACAGACTGGAAGGACCTAAAAGGTGATTTCCATTTCTAATTTCTATGATTCTATGGAATGAGCAGGCTAAGCAGAATGGAGCCACTGTGATGAGCAGACACAGTATGTTATCTATGCAGGTTTCTGGGGGAGTGTCTTTGGATGAGATCTTTCCTTAAAACACATATAGACAGAGAGAGACTTGTCTGCTCTATGTGGACATCAAAGATTTCCTGGCACCTCTATAGGTTTATTTCCAAATCTCTCCTCCCCACCCTCTCAGACACAATAATGTTGTGATGGGTGCAGGTGCCCCCAGTAGTCTAAAGAGATACTGCTGTGCACTCGGGTGGATGCCATTCAGCAATGCTGTGTGTGCAATGTTGTATTGTATTCCTTTGGAGGAGAGGTGTTAAATATAGGCAAAACATTATCACTGCTCTCCAGGCTTTAACGTTCCAAGACATGTCTGATTTTGTGTGTAAAAATAAAAACAAATAACATCATTTCAGACCTTTTAGTTGGGATGGATCGGAGCCTCCTCTCTGAAGAGGTTTGAAGAGTTGACCCCACAATAGGACCCAATGCATTGCTTGCCTGACTCTCACTATACCTACTACTCACTAACCTACTATATAGATTAGAATATGCAAGATTTTGGATTGTTACCCATCCAGCTATTAACCAGGTCCAGATCTGCTTTGCTTTGAGAATGACAAAATGTATAACCACTAGGAAGTCAGAACCAGCTGTTACCCTTTGAATTGGAACTCACTATGATTACTAGAATGTATCTATCGCAGGATTTTCTAGAGTTACCTGTTTGAAATCCTCAGCCCAGAACTTCTTTCTTGTCACTAGAAGGAAACAAGCTAGGAGGGCAACAGATCAAATAGTTTTGTAAGTGTGAGGGACAGCTTCTTCATAACAGGCTCCAGTACCTGAGTAGGGTTTTAGTCAATGAGAAAAGAGTTAGGGTTGGAGTTCATGTAACAGAAGAAGAGATCAGGAGGTTAGTGTCCCAGTACCTGGTTAGGGGTAGTGTCTTGGATCCACAGGATCAGCGCTCTTCCCCCGCTTTGGAACAATCTCTTCAAAGAACCCCTTTGGTGTGCCAGACTCCAAGGGGGCTCACTCTTTCTTCAGGGTAGGCCACACAGCCTCACCACCTTCTGAGACTGACCCTCTGGAGCTTCAGCACACTATGAACTCTGTTCAGTGAGTCCACCCAAGATAAACTCCTAGGTGAGACTTGTACACTCTGAGGATCAATGCATCTCACCCAGTATTTACTGACACTCAAGCACCATTTTCTAAACAGTAGGGTTATTGTTAACTGGAACACAGCTTAGGAAGTCCTTAGGTTAGCATAGTGAAATGAAAGCTAAAACATAGGCCATTCTCTATGTCAGCCCAGAGCAGCAGCCAAGCTACAGTGAACTCCATTTTCAGGCTCTCTCTCTCTCTCTCTGACTTCCTTCCAACTCAGTTTCAAGGTAAGAGAGTGCCAAGCTTCTTCCAGAAGCCAGTTTTTATCCCTCTACCTCACACCTCCCAGTCCTTTGCTCTTGGGCTAGGCACTCTACTCAGCTTCCCTGGTGAGAGGCAGGGAAATCCTTCTCTCTCTAGGCCATTGGTTGCTAGGTGTCAATGTCCTGGTGAGTGGGCTTTCCGTTGTCTTCTTGGATTTTCCATTGATATAGGTCGGCCTCAGCCAATCCTTTTTAATAACCCATTCAGTCTATTCGGACAGCGAAGCAATACACACGCACGCACACGCACCCCTTTGTCTCTTAGCCTTCCCTGAGAGCAAACTTAGGTCCTTTTTCTCCCACTGAATAGCCATGCAGAAGTATAAGGGGAACTGAGACACCCATAGGAGTCTTACGCAATGTTACAAAAAATCCCCACTTTTTCAGAAGTAGTGATTCAGCTGAGCAGGAGGCTTTTTGACTGATGGGGAGGAAGGTTTTGTACAGGTAAATTACTACAGGAATCCTCATCAACTTCCTGGCCCATTCCCTACTTGGCCTTCCAGTTTCCACCTCACTGTGAGACCTCCAAGGAGCTCTCCACCACTCTCTGGCCCTTCCCATGTTGCTGTGAAACTCTGGTCCAGCTGGTTCTGTGCTGGACCCCAATGCACTGCTTATTTGAGTCTCACTTTCAGCTTCAGCTTCTACCATCTCAGTCGTGGCATCCTATCACCAGGGAGTCAGGGTTCATGCCCAGACTCCTTATCCAAATCACAGAGGTTGTATGAGCAAGTGGCTTGCAGGATTCAGACAGAGGCAGCACTGCAAGGTACCAGATACATTCTGTCAATAGTACAGGAGACGTGAGACAGCAAGATTGTGACTGGACGGAGAGCCACATGCCCAAGCATTCCCCCATCTCTCTGCTTCTCTCTAGAACAGCGGTTCTCAAATGGTGGGTCATGACCCCAGAGTGGGTCGCGAGTTCATTTTAATGGTGTGGCCAGGGCCGGCATTCAACTCGCAGGGGCTCAGGACAGAGAGCCAAAGCCTAAGCCCCGTGGTGCGGGGCTGTAGCCAAAGCCCAAGAGCTCCAGTCCCAGGCGGCGGGGGTTTGGCTTCAGCTCAGGGGCCTGGGCTTTGACTTCAGAGATGTGCAGCAGGGCTTGCGCTTTGGCTTTCTGCCCTGGGCCCCAGCGAGTCTAATGCCGGCCCTGCTGAAGCCTGAGCCCCGCCACCTGGGACTCGAGCCTCACCATGAGGGGCTGAAGCTTAAGCCCAAGCAATTTAGCTTCATGGGGCACTGGGGTTGTGTCGTAATTTTTGTCATCAAAAGTGCTATGAAGTTTGAGAACCGCTGCTCTAAACAGCCCAGCTCAGTGAGGGACAGCATGGCAGAGCAATGACATAAGGAAAGTCACACCACTGTGGAAGTCAGTACTCCACTTCTGTAGATGAAGAAAATCATATGGCCCTTGGCTGTTATTCACTCCATTGTGCTACTAACAGCAGCAAAATACCTGACAGCTCAAAGAAAATGATTGCCAATGCTTCCATTCTCATATGAAGAAGCAGAAAGTCCTCACATCTTTAAACGTCTCACCGATCTCTTCAGTTACACAGAGCAGACCTCTTGAATGCAAAGTTTTGGCAGTCCCCAAACATTCTTTTATTAAGGATTCTTAATAAAATCATATTCTCAGTCTTCCACATCCTTTCTTGCTGCCCTCTTCCTATCGTACCTCACATTCTATGGCACTCCCTTACAACAGTGAACAGTTTGTTAAGTATTTTGTTATGAAATTGACGGATGTGAAATGTAGTCTTATACTAAGTATATGTACTCTGATTATGGGGAGATTTTATTCATTTATACCATGAATCTCAGCCCAGATGCAGCTTCTAGTATTCAAATGAAGATTCCCACAGTAATTACTGGGCAGAGTGAGCAACCAATGTTTAGTCTCTAAGGCCCTACACTTGGGGGGAGGGAAAGTGGGGGTTGTTTACAATTACCTGGGAATTGATAAGTATTTATTACAAAAAAATTGAAATGGATGAAAATCAGAGCAAAAATACACTTTGCAGTTTTCTGGGTAAATGTCACTTTATTCTCCTGGTTTTGTTGTTTTTAAATCTTTCAAAACTTCTCTTATGTTCTGAAAGGTAGGTAGATACATTTTTCAGCTTTTTTAATGATTTTAGCATGAAAAGCAGCTCACTAACTTCGATTTGCTTTGAATTCTCATAATCACCTGCGCTATCTGTAAAGCTGGTAATGTGTGTGTGGTGGGTGTGGGATTGATGACTTTACGTACTCCAGTACTCAAGTCTTCCGGTACTTCTGATCCAGCTCCCCACACAGGAAGGGGAAATGGTGGCTAAATAACTTGGTTGCCCATGGCTACCAATCCACCATCTCTCCTTCTGGAGTGAGGAGCTGGGTCCATGAAGTTCTGGAACTTACAAAGTTCAGGTGAAAATTGGTAAAAACTGAATAATGGCCATCAGTAAAAACTGAAAACGGACCTTATTAATCTCTGACTTGTGATTGAGTTTAAGATGCTGCAGGCAAAAATTTGCCATATCCTATATTTGTATCAATTTGATGTGCACCGTGAGGCCTCTGCCTTTGATTGGCAGCATGCACTGAGATGAGAGAGCTGCTCAGATTCTACAGACTGAAAATTATCCTTCCTATAATTTGTGGAGGGAGATATTATAATTTAATGTTATTTATTTATTTAGTGGTACCACCAACTTCTGGGTCTTTCAACTCGTATTATGCAGTCTGTCCATTCAGACTGTCAGATCCTTGGGGTAGGAGGCTGTATTATCCTCTATGGCTTTATGCAATGCATCAAGGACATTTTTGATACTTAATGAATAATAAATCAAAATTTGACCCTGTTTAAACATATTGACAGAAGCTATTAATTATAACAGTATTCAAACCTTCATATTATCTCTACATGATTAGTATGGTGTATATTACTTCCCCTCAAAAAGCAAGGAAATATTTCTAAATTGTAGCAGGTGTCTTGGTACAAGCAATTGGACTAGGGATACCTTAGATTCAGTGATACGATATAACAACTAGAAAGCAGGTTTTTCTGTTTAACTGTTTCTTTGTACATAGATACTTATAAATATTGGGTCCTGAATGGGAGCAGAGAGGAGGAATTATTTGCTTGTTAGTGACACAAGGCTCAAATTATAACTACCACAGGAGAAATAGTATCTTTAAGAATACAGTTTATACCTAGGAGAGGATATGGATTTGTGAATTTCCATTACAATACTTTAAGCTATGACTTTTGTCCTTTTATTACGATACTATTGAAATGATCCTGTTGGAACAAAGATGTGGCTCCTAATTTATTCATTGATGTTTTTTTAAACCTAGATGTGGTAGAAAGGTCTGAAAATTATTTAAAATCAGATACTCATTTTTATCTATGATGATGCTTCCCCCTTGAATGTAGGGCTTTGGTGTATCTAGCAAAGATTTAACTTTGGCCTGAGATTGGCACACAAAGTCCTAATGTTAATCCAGTTAGCTGGAAATCAGAACCATCCCTCATCTGTACGTAATCACTTCACTTCTTGATTTTTCCCCCCAATTTACAAAGGGTTGGAGGTGCCTACAATTCTTTGCCACTCCTTCTGGTCCAAGGCACAGGTTCATAGGCCTTGGAGTTTAGTCCTTTTCTCTTCAAACTTCTTTTGATAGAGTCTATCCTCAGTCTTCCATGTCCTTTTTTGCTGTCCTCTCCTCCCATGCCTCCATCCCTCATCTGTTTGTAACAACAACTTTAAAATCAACACACTGAAAAAAATATGTGTATAATGCTATATTGGTACTACTAACCTACCCATCTTCACATGTCCTCTAATAGCTTTGCAATCTAAAGGGAAATACAAATGATGATAATGGTTCCTTTTTGCAGAGCATTTTTGCTTTACATCAGCATGTGTTTAAGCTAAATCCTCTGGGCCTGGTTCTGGTTTCATAAAGGAGTAAATCAGGACCAATTCAACAAAAGTCAATGATGTTACACCTGGTGTGAGTTGAGTATTACAACTGTATCACTGAATAATTCTAATGCTACCTGCAGTGTATGTGTACAGGGAGAGTAAAATTGGCCTGGCCCTTCTAGAACGAATACCTTATAGTTCCCTAACCCCTGGAATAGCCAACACAAAAGAGTCAGACAGAATCTGGCCCTAAAGTTACACAACTACAATAGCAAAGAGTCAGGAAACACAAATGCTGTGGTATTTGCTCAACGATAGCATAGATTTTTAGTCCTCTTAATTGTTCCTTTCTTTGTTAAATATCTGGGTTGATATATTTCTCTTTGCTAAATACAAAGCACAAATCTACACAATGCACAATAGGGCCAAGTTAACGGTGCTTTAGATAATTTAACCTTCTACTTCTTTAACTTTAATATACCTGGAACACCGACACCTGTAGATGGGTAGACAGGGATCAAACCTAGGACCGCAGCATCTTAATGTATGAGCTTCTACTGAGCTAAAAGACTGTTCTGTTAGCCAGAGCTGAGCAGGCTCGTCAATCACTAATTGGCCTAGCCATCACTTGAGGGGGACAGAGTGCCAGACCAAGTAGGCATAGCATATTCACTCATCTTCCCCATTAGCATAGTGGATCTTTGCATTTCATTTCTTTATATTTTAATTTTAAAAAATTGTCCATGCCGAATGCTGACATCTAAACGGTCCCACTGATGCTTTGACATTCACAGCTCCTTACAGGGAATGGAGGAGGTGCGGTGGCAGAGCTCACATCTTGTTGAGGTAGATGAGGAAATGACCCCTGACGCTTCTGTTTGGCTGGAGACATGCAGGATTCTCAGATGGTGCAGCTCCCCTGGCTTCAGCAGAGCTACACTTGTTTACATAAGCAAAAGATATTTTCAGTGAGGCTGGGATCACAAAGAGTTCACTAGGCTCCATTAAGCTATTTTAATAATATCTACTGAGCATGCTCAGAAGAGACTTTTCCATTATTTACAACTTGGATGCAAGTGCTTTACAAACTGAAGGATTATTTACATGTCATGTTTCAGATCTCAAAGTTCAGCCTTTATTGAGTTCCGTGTGAAAGTGCGACAAGTCAGTGGAGTGTGAAACGCGCACTTTTTCCAAAACAAAAAAAATCAAATGGATTTTTCTCAAACTTTCTAAATAGTTCTCCTTTTAGATAAGCTCAAGCAGAGAAAATGTTAGCCCCAAGGGAAATTTAGGGGGAAATTATCAACATGTAAAAACAGTTGGAAATTATTGAGCATTTTGCTATTTTAACTATAGAATTCCTTTTAAAGAATTTAGCTGCACGCGCATACACACACACCCCAGAAGTACCACAGATTTTTTAAAACAGCATTGGAAAAGTTTCTCAGAAAAAATGTATTGTTGTTGAGTGCTGTAGATAGGTTGATAGATGCAACCAATGCAGTTGCTTTTACTTCAGTATCTGCAGTAGAATGAATGGACGACAAAGGAGATTTCAATCCCGTCTATTACAGCAAAGCAGAGCAACGATCGCTGAGAGACTATTTTATGTTAAGCATGATTTAACCATGGAACTGTCTTCGTCTGTACCAATAGTTACATAGCTTCCTAAAATCTGCATTATTGCTGTAGCCGTACTATAAAATGCCTCACTTCTCCTCTCCTCCCACACTATCATGTGACTACATCACTAACAGAGAATTAAGTGGTACACCATTACTGTTTGAAACACCCTTTGAGAATTTTAGAGGAAAGCTGCTATGTAAGGGCAAAGCATTGTTATTATTATTTCACTGATATCACTGTGAGCTGTAAAATCTCTCTCAATTATGTTACTTAAAAGAGAAAGAGCAATTAGTCTTTGTGCTGCACTTCCATAGTTTGATGTTGGCAGAGGCTATCAAGGCATTTACAACGTTCTATATATGATATATGTGTAAGCAGGGTCTGAATGGCTCCTCTCTGCTGAGCCATCTGGGGAGGGCAAAAGGCTTCAGGACTAGACTGTATTTGCATGACCACACCCACCCTGCCTACGTGCTCGGCATGATGGGACTGCTAGAGCTGAAATCACTTGTTGTGGGACAGCATTTTCTGCACAGCCTGCTTCGGGCATAAAGTTCTCCACTAAGAGCTGACAATCACTATGAGCTGAGTAGACCCTCAAGGGACCAACCAGCAGAGGTCACAGTAGATGCAGGTGGTAGCAGAAGGTGATGGTGTGCATCAGTGACACCTGGTGGGGCAGCCAGCGGAGCAAGGTGCAGCTGGCAGAGTGGCCAGTGAGTGGAGTGGTTGGCAGAGCGACCAGACAGGAGAGCAAGCAAAGGGATTTCTTTCCCGCCTGCCCCCACCCCAACCAGTGTATGAGGTGAACTCTGCAGCTGCACCTCTGAACTCTGGGTCTGCACTGAATAAGGCAACAACCAAGAGTGTGGTGCTCCGAGGGGAGGGTACATTAAAGGCACTTCTGGTTGCTGGACTTAAGAAACTGAGGCAAACTGAAACTGCTTGCAGTACCCTGGAGTGGGTGTTTTACTCACAGGTTTATGCTTGTGAATCCTGCTTGCAGAATTTTTCCAAGTTAATGCAGGGTTACTTTTCCCCTTTTATTAAAAGTATTTTGTATACCCAGTCTCTGTGCTTGTGAGAGGAGAAAATGCTGCCTCTAGCGGTGCCCAAGGGGTGGTGTGTTATTGTTCCAGGTTACTGGGTGCGGGCTCGAGCTGGTTTTGTGTTGTACTGTTAAAAAGGAACCCCTAGATATTTAACCTTTGTTGCTGCTGACTCCAACCCTGGCAGAAAGGCTAAATTTTATTAACCCCTTTTCACCCCACACTAAGCCACAGAACTCTGATAGAATATGGTAGACCCATGCCCAACACAAGTGGCACACTGGGGTCAAAGAGTTAATACATACAGTAGCAGCATTTTGCTGTACTAAAAGTGTGTATTTATTATTATGTGTTGTCTTAACCTATATGAGTACACAGGAACACTAACAGCAAAGAAATGACTATGTTAAATGCAAAAACCTATATTAATGCAATGCAAGACTACAACTTCATTTTGTGAAGTTTTACATTTCAGCCTCTGTGTACAAGCAAGTCTTTGGAAAAGCATTTTCCTCCTCCCTGTAGTTCAACTAAATCAAATCTTGTGAATGGAATGTTCTCAAACTTTTTCCAGCAACAAGAAGAATCCTCTTTTAGATGCGATCATGCATGGAAAGATTCAAAAGTAGGCCATTTGAGGAAGCTTTATATAGGTGAAACTAAGAGGTTATTAATGTTGTTTTGCTATCTTAGTTATAGTATTCATTGCAAAATGCTTTCATATCTGTTATTGTGGTGTGTAGTAACAGAAAGTTCCTTATCTCAGGAACTGACTTCCCACAGAAAAGTTAGTGGTCAGCTGAACTCTGGTTACCACAGCAACACCATGTTATGTTTCCCCAGGAAACCAAGATCCTTAAAGTCTGGTGGCAATTGGCAAGTGGAAGAATTTTGGAAAACTAAAAATCTGCTTTTCAGTTCCTTGAAGTAGGAACGTCACTTGAGTCAGAGAGGGGTGATCAGTATCTGGCTATCAGAAAAAAATAATGAGAGTGAAGACTGAAAATTGTGTTTTTGAATAGAGTGGATGGTTAACCTAATTCAGGTATAGTAAAATTTAATTCCTTAATTCTGTTCAATTAGTTTCTGTAATTTCCTGTGTGGTGTAGTGCAAATAATTCATATTTTGTAAGTTTTTATTCATAGCTTTTTTTATGGCTAATTTTATACAGCAAGTTACTCAAACTTCTGTAATTAATGTTGACTATTAATTAATTCTTTATATATTTAATAAGTATTTAACATCAGTTTTTAGAGAAAAGCATATGTATCTTAAGATCTACATGAACAGAGGGTCAAATCTTGCAAGCTGTATTAGTCCTTACTCAGACAAAATTCCATTGCAGTCAATGGAAAATTTATCTGAGTGAGGACGGCAAGATTTAGCCCCAAATTAATGTAGGTTACGAACTTGCCATTGTTCCATGCAGATCTCCAATTCAAGAGGATGGGAATGGTGGGTGTATATCAATGGCTTGCTTAGCCCTTAGTCCAAAGGCAGGTGGGAGGGCAGAATTCGGTTTATGTTTAGTAGAATGTACTATTGCTTCTGGCATTGACTTGTTGCTTCATTCCTCAACACTGGCCTTCTTATGTCTGATAGGAGAAAAAAAAGCAACTGGCCAAATTTTGCAAGCAGAAATCAGCCTCTGTGCTTGCCTGGGACTATTCTTCACCATCCATCTCATTTACTGCTACAATCACAATATTAATTTTCTCTGCAACCACATGTAGAAAACACATATCAAGAGTTTCAGTCACTGGAGTGGTAAAAGATTCAACAGGACCCAAGACCAATGAGAAAGTTTGAAGCTTGGACTATAAATGTGACGTTGCCATTGTTCCCCTGTAGCCTTGCTCCACCACCCTAATGAAGTTAAGCCACAAGTTCTACTTGCTCAAATTGGGTCTCGGTGTATGATCTTGTCAGTTGAGGTGGCGTGACTTCAAACTGATTGTTGGAGAGCTAACAACGTCCAGTTTGGCTGGGAAAGTGGAAGAGAGTTACCAGCATCTTTTAATAATGCTGCCTCATAACAAAATCTAGAAGGGGAAATTCTGGAGAAGACATGCAGTCACATAGCTGGGTTGAACCTAATATAGCCTGTTATTTTAATATAAGTTGAGTATTCAAAGTACTGCAGTAGGATGACTGGCTGTAGGCATGGGCACAACACAGCAGCAGCAGAGAAGCAAAGCACCAGAAGACACATGTAGGCATGGCAATTTTATGTGCTGATGCTGGATAAGAATGGACTATGTCCTTTACCCATTCCCAACAGAACAAACAGACCTGAAGTTAGCATACATACTCCACTCCCATCCCTTTTCCTAGGGTCTTGCTTTGTTGGAAATACAAAAACCAACAAAACGCAATCTAAACTTCCTCCCAAAGTTGTCTGTTCTTAGTATTTGCCTCCAGACTCTCTTATTAGAACCAACTGAACCCATCTGCCAGCATGACTCAGCATAAATGTTAATACAGGATTTTATTACCCTAATCTAGTGTGACTCAATGAAAGAGTTCTCACTTTCTATATAGATTCTTAGAGTTTGCCACTTTCTCACACAAGCAGATTTTTTGTCCCTCCTGCATTGAGACTAGATGGAGTTGGGACCAAAGAAGTCCTTCTTCTCTTTTTCTGCTGAGGCAAGGGAAGGATGGCTCAGAACATCAGATGTAGGTTCCCTTTCTCTCTCCCTCTCCCCCCAAGGGTCAGGTTATGGAAGTACTCATTGGTCGTTGTTCTCTCCTGTACCCACAGGAGGAGAATGCCTCAAGCTGCCAGGGGTTTAGAGTTACAAGGGAAAAGAATTTCTCTTCTCCCACATCACCAAGAGGACCACAAGAAAGGAGTATCTTGAGCTACAAGAAGTCCTCCTCTCCACCTCGCCCAAATGGAATACGAAGCAGGAATACCCAAGCCCAGGCTTCTCTGTGCCCTGGGCTAAGAGGTGAGCTGTGCCTCTTAGAGAATCTCAGCCTATGTGAGAAACATTCCAATGTGTGCATTTCAAAGTTGTGAAAGATGAGAAGAAATGTCATTTCTTTTTATAGGTATGAGTTTTATCTTACATCATCAAAAATATCATTAACTTTAAATAAATGTGAGTTATACCAAGAAACATTTCAGTTAAAAACATAAGAACTAAAACTATGGAAATTTACTGTTTAGAGAAGATACATAAATACTCAGATACCTTTGCAGTTTATTATCTATTAAATAAATGTAGAAGTCTAAAAAACTCACTGCCCACTCAAAAAAGGAACTACCACCACCACTACTGTTCTGTCCTCATGGCTCTGCCCACCATCCATTATACTTATATCATTACCACCATTTCATACGTTTTAAAAACACTGAGTGTAAATGACATTGTAACATACTCTCCCGACACGGTGAATTTTTTTTTTTTTTTGTTCATGGTAAATAAGCACTGTATTAGGCTGGGTGATGAAAGTATGTAGGCCTCACAGCATCTCCATGTGTAGAATGGAATGGATAGAAGGCAGGGTCTCCAACTTGCATCAGGGAAGTGAAGGTATAAGTGGGGTTTCCAGTCCATATAGAGAGCATGAATAAGGTAGAATCAGGCTGCCTCCCAGTAGAATGAAATGAGTACTTACAATTAATAGGGAGGAGCGGAGAGGAGAAACCTTGGACTATCCCCAAACTGTAACAATCACATTAGCCTCATATAGCAAAACTACACACTGAGATTAAGAAAATCAAGGCTGCGGCTCCTTACAGTGCATCTATGCTAAGTAAAGCAACTGTTGTAAGGACAAAAGTTTCATTAAATGGTTGATTGCTTCTCTGTCCTTGCAGTGATTCACTGCATCCCAACAGCAGCGAAGTTTCTGTCCGAACAACTTTGGTATGTTCACACACACATAGTGTAAACCATGTTTGTACCAGTGCATTCTGGGATTCCTAAGAACACTACTCCAATTTACCCATTTAGTATGAAGAAGAGCCTCTGGGGAAATGTCTAGATGTTCATCCCCACCTAATAAAGTATTCTGGGTTCCAAAGGCCTTTGGAGGGAGTTTTCTGTAAGTATTCCTGCATTCCTCACAACCATTTAGTATATATTGCTATTTCTAGCACGTACCCCAAGCTGCTCACACCATGAATGAGCACTACTTTCTCTTTACACTGACAATTGATTTCCTAAGTTCCTGAGCACTGGGAGAAGGAAATGGCAGATGACAGAATTCATGAGTAGGCCTAAGGGTCTCGAGATTGCAATGATAGGACACAGTAAATGGGACACAGCCTAATACACTGCACAGAAGGATATTAATGTACACCTGTCTAACTATCTGAAAGACCATACCACCAATCTACTCAGTGTTGACATTATGTAGTTCTGTAATCTGTGGTAACTGAAAATCTTCCCACATTTTGTACTGTTATTGTCCAGAGCCTGGCCCAGCATTACAACAGGCATCTACCTTGAAGAAAGCTCCATTCACCGCAAAGAAGAGAATAATAATTGTTTTGTGGAGGCTGGCTACAAATATGGATTACTCATCATCAAAGTAACATCAAAGGCTGGCTACAAATATGGATCACTCACCAACTCTGTGGGTTACGCCAATGTTCTACAGGTGTTCCTAGCAACCATAGTCCTCTGGAGGTGTAAAACCACCATTAGAAATATCCGTGATGTTATAGAAGAGTTTGAGCATAAGTCGGGCTTCTCAAGCTGTGGTGGAGCTACGAGTAGAACTTATTTGCCCATTCTTGGCCCATCACAAGCAACACAGAATTATACCAAATGGCAGTGCTACTATTCCATTGTGATGCTGGTGTCCCACAGAAGTCAGTTTCAGCACTATCACATTAACTGGTTTGGTAAAGTACCATGATGCATCGATTTTTCAGAATTCAAGTTAGTATGAGAAGGGATAAAAATGAGAACTCTCCCCACCAGACATCACAGAAATGAAGCCCCTATTCCTAGAACAATTCTGCCTATCCTTTTCTTCCTTTACTAATGCAACATTACTGAGACTACACCAGACAGACACTTCTTATCTTCACCTACCATCTCAGCAAGAGTCAAAATGATTGAATATGCCTTTGGAAGGTTGAAGGCAAAGTCAGCCAAGGGAACAGGCAAGGTAATAGCAGACTGTAAGCAGACACTTCAGTGGTGAATAGTTCCTCTTTATTTAAGAGTGCCTTTCAGCATAATCTGAGGCTGCCCTGATGCATTCTAAGCTGTTTTGCCGTGATGATCAGAGGTGCCACCCTGGCATAGTCAAACAGTCATGTCAGTTTTAATGGGACCTGGGTAGGATGCTTTCCCACATAATCTGTTTGCAAAATTGAAGGACAGAGATTTGTGCATTGACAGCAGGAGAATGGAGGAAGATTAAATCTCAGATTAAATTTTATCTGTGTTCAATATCTGCTCTTATCCTGCTTGCCAACAGCGATGTGCTTGTTACACTATTAGCTTTTTATTACTTGGTTTAGTGGTGACACTTGTAGAATTTAGTACAGTTACTTGGCTTTGGATTTCTTAAATGTTTATTTCTTTTATTTTAAACGTTATTGACATTCACGTGCCATATGGGGTGGCCCAGTGAGAGTAGAATCTGGTAGTATTTCTCCTCTGACTGGACTACTTCTGCTATCTCCTGTTCTTTGAACTCTGAGGCTTCACACCATTCCATGCAAGTGCATTCAGTAAAACTAAGAATAGACACATTACAATAAAGAAACCCACAACACATTCATGAAGGGCTTCTACTCTCCTTACTATAACTTGGCTTCTTCCCCCCTCCCCCAACATCTTCTGCCTGCAGTTCATCCTGCTCCACAATACTATCTTCCTCACTGCCATCATGTCAGCCCCAACCACCTCCTAGCAAATGTCATGACAATGGGCCAAGCTCTCTTGGCAGCTTGTGCTCCAGGACAGAGCTCAGCTCCCTTTCAGAAGGGGCGGGTGATTCAAAAGGCTCCAAGACATGACTACTGTGCTGGGCCCCATAGTATTGGCTCTCCACCTCTGATCTTTTCCCAGCACTGAGTTCAGTGTCGAATCCTGTATGCCTTTACAACATCCTGAGGCAGACCAGGCGATGTCTACCTTAACAAAGCAGATCACAGACAGAGCCTTCAGCCTCCTCATGGGAGCTCTCAGCTCTCTCAGATGTTTCCACTGGAGCTGGCATTGCAGGGTGAAGATAGGTGGATAGCTCATATACAAGGCTCAGTGCTCTCAGGACAGTAAATGCTGATAAGCAGGTGCAAGCTATCGTTGCCTGTGGTGGGTACAGGTTGTCTGTAGTAAGTACAAGGTGAGGGACTTGCTACCAGAGGCAGAATTACCCTATGAGATATCTCATGGAGTGGATGCAGAGCACTGACTGAAAACTGTGAAGCACTCCATCACAAGACGGAGTTACAATAAAGTTCCACTAAACTATTGCAGCTACCATTCTTCTTTCTGTACCGCGGAGAACCCACTTTAGAAGCTTATGCCAGTTCAGCTGCTTCTTAGAGAAATACTATGTTTCAAAAAAAATCAATGAAACTAGTGCTTGTAAAATGACTGAGATAGCTTGTGTGTGTGGACATGAAGGACTGTAGAGGTGTTACAAACACAAAACTTAACAACCAATTATTTTTCCAGCAATGTTTTGCCTAACTAATGTAGATGGAACCTTACATAGACTATAACAATTTTCTATGTCTTTCCTGTTTTGGATTACTGATGCTTGTGCTACATCCATTGCTCTGGGACTTTAACCTGACCTTGTAATCAGGTCTGAGTGGTTGCAGCTCCTTAAAGATTACTTAAGCAATTCTGTAATTTGTTAAAGAATGAAAACAGTCTTATTACTGAGAACAGAAGACCAGAACATATTTCAACTGTGTAATTCCACTGTACTTTTACTGAAAGGAGTACTAATTATTGCCTAATGGGATTTCTTATTTTATGCTATGTAGATACTTGTGAAATAGGCAGGCCCGCTGACGGGGAGAAGGGAGAGCAATTGCCCAGGGCCCAGGCAGATGGGAGGATAAATATGTATTCTCCTGTCGTCCACACCTTCTTTTTCCCCCAAGGTCCCCACCGCTCATGCTCTCTGCCCCTCCGCTGAGCTGATATTTATTATGTGCCATGCAGTTTCCCAGGCAGCTGAAGAGTTGCTATGTGCTACTCGACTTCCCAGGTCCATCAGTAATCTCCCTGGCAAGTCTGACCCGGGAAGCTGAGTAGCAGATACCACGTTCTCAGCTGCTCAGGAAGCTGCATGGCAATAATAAATAAGTAAAAACATCCGATGGAAGCCCACTCGGACCTCAGCCATCTCTTTCTAAGGGGGGCCATTGATTGTTCTGCCCTGGGGCCTGGAATTGCTGTCCGAGGGCCTGATAGAAGGACCCAGATCGAGCCTTTGCACTGTCATTAAATAGTAACCAAAATTCTTTACTTACTATCAACTTGTAGTGGATTCAAACTCATCTCCTAGAAGTAGGAAATTCTCTCGCTCTTTATCAATTTCCAGAGCTAGCCAATCTGCCTGGTCAAAAAGGCTTGCCCTGTGTGCTGGGGCACTTACATGGAGCTGATTGTTCTTTACAATTCAAAAAAATTATATAAAGAAACTTGTTTGTTTGTTTTAATTGAGCTTTTGGGAGGTAATGAGCCAAATTCTCTGCTTGTGTAGCACTACTGATGCAAATGGAGTTACAACAGCAGAGAATTTGAACCAATGTTTACAAAAATGTGAATTTCCTTAGTAACTTGTTTCTTTCTTTTTTTTCTTTTCTTTAAAATCAGATCTGCAAACCAATATGTTTCAAATGGAGACATAACAGGCGCTAGTTCTGGAAGTACTACTTCCTAATGCATTTTCCTAGTGGCAAAACCAGTATTCACTGAAAGATACAGAGAACCATCTCATATAACTGCAGGGCAGACTACCTACTGTATAAATACAGAGCACTATGTAGACATGTATAAAGACAACACAGGGACGATAGATACCATTTTCACGAGTCTTGTCTGAACTTGTATAAATATAAGCATAATTGTATTTCCATTCCCCCTGGGATCACTCCATGTTGTAGTTTATTTGCTTTTTGATATGCCCTACATCATTGTCTTCTTTCAAAGAGCTGAATCGGTAACTGTTTTCTTAACAGCAATTGTGCTCCTAAGAAGAACCTGGAGATCCTTCATTGCATAGAAGGTCATTATGTAACAGATAATAATGTTAAAGGAAAAAACCTTCATCAACTGGTGGTATAATCCCCAAGGGAAAACAGACTTTAGCTGAACAATCAGAAAACTGGCTTGCTTTATGGTGTTTACACTGCTGCTTGCTAATGGAACACCATAAAGGAAGCAAAAGGGCTCTTACGCCATTGAGTACGTTATCATGGGAGGGTTCTGAGTGTGCCGTTTTTATTTGCAGCAGTCAGGTTAATGAGCTCACCAGCCCACTTGATGTTGAGGACTTTGTAACAAAGCAATCTCTCATTAAATGCTGCCTGGCACCACTCTCTTGAAGCAAAAGGACATTCAGATTATTGAATGCCTTTGTATTCCTCGTTCCTACCAGGCTATGGAGTCCAGCAGTGGCATCAGCCCCACACACTTTCTGGCAGGCGTCCAGTCATACGCCTGCCCTCTTCAAACTGCATGGGCATTTGCCAATCTAAGCAGCACTGGTAGGCAAACAAGCATGGCACACGACTGCTTTGGCTGATAGCCAAATGTGCAGCTGAACAATCTAACTTGTTTCTTCTGTACAGGGAAACACATTCTTCCCTATTCAGCTGATTTACATGTAAAAGTTTTGTTATGATACAAAGGAATGTGCATTTATCTACATTCTCTTTCTGCTTTAACACCTTTTTAGTCTCAGTAGTGCAGGTCATGAATTCATCTGTGGCTATATTTAAATACCTACTGGCTGACAGTTTCTTCAATGAAATGACCCCAGAGTGTTATCAGCTAGCTAGCAGGTGCATCTCTTTATTCAGAATCTTGCAAGCAACAGTGCATCCTGGGTAAAGAGCAATCTATGTATGATCCAGCTTTTCTCCACATTACTCATGAGATTTAATGGTTCACTGTCATGAAAGAGCTTACAAAGGTGTGTGGGTTTTTTTGTTTTGTTTTGTTAAGTTAGCTTTCCTCAGGGGTCTGCACTTTGAGACATATTGACCCAAAAAAAAAGGCACGAGTGTACATTTTTTTTAATGCTTCCTCTCATTAAGAAAAAAAAATGTCTTGACCTTTAGACAGTTGATCATTTTTAATTTTGAGCTATTGAACAAATGAAAATGTACGCAAGACAGGAACTCGGTATTAAATAATATTTTTATCCACTGAATATACTGTGCGCTGGCACTAATAGAGAGAGCTATATTATTAGAAATACAAAAAGAAGCATCGTGTTTGCTGATTACATTCATGATGTGTTCCTAGTCATGAAATTTATAATGTTGAAGGATTTTAATGACCAGTTAGTCACATGGGAACAATCTGAACTGAATTTTTGAAGCAAAGATTAAATAAAGTCAATCAGCGGATATTGCTGATTTAGGCAAAAGTAATCCTTTCACGCCTCTAATTATTGGCATGCAAAATTAGGATGTGATTCGTCAGTTCATATGAACTCTCAGGACCACAGCCTTTCTTCCTCCATTGAGAATGAAGGCAGCAAACCCCCAGTGTTTTCTGAAGGGTGGGGTTGGGAGTAAAGGGAAGCTGCTTTTTGTGACATTCCAACACCACCAATTGGGGAGGTTCCTCACTGCTGATAGGAGGCTCCAGGATGAGGAAAGCTGAGAACCAGTGTTTGGGGACAGGTTTTGCATGAATTTTTGAGGATTTTTTTGGAAGCTGGACTCCTAAGTGCTTCCTCAGGTGTAGGAGTGGTGGTGGTGGTAGTAGTAGGGGAATCATATTCCCTCAAGTACCCCTGGAAGAATTCAAAACAAACAGATTTTTGTCCACTATATAGAAGTGGCACATAGAGAGGAGGACAGGGAATTCAATCCTAGCTTGAAATCAAATGAACTTTTGCCTGATTAGGAGCAGAATATATGTTGTAAGATACAGGTCTGAGGGCTTCATCCTGCTTCCACTGAATCAATGGGCCAAGCTCCCATTGACTACAAGAGGTGGCAGCTCAGGCATTTGACTCGCAGATTCGAGTAATCCACTCATATTTTCAGTACGAGATTTTTAAAAGGTCACAGAATGCAGAGTCAAGACTGTGGACCCCCGAGGGCATTGGTCTAAGATCAGGCAAAGATAATAAAAACAATTGCCTAGCTCTAAAATATTCAGTATGCACCAGCTGTATAGTCTAATGTGAAGAGACGAGAACGGAGGGAGCTCCTACCCAGGACCACTATTTCACGTTCTCTTATCTGGAATGGCAGCATGATTTTTTAAAAATAATGATTATAAAGCTAATTTGATGTATCGAAGAAAACCTGGTACACTTTTTTAATGCTTGTTTTTAAAATGTTGGTATAAACTAAAAGGAAAAGTGCAACATGTAACTGCGTAATTTAACAGCACCGTACAGTGGGAGCATCTTTCATGTAACTGTAAAATGCAAAATGCTTTAAAGTGATGTCAAAATTACAAGAAAGATCTTTCACCTCTGTTATGTAGGATAATTATTAAGAAACAGAGTTTGCAACAAAATTTACTCATTAAAGGACAAGCTTGTTTAATAATTCTCTAAGTCAGAAAATTATTACTGTAGAAAATTAAAACTAATAATTCTTTGGGTGCAATGGGAGAAATTTTGCCCCTGGATGCATGCTTTTTGCTCCCAGTGAAGAGAACAGGAATTTTGCCCGGTGTGTGATTTACTTGTTTTCCCTGCAATAAATCAATTCTGGCAGATTATAAAGTTCAGCTATTTTGCTTATTTGCGGTTCATGTCTGTGGTGCCTAGTAATGATTGTTTTACTTTCTGTTATTCTACTCCTCTACAGGGTCCATGGTTCACAGCCTGCTTACCTTACTCAGGTGAGAAAGGTGAGCCGGGTTTGCTCCTCTCCCCTGCACTCTGATGTTCAGTATTGCCTGACTGTAAAGAATAAAGCAAAACAATCACAGCTTGTGTGTCGGTCGCTTAATTTGCCTTTTACATCCCTGTTCCTACTATAGCATTCGTATAGGATCAATTTATGTACAGAAACTATCTTCTAGGGCAACACACACCAGTATAGTTGACTCATATTTTGCAATTGATTCATAATTTCAATATTTTAAGGAGGACACACCTTTTGAAGCCAAGAGGAACTATGATGACCATCTAGTCTGACTTCCTACATAGAATTTCACCCAGTAACGTGAATTACAACATAGGCTGAGGAACTGCAAAAAGAGAAAACATTCCTCTTTCATTCCCCCTGCTTTACGAAACGGTTATTTTTTATTTTGAATGACATACACTTTTATAAAACCATATAACTCAACCCTAACTGGAGCCATGCAGCCCAACTCCAGTCGCAATCAATGGAAGGTGAGGCTGTTGAGTTGCTCAGTCAGCCTCATTCAGGATCAGGCCAAAAAGCAGGGTTGCATTGGTAGGAGAAAGTTGAAAAGATGGCTAATGTCTTTCTGATGCATGGTCTTTCTTCTACACCATTGGCTTGTTTTTGCGTTGGGAATGGAGGCTCGGTATACCAGTTTTACATGAACAGCAATCAACATACAAAGGCATAGCCAGGCTTGATTTTTGGATCTATTGGGTACAATTGCCTGAATCCAGGCCCCTGGCTCTTATTTAAGTTCATAAGTTTTGTCTTCCATGAGAGCGCTTATGATTACAAAAGGTATGAACATTTGCTGAATGCGCATTTACTCTGCAGCTTTTAAATTGCCTCTTTTCTCATAAATATCCGTTTTAAAATCTGAGTATAGAAAAGTATTCGGAAGAAAGAGGTCATCTACTAATCATATAGATCATATATTTTCTTGATCTTGGGCAATTAAGTAATACACAGAGAGGCAAAATTGGAATAAAAGAAAACCACAAAGCATGCTTATTAGCAACCCCTTTGTTTGCTTGTCTAATTACTTCCCTCAAATACTTGTCTCTGCTATTACAACCAAAGAGACCACTCCTGTAGCCCTTCTCATGTGAACACTGCTTGCTTAATTCATGCAAGTACTCCAAAGTGGGGCTGCTCGCTTGAACAATTATTACTCATGCATGCAAGGGCTGCAGAGTTGGATCCATACTGAATGATCGAGCGTACTGTGTCAGCACGATGGCCAGGCCTGAATGTTTACTATGACAATGTCAGCCTTTTCTTCTACTTTTACTGATTTTTTTTAAATCACATTTTAACTTTTAGATAGGTGCTGAATGGTGATTTAACTGCAGATAACAATCTATACATACCACATATACTATCCACTTATTTCGTATTTAAAGTTATACCCCAAATAGCTAGCATGCTAAATTTGCAGCATGATATCAGTAAGATAAAAAACCACAACCAGTCTTGTACGCTTGTGATTAGAAGATTGGCTGGCTAAATTCTCTGCAACCAGCCTTCAATTTTTTTATCTAGCTATTTATAGAAAGCTGCAGAAACAGCTGAGCTGACTGAAGTGATGTCACATTTGCTGATAAAATGGTCTGTTCTGTACCACACTCAGAGGCTGCACAAGTCCGCTTAAGCCTTGGTATGCAGCCCTAAGCAGTGAGAAGGTGTAAACATGTGCATTTTTCAGCTCCATTGATCAATATTGCATTGATGATTCTCCGATGACCTTTAACCCCAAAGAAATACCAATAGCACAGCACTGCATCTTGCAGTCTGCACGGGCTGCCTAGCATAAGCTACAACATTTCCAATCAATCGAAAGTCATCCTTGTGAATAAAGCTTGAGATTTCAAG
Source organism: Mesoclemmys tuberculata (assembly GCA_007922155.1). Taxonomy (NCBI): domain Eukaryota; kingdom Metazoa; phylum Chordata; order Testudines; family Chelidae; genus Mesoclemmys; species Mesoclemmys tuberculata. Next base: position 74,828,819 of record ML675601.1, read on the forward strand.
CAATGGCAAGCAATTTTTAAAAGGTCAGGGCTGGGTTTTTATTTGCTTGACCTCTGCTTTCAACTGGTAGCACAGTTCCTTAGAACCATTAAAAGTAGTAAGAAAATTTAAGATTTTTTCCCCATGTATTTTTAGTAAGCCTTTGGGCATTTTCACTGTCCCTAAAAGAATATGGTTGCATGGCAACCTCCACAGTTGCTATGGAGACTCCATGTGTAAGCAGCTGCTGCAATCAGCATTAACTCCAGGCTTGCAGGTTTGTCATTCCAATACATAGGGAGGGGGAGACAAATAGGACAGCACATTGCCGTAAAGGGGAAGTCACCTAGATAATGTCACTCACAAACATATGTTCCACAATTATTCTTTCCACTGTTTTATTGCTGCAATTATAGCTAAACTAAGATTACAAAATTATATGGTTTTAATTTGCCTCCATCGACTATGTTTCACTTCCATTAAAATTAAGTCTAAACCCATTTATGTAGCAAACTGTTGGCTTTTGAGAGGGTTGGGGATTTTGGCTTACCCATTTATCCCAAGAACTGGGTAAAAATAATTATACCAGGAGGAACCTTCACATGACAAAAGATTTGGGCAAAACAGAAATTAAACTGCCACGCAAAGCGCAGTCTTCTCACTGAAGTTTCATCCATATTTCCAGCTCTTTCTGCCAAACTGCATCAGATAAAGCTGACCAGAACCCCAAAAGAACGAGCTATCCCAAAATTCCATCCTTAATGCACCCCGTCATGCCTTAGTATTGCGGCATATATGGTGCGTATTTGTGTGAGCACTTTGTGTTTGAAGACCCCTGCAATAAACAGGCACAATGGGGCGGACTTCAGAATGAGTTAACGCAGCATTAACTCTGAATTTCCTTGCAGCTGCAGGCTTAAGTCAATCTCTTAACATTATTTGAACATATTTCTTTGAGATTTCATTACCTTTTGTTTCAAGGGTGTTGGTTTTCTTTCTGTTTGTTTATTTGTTTAAATTTGGTTTGTGTTCCCCCCCTCTCCCGTTGCTTGTCACAGTGTTAAAAATACAAGGGAAAAATCTCATGGAAGTGTATGCCAGTTGATGCAACACTCCTTAACAGCCATCGTGGAAATATTGCAGTCAGTCACTTAAGAGCCCAGACCTGTGTTTAACCTATTTGAAATACATGCATTCACATAGCTGTGATGGTTCCGTCATGTAAGCATGTATTTGTACAATATTTAAAATATTAATCCTTAGAACAGTGCTGGTTACTTCACAAAGGTTTATTCTCCAGTCTACAAAGTAATAGTTTTAGACAATGTGTATATACACACATTTACTGCACAGAACCATGCAGATCTATTTTATGATTTACGTTCTTTTAGACATAGTCTATTTTTGACCCTAACTGAGCTTACTTATTCATATATTGCCATAGCGGAAAAGTACTGTATTACTATGGATTTACATAAATAACCAATTTTCATAAATTCTTTCTATCCAGGTTCTCATTAATACCTATATTAAAAGTTCAACCATTTTAGGTTTCTTTTTTAATTAAAAGATATCTAAACAGCAGCCTAATTGCCGTTCCTTAACAATTCGTTGATAATATATAATTGTAGCTGAAACTGCATTTTCCTATTTCACTCTCATGGCTCAACATATTTCTGCCAAAAGACTTGCAAAATAAAAATGTGCTCCTGGGGCGAGACTAGCATGCCACCGTTTAGACAGGAGCTTATTTCTATGGTCAAGTTACAGTCTATAAATCCCACAAAATAGGGTTTTATGCTGAAAACACAGATAGACCCTTACCTACAGTAACGCTAGCAGGTGCTGCTATATTATACAAATCCAGATAGCATATAGTGACCTATTTTCGAAACCAGGCCAAGAAAAATGACATCAAGAAATTGAATTCTTTGCCCTTCCTTTAATAGTGTCTTGTCATGCAATCTTCAAATCAGGAAGGGTGATCATCACAAAACAAATCCCTAACCTAGTGTTCAGCATGAACATTCTCTTCTGTTCCAAGTGCTAATACCTAAGGCCCATCGCCCTGTTTATGATTACTAGCTGACAGCAGAAGATAGAGAGAACTCAGACCTATATAAGTCTATATCCTTGGTAACCATTTAAAATGATTTTGGTTTGTTTTTAAAGATAAACACCAATTACACCTTTTAAACCTGTATATTGGGTCGTGTTACTGAAAACAGATATTGGAACAAGCAAATGTTTTCCAAACATCTACTGTTCGTATTCCGTGCTATTTGAAAAGAATTAGAATAAGGATTGAATCTCTAAATTACTATGCTGCGTTTAACCCTTTGATGCCAAGATTCACGTCTTCTTGTAGCACAACCCGTTTGCAGCAGTAAAATGTGTTAAGATAACAAGCGCTAACCTCCAGAAAGTTTTGTCCGATATAATTAGCATGACTGCTGCTTCCATTTACTGTCTTGGTTCATAATAGGAAGAAAACAAACTGAGATAATTCATAAATTTCTGGTTTTCTCTAACTGCATTTTATTTTGTTACCAGTTTAGGGCCCAATCCTACAGGCCTTACTCAGGTGAGTAGTTTCAGTTCAGTGGAATTATTCAGATGAATTATGGGTCACAGGATCAGGCCCTTGCCCTGACAGCAAGAGCGACTTCGCAACAGAGCAACATTTGGGGATATACAGAGCCTAGTAATTGGGGCAGGCAAAATATTTATAATGAAATTAAAAGCCATTCAAAATTCAACAGATTTCATTCTGAACCGGAGAACAGATAATTTTAGTGGATAATTTTGCTATGGCAAACACCTTTCAAGCTCACAGTTTTCCGGTGAAAACAGTCTAACCGTATAGATTACAGATTAAATTGTTTTATAGATTAAATGGCTTTTGCAGGAAAAAAATGTTTAAAATTAACATTTTTGTATGACTGGTGTAAAAATACCACATTTTGTTGAATTTGAAAGTGACAAAATTTGAGCAGGCAAAACATAGCGTGACATAAAGATAGTGAGATTTCGCAAATTGCATTTCACAAAACTAAATTGTGAATTTTGTACAACTCTGTTTCCAACTCTTTTTAATTATTTTGCCAATTACACTGTGGCAAATCCCATTTTCCATGGCTATCCTGCTCATCCTGATTAGAACTGAAGGTGTATTTTCAAATGTATCTGGATTATGGAAATAGTTTATCACCATTTTCACAACAGTTGATTCAAAATATTTCCCCAAGGGCAACTAAACTTTGAATCTCCATAAACCGAACCAAACAATTTTTGCATATGGGTACCTAAATTATTGACCGGATTTTTGGGAGTGCTGCGTTTCTACACACCTCATTATTTCAGTGAGGAAAATCAAGTCACTTAGGTATATAAATTTAGACACTTGTATTTGAACATTCTGGCCTTGGTGCTTGAGTTAACTTGCTACCCACTTGGATAATGGCAAACTGCATTTTTGAACATCTTATCGGTTTATCTAAAAAGAAAGTTCAGGTTCTCACAAATTTGCAAAGAAGAACATTTGAAATTTAAAAGATAGAGAAAAGAAAGATTCACCTATGAACCTGTAAAAGCCGCACACTATATTGTGTATTGTATATATTTGCATGTGAAGGCAAAGAATTCTGGGGTGGTAGTCCAGGGAAGCAACTTTCTGTATCAGTGGGACTTATCCTTATTTTGCCTCTGGCACACCATTCGTATCTAGGGATTTTCCAGAAGACAAACCATTTGAATTTCACAAATAGAACTTGCATTCCATTCAATCATCAAATTTGTGTGTTGGCAGGAAGATTTTTATAGAACTACCACAAGAGAGATGAGAGAAGAGGTAGAGCTAAGAGAAAATCTAAGAATGTTTTCCTGTGTGCATTTTCTTCCTGTTCTCTAAGCCAAATTGTAGTAAAATATTCCTGTAAAAGACAATTGTCACATATGCACAGGTCTATACACTACCACCAACCATCATCTCTCACTAATGTCAATGGAAGCTATGCATATGGAATGAGATCAGTATATGACCCTTAACCTGGTTTTGAATTTTAGTGCACATCCTAACCTTTTCTTCTAATCCTTTCAACCCATAGTTCCACAAGAGCTTTAAAAAGAAAACCAGAAAAGTAGGTAGGGCCCAGCCAGGCACCCCTTTTACCTAGAAAAAACAAGGAGGGTAAGATTAGGCTCATGTTTACCATCCTAGCAATTCCATAGACATAGGCTTTGCACACGAGAGAATTAGTAGATTAACAGAAAATATTTAAGAGCTTTCCAAATTCAAGGACTAGACCTCATTCATATTACTGTATATATGGAAAGGAACAAATAATTGAATATTTACCCCTTAATATCTTTGTTGGGTGAAAGTCAGAGCCTCAACCCTTTTTTTCTTCCTCCATAACTGAAATTTTTAACAAAAACAAAAAAACCCAAATGGCATCATTTGGGGCATTTTATTCCTCTCAAAAATTTCAGCTGAAGTTTGCAGCTCAGTTTATTACAAGTCATTAATTATATGTACAGTATTAAAAGAAGGAGATATTTCAATTGTGGTGGTGGTTAAACGGGGAGTAAAGGCCGCATATAAGCAAAAGATAAGGTAAATTAGTCTCCTTTTTTTTTAATCCGTTACAAAAGATGGATGGAATATTAATGCATCCCCATTGTTTTTGGTAATTTCAACCTGGCTTGAAAACCATCCTGTAGTATATATTGCACACTACTGGCAAAGCAGTCACGTAAACTACCTTATGTAGTCATATAGACAGCCAAACAGGGTGAAAAGCTGCTCTTCATGGCAACATACAATTGACTTTGTAAATACAGGGTCAAACACATCACCCCCTTCTATTGTAATAGAATAGCTGAAGACAATATTGAAACATAACAGGGAAACTATGTATTTGGATGAGGTCTTTTCTCAGGCAAAATTCCCATTAAAATCAACAGAAGCTCTGTGTGTCAAGAACTGAGAACGGATGGCAGGATCTGGACCTTAGCGATCAGCAGAAAGACACAGGAAAATAAAATATGCAGTACAAATGTGTATGTCCAGAAGCAAGAACCTGGCCCTTAGAATGTCTCATAAACTGCAGTTACCTATCAAACTACTTAGAAGATAGTAGGCTATAGCTGAAGGGAAAGTATATAGTGATTTCACCAGTATGTTACCCAAGGGCTGGAAGAAAAAAAAACCAAAAAACCCTTACACCGAAATGGAGTAGCACTGAAAAAATAAATATTCAATTATTATTTTTTCTTTGAAGTGTGTGTGTGCGCGCGCAGGCACGTAAGGAAATCTCTCTATTTGGATGGGGAAAGCTCATAAATGTTATGGAACTCATACTAAATAAATTAATACAAATCTGGGTTCTCCAATATAATTTGGGTCTAATCTGACAACATTATATTGGTATTATCATAGGAACCTGCTCCAAGACAATATTTTTTATGATCTGTATATAATATTTCAAGAAAAATATTTTGAGCGACATGACAATTCCCTAAACAAGTCCTAGGTATAAAATATTTGAATGTTGCTTTGTTTTGTAAAAATCATAGGTAGAAAAAAAAAGTAATAAAAATCCATTATCTGTTTGCCTAGAAGAAGCAGATGTGATATTCTCACTTTCTGAAGGCAGAATTTATATTTTCTGCATTTAAAGAACCACAAATGAAAACCACAAGATTTTGCTCTCCAATTATAAACTTATGAATTTCAGTGTGTGAGAGAGAGAGAGGAGAAAGAAAAAAAAACAAAGGGAAAAATGTTCCTGTCTTGAGAGATCTATTTGTATTCTTTCTGAGGATCATAGTTGGTAAATAAGAACAAGAATATATAAAATAGTTACAAAAATAATGTGTTTACCATCAGATGTTGTAAATATAAATTTCTATTGGAAAGATTATCTTCATTATAGAAAGAGAATTATGTCACTGACTGAGGCTTATAATTCAATTAATAATTTGATTTTTTCTTCAGTTAGAGAGGGGGGTTGTAATTTTTCCCTAGATGTACTATACAAACCGTGCAGCTTGCTTTAGTGTGTCTGCTAGATTCTGTCCTGTGCCTCTATAACTCTTAACAGACAAAAACAAAACAAAAAAAACCTATGCACTTTCTTATGAGATTAAGAACTGTAATATTTAGAATTTCTTTTTCTTTCTTTCAGGTTGTCTCCTTTTTAGTATTCTTTCCTGTTTTCAGACACAGATTTTATTATATTGTTGCCTTTTGTGTGTTTTTTTTATGATGTATTTTTTAAAATTTATTCTTCATTATAAAAGTGGTTTTGGAAGGGGGACAAAGAAAATTATTAGATTTTGTGGGGACTCCTACACTGTTCAAAACTAAAACACTAGACAACAACAATAGTTGGGCTTCACATAAAAACAAATTTTAGATTGTGTCCTAAGTGATACCCCCTACTCATTTATTTGGGAACACCAAATAGACTTCTACTTTGCCATGAACTAAAAAAGTTAAATTTACCAGACATTCTGAACCTCACTGGAAGGCAGTACACTTGGAAACAAATGTGAAAGTTCCAGTTTGGGGCAGGAGGAGAGGGTTATTACTATGCTGCCTCTGCCACGATACATTGCTAAATGGCATAAGAAATACATAATACAAGGACTACATCACACAAGCAAATTTCTTCCGCGCAGGCCTTGATAAAAATACTTATAATTAACCAAGTAGTGACAAATAATATCATATCCACTTTTACAGATGAGTATGTAAAATCAGACATAGAAAGACTAAGAGCCAGATTTTTACAGTTTTTTGGGCACAGATAGATGCCTAGTGTGATCTTCAAAAAACACCGAGGTACCCATCTGTCTTCACATCCCTAAAAACCTTAGTGGGTTTCGCTGTACCCATTTTACAGATGGGTGAACTACAGTTTAGAGCGATTTTTCCTTAATTAACACAGTAACCTCTTGGGCTAGAGAAAGAAATAGATCCTAGGAGCCTTGACTCCTAGTTTTGTGGTCTAGACATCAGAGAACACTGCCCCTGCTTGAAAGACACAACATCCAAAGGCAGGCAAATTACTGCCACAAATTTCATTAGACAGCATTTTCCCCACCACTATCCAGGTCCAGCTCTCTCCAGGCTGGGTTGGAGAATAGTTACCTGCCAGTTATAACCCTAAAGATATGCCAAGCTCTTTTGGCCCTTCTAATAACACAGTTTCACATTACTGCCATTGTTGCCCTTTGGAATTTCACAGATGAAATCTTCCGTAGGCCTAATGACCATAATTCCCTCTCTTGTTCATGTACAATTTCCTTATTACACAGCCTAGTCAAATTAAGTCAGTTGAACAGAGGTGTGATACTGACCCAAGCACATCAAAAATTTTATGGATGAATCCTAATCAGATTGTAGGATGCTTTTGTAGGCTTTCATAGGAAATTCCTTTTAACAAAAAATGATATAAAAATGATATTCACACAGCAATGGTAAGAACAGAAACTAGAGGGTTGAAAGGCCCACCAGGAGAGAGAATTCAACCCATTTATATTAAATCAGCCGTTATTTTCTCCCTCCCCCATGTACTGAATACCCAAAAAGAAGATGATGTGAATCCATTTTCAGTTCTGATTCTTTTTAATCATCTAGATCAAAAGTGTCCTACCATTTCTAAATGTTTTTTCATTCTAAAGGTAAAACATCTCACATGAAGCTGCAAGGGAAAGTCTTCCCAATCTTAGATTTTTAACCTCAAAAACTCTTGCAAAACATAATGAAATCAAAAGAGAGGGAAAAAAAAAAAAAGACCTAAATCTGGAGACAATGTGAATTTTGCCACTGACACCTGGTTGGGCTCATTATAATCAATTGCCCAACAAGACCTTAATATGTAAACAAGATAAGAGACCAAAGAAAAATTATATAATTTCATTTCACATTAAGTAAATGTTCTGTTGAGATTATAACTCAACTCTGGAATAAAATTAGTGATTAAGACCCAACTGGTAAAAGGGGGAGGGAGGGAACATATGCCTATCTATCTATAGATATAGATAATGGTATTTTTAAATAAATGGATTTTTCCATATGGCCTATCAATAGAAAACATTTTTGTGGCAATTTCCTGGTTTGCTTGAATCTAAATTCTTATCCCTTAAAAGCAGAGCATAGGTTGTTCATAATCTTGGGGAAAAAAAGCAACAAACAGCAAGGGAATGTTTGTGACAGAATAATTGAATTGACTCATAATGATGCCTCTTTTCTGAAGGCTAAGAAATTATGATAAAAGATTTTAAAATAATGCTTCAATGTCAAATGTCATATTCTCAGTGTATTAATTGCTGTAAACAGGAGAGTTAAGTAAAAATAAAATTATAGCATCCATCTTCTCATACTAATCAAACTATTACTGTATTTTAACCTTTTAAAAACATCTTAAACATACTTGGTATAAAAATCAGTTTAGAAGACAAAAATAAAAGCTGAAGGACATTCTTGCTTTTTCCACATTGAATGATTTCCCCAAAACAAAATTATGCAAGCAGAGGTTATAAAAGATCATTATTATGGTCAAAGTGCCAATACAGTGTTCGGAGAAGGCACATGGAAATATACAAGTTGATTAGAGATTAAATTGTTTGTTATTCCAATTTCTTAATTGACTCCCCATATTAAAACTTCTACCTGCTTTCCCAAATATGCTTCCATTTCCAAGCCAAAATGTCTTTGGATCTAATTCTGCAGTCCTTACTCTCTTACAAGACTCTCTTGATGCTATTCATGATGTCTGAGTGCAAAACGTATATAGGTTATTTTTCTTTTCTATGCCGCTTTTCAGACAGCACGCACTAAACTCCAAACCCTAACGTCCATTCCCTCTTCATTTTTAACCCGGTGTTCATATAGTTCAGTTCATTTCAAAGAACCAAATGATAGTGTCACTTCTCAATCACACCAAATTATAATTATTAATGCTCAGCTTTTTTTTATTCTCACAATCTATCTTATCAGTGGGCTGCAGCCATTGTTCTGAATTCAGAGAAAATACCGATTTTTAACTATGGTATCATATATCACCATTACATGCTCCTTTTTGTATGTATCATTTGCCTAAGCTACAATACTATACTGGGGTTTTGAACCCATGTGAAAAAAAATCTGTAGGAGAGAACAGAGTATATTTCTTGCTCCACAAATGTCATAACTAATAAGGAACCTATGTGAACTTGTTCCATGACATTTTGAAAATAAGACAATATTTGGTCAGTCCTTATACTTGTGCCTTCCCCTTCCACCCTCCCTCCCCCCCCCCCGGCAGAAAACTTGAATAGGACTTGATTTTAAAGTAACTTTTTAAAACTAATAAGTGTTGAGGTTGTATCTTGTACTTTCTAATAAACTTGACATACACATTAGGTAGTTTTCTCCCCTGGAGTGCCAGAAAAACCACACACATTTCTTCTTCCTACAAATCTGTAAATCTGAAAAGAAGAGGCCAGATGAATAGGAAAGCTCTTTACAGAATAAAATGCATGGGGTGTTATTAAGGAGAACTGTAAGCCCTATTCTATTCATAGTAATTACAGAATCAGATCAGGTTAATGTGAGGACCCAGGTCAATAAAGTAGCGTAGGTCCACCCTTTTTAATCCCTTTCAATCCTATAGCCTGAGTTTTTGACTGCTCTGTTTGATTTACAGAGCCACTATACGTAACAAAGATACTTTGGGAATTGTTAAGAAAATACCATACATATCTGAATGTAAGATGGGGGGAGGACGGGACTAAAAGGAAAGGGGCAAACTTTAGGAATACTTCATTGCCCCATCCTTTTTCATTGGGCCATTTGGTAAAATAACTGAGAAGCTGGAGAGGAAAGCTCATGTTCATGGTGTCTGGTTAGCAGTAATTTAAATATTTCCTTACATATTTTTCTACTGACTTTGTAATCGTATGTTCTTAGAAGTTTAAAATTACTGTTAACAATTTCCTTACTCACAATTTTCTGCCCATTGGATACCCACAGTGGCTTGTTTGTGAACATTGGACTGCTGAGATTTTGAGAGAGAACTGGAGAATTTGTTTTGCAGATTAATATGCAGGAGGAAATACAACTGTTCTTCCGCACTAGCTCCCACAGCAAAGGAACTGGTGTGGTTCTGCTGTGCCAGGGGATTGGGCAGGATTCTTGGGGTCCCCCAGAGGCTACATAGGAGAAGACCATGGGCAGGCTAGAGTAGAGACTGGAGGATCATCTTGTCCTTTCCATATAGCTGCCTGGGTATGCCTGTTGAAGGAGTCACATGGCTTGCTACAGCCAATGAGCTGCAATAGTTTTGTGGAATAACTCTATAGTCATTTTGCCATCTTGGAAGAGCTGGAGGGGAGGAGGATTCCTACTCCCATTTGATGACCTGCCAATCACTCATCCCAGCTACTCAGGCCAGACAGAGGATCTGCCACGTAAAGCATTATGTAGCCTTTACAGACATTACAGATTAGACAGTCAACCTACCCACCTATCCATAGGCCCAGTCCTACATTGTTAGCACTCCCAAAACTCCCACTGATCCCAGGCTTTGGCCCAGTAGATGGAATCTTGGAACCATTGAAATCAATGGCAAAACACTCATTGACTTCAACGGTGCCAAAATTTCACCCTGTATGTTTTTTTCTGGCTAACATTTTGATTCAGATTTCTCCTGGTGATCAATTGATGGTGCTTTCCTTAGAATGAAAGCATTTGACATAAATCTCATTACTTTTTTGCTCTCACTTGACCCTACCATGTCATCAATTTCTAAGGTGTGAAGTCAATGGGGAGTTCAACTTAAAAAATGATATGGACTAATGTAGATAGCTTCTAATACTTTACTTAAGATTATTATTTGGTATGAAGTGGAAAGAATAATTCCTCTGAAATTACTGCAAATGCTCTTTTGGAATACAGTTATGTATACATTTCCTTTATGGATTAGACCAAGAGAATGTACTAGACAATATTTTTCTATAGAATTATTAAAACAAACTACTTTATACTACTACAGAGAAGTACTTTATACTACTACAGAGAGGTAGTATAAAGGTTGGTTTAAAAATTAATTAGCAAGGAGCCTGTTCTGTATTAAATTCTAGCACATGGTTACACTGGTAGTGGGAATTTTGAGGAGTATGTTTTGTTTGTTTGTTTTTCTGCCTGTCTTAAATAGGACTCCATTCATTTTATTCCTATCAAACTGACTCCAAAAACCTATGGAAATAACAGGGGGAAAAATAACTTTTATAAGCTGATTTGGAAAAAAAAAAAAGTTCTATGGAAGAAATATACTTTTAGACATATATTCATATACATATTGTATAGACATTCATACGCTACATACTATGGAAGAGATTATTCTTTATTATGGAATTCTATAGCATGGTTTAAAAATAGATAGATAGGTTAACTTATTTTATTAATTTCCATAGGGGTCTAACCATTTCTACAGAACCCTAGTTATTTCATCATTATTACATTCTATAGGACTTTTCCATGAAAGTTATGATACAGTCATCTTAGGTGACTGGTTCTGTAGTCCAGTAGGTAAAAGATGGATGTTTCAGTTTACCTTTTTTTTTTCTTTTTTTAACAATTCCATTTTAACACAATATGTATTTTTGTGCTCCCATGCATAATTTGCACTCAACTACAGTCATCAGGAAAGATTCAAACTGCCTGGGAAATACGTTAGAATGCATACTGTGTCTTCTGTATTTTCTTTCTTTTCCCTTTATCATAAATGATCAGCACCTCTATTATTAATTTTTTTTAATGACTAAAACAAAAATAAACTATTTGGTTAGGAAATGCATTTATTTTCTTTAGGATTCAGGAAGTAAGGAAAAACTATTATGAAAGCAGAGGTCATCCTGAGAAATTGAAAAAATGAAAAAAGCACCAAAAATGTTGCTATTTGAATGACGTGAACTCTGGTAAACGCCAGCATGCAATATGGCAAAAACAAATCCATCAGTTCAGCTTAGTTCAGCCTCTGCAACTGGCCATCTGGCGCAAAAGCAACCAAATGTATCCCTGCATATTCATCTTCATTTTCACAAATACTCAGGAGAATGTCATTCTAGGGCAAAATAAAATTAAATCACCATAATTTCTAAGACATCTTTTCCTCTGATGCTCTCTTGAGATTTGTGTGTTTATGTGAGAACACTTATTGCTATAGGGTTAGTGAATAATTTCTATTTGTGTGCGCTCTCTTTTTTATGCAAAAAACAAATACCTGATTTTCCATTACATTACCTTACTTCAGAATCAATTTTAATATAAACACAAAACAGATATTTTGCAGGAAAGTGCTTTAGACACTTTTGGCACAAAACTGAGTCAGTGTCCATAAACAACTATAACTCAGGTACCAAATCCTGCCTGAGATACACCTGTATGACTCTCAGTGAGGTAACAGAAGTATGTCATGTATATATTATACATGTATATATTAACAGCAAATCTGGGATCTTAACAGCTAAAGCTGATTTGAAAGGGAAATAAGATGACCGGAAAAGTGAGGAAGAACCAAATATGATTAAAACTATTTGCCAATTTTATGTAATTTTTCCTCAGGTGTTCAGATACCACAGTAATGAGCATAGGATGGGTGGATCAATAGATTAGGGTAGGGAGAGAGAGCGAGATAGGGAGCAAGAGAACAGCCAGTGTGTGTGTGTGTGTGTGTGTGTGTGTGTGTGTGTGTGTGTGTGTG